>VXAC01005535.1:63147-90032 GCA_013399225.1 Rhipidura dahli | reverse complement strand
AAAAAAAAAAAAAAAAGACTTCTGGAAATTCCCTACCGAGAGACTTCAGAAACTGCCAAATATTTGGGTTTATGTTTTTAATCCTGTTCTGCTGCTTAGACTTAGTTTGTTTTTAAATTAGAAATTTCCAGAACTGTTTACTGTATAGTGAAAATGCACAGTATCCTTAAATGTCATGACTTGACAAGGGACTATACAAGTGAAAAAAAGTTTAGAATGAATAGTGAATACACTAATTTGTAGTGATATGCACTTCTAATGGAAATGTAGTCTAATTTTATACAATAATATAAATACTTTCAAATTTTAACTATTGCCTCTCCTTGATAAGACATAATTTTCCAATAAGATAATAGAATAATTTGATTCCTGCAACAGTTCCAATTTATTTTATCTTAGAGAATCAGGAAAAAAAGCAATATAGTAAGTTTATCATAGATATATATAAATTACACATTCATCATTAGCAGAGAAAGACCCAAAATTTGCTCACATTTTTCTCCCTTGCAAATTGAAAATTATGATAATAACTACAGTTTATCCAAAATACCAAATATGGCAAGAAATGAGATTCCGTTTAATTTTGACAGATTTTATTGTGTATTTACAGACTGTGAAATCTTTTGAATCATAGACCCAAAATAAGAAGACACAAATATATCCATTATATATATATTTAGACAGCTAATAAATCCAACCTTCCCCTTAGTTTCCTCAGTACAATAGACAGAAAATAAGCTTAGCAGTATTTCCAGAGGTTAACACACACAGCCTTTCGTGAACAAAGTTATAAAGTGAATGAGTTCTACAATAAAGAACCCTCACAGGGAATTGCTGTTTCACTTCTCTTAGAAAAACCTTTCATTTGGGGAGAAGCAAGTGGGGACGATTTTGCTGCAAAGAAAGAAGAGTCCAAGTTAGACTTCAGAAGCAACTTACTATCTGCTTTGGCCTAAGAAATTTTATTTTTAGATCTTAAACTTCTGGGAGCAGGTACTAACTTCTGTTATACATGTTGAAAATAAAAAGAGAAGAGGTCTTATGCTTTAATGGAGACAACTGTGGGCTCAAACTCCCAGATGAAGTAAAGTCTTCCATTCTCCCACAAAAAACTACCCTTCTCCTCAGCAGTACCTATTGGTCTATGTGATTCTTCTCTTATACTGGCTTTTTTGTATTCAACTCTGAGGAACACCAGTTTTTCTTTACTTAGCTACATGATTTGTTCGGACAAGTTTGATAGTCATCAGTGATTTGTTGTGGTGGGGGGAAGTTGTTGTTTTGGGGGTTTTTTTAGGTAAATATTTTCTTTTAATCTATTTTCTTTGACACATCTTTTTCCAGGAAAAAGCAAAGTGAGATAAAAAGAGAGAAACCTACTTTTATTTTGTAATGGTTTCCTCTATTTTGTTATCCTCTGTCTATAGATGGAATGATTTTTCAGAAACAGACTTCTTAAAATAAACTATTTTGAATTTTTTTTAAATGCAGTTCTTTTATGAAACAACTTTAACTGACATGCTGAAATGTCAACACTTTTTTACAGAAAAAAGTGTTGTATTTTTTTTTCTATTCAGTAAGAAATCTGAGAATTTTTTAACTTGATATTATTTGATTGAATTTTCTAATCAAAATTTTATTGCTTTAGCAGTTGGTAGGCTATTTCTCCATGTGATAATGAATGGTTTATTATCACTAATAAATGAGTTTATCTAATATTACCATTAAGGAAAAAAAATCCCACAATTGTATTAATTATCCAAATTAAAATCAGAATTTTTGGATTTTCAAGGAGCAATCGACAAGTATCAAGTTAATGGTAAATGGCAATATGCTAGCCTGACACTGGGTTAAAAAAAGGTATAATGAAAACAATATTTAAGTCATTAAAATAGAGAAATAGTAATTAACTGAGTCTTATATGCCACCCAGTTGTAAAAACCCCATGCCTAAATAATAGGCTTGAATTGCCTAAATATTTTCTTGTAGCAGATGCTTTTTGACTCAGCCTTGTGGACATAGTCCTAGGGAGAAGTTTTTTGCCTTTAGAAAGGTGATTAACATGATTCAGATTCAAAATGGGCTTTCAGCTTTTTAATAGGACTTCATTTTTTAAAATTCCAGTTCAAAATGGGCTTTCAGCTTTTTAATAGGACTTCATTTTTTTAAAATTCCAGTTCCTGTATGCTATACAGTGGACATTTCATGAGTTTTCTATGCTTTCTAGAAACATTTTTTCTTTCTTTTTTTCTTAGTGGAATCTATAGATTCTGCTAGACAACTAGAAAGCAGAATAGTTAGCTAGAAGAAAAGGTTCTCATCTTAGGATGTGACTTTGGCTAAGTGATAATGCTATATATATTACAAATATAACAAATCATCTGCACCTGGCATAGAAGAAGAAAAATTAATCTCCCAATAATNAGAAACATTTTTTCTTTCTTTTTTTCTTAGTGGAATCTATAGATTCTGCTAGACAACTAGAAAGCAGAATAGTTAGCTAGAAGAAAAGGTTCTCATCTTAGGATGTGACTTTGGCTAAGTGATAATGCTATATATATTACAAATATAACAAATCATCTGCACCTGGCATAGAAGAAGAAAAATTAATCTCCCAATAATGCCAGAGTGAGAAATCCACTAGTTAGCTTATGTCTTCTGTACCTTCTGTGGAGTAAGCCTTCCTGAACCTTTCCTGAAAAGTACATGCCACACCTAACTCACAGGATTTTAGTTTTAAAATTCACTGAAAATTAATCGGCATGCACCAGTCTATTGAAGTACCATTAAAGAAAGGGACAGTAAAAGGCACCTTCTGCAGGAAATTTCATGTGCAGTGTCTTCCAAGGTCACAGCTAAAGGAAAGATGCAACTGCTGCAGTCACAACTGAATTGTTCATGCATGTACACAGATGGGGAGCAATAGGAAGCCAGAGAAACTCAGAAACTGAATTGCTTAAAAACTTGAAGATTAGATAGAGCCCGAGTGTGGTCTTTTTTCTTATATTTTTATATTCATTTTTCTCTTATATTCTCCATCTTACTGTGAATCATACATACAGACATTCACTTCTTGCCTGGATTTCAGCCAATGCCATTATTCTGCATTGGTACTCACTTGTGTTCTGCTGTAATTGTCTTCACACTTCTTTGATCCAAAAGAAGAACAGTTACACTAGCCAGATCAATAAAGGCATCGAATACATTGAACTTTGAACTCACACTGCCCGCACTCTGTGGAAATTGCTGAAATATAAAACATCTCATTGTGTCCCAGATCTTTAAAAGTGTGAGGTTCTGATTCTCAATCACATTACCAGTCACTTTTAGATTAGTGAAACATTTTGTATCATTAAGGCTCTGTGGAGTACTGGACATTAGAGATGTACTTAGAGGGATCAATTTTTCACACTCAGCAACTTTTTTGGTTTTACATCCATTACTTAGGCAGTGATACTGAGAATGATATTTCTTACTTTTTAAATGACAGAAAAGTAAGGGACCAGTAAACAAGGGTAAGATACATCTTTAAGGAGCTGGAGGAAATGAGAAAGAAACTTTCAATATGCAAAACTACGGAATAATGAATCACAAGACTGCAAAACAAACTGAAGTGTGAGTGAATGCTAAATGGAAAGATACAGCAGCATCTGACCTTGAGAAAACTTGTGTGCAGTGGTGGAGAAATCCCTAAACTCTTCATCTCAACTTGCCACTGCATCAAGTAAAACATAAGAGACACTAAATTGCATTGATCAAGAAACACAAAATAAATAACAAAAAGAAGACGTAGTGATGCATGAAGCTCTGACTACATCCCAGAAAATATTTGCTGTGCTGGTCTACTACGTTTTTTATTTTAATCAGAGTTTTCCATTTTTTAATTATGATTTTAGAAGATTGTAATGAAAAACAGATAAAGCTGACAGAAACATGAGTAAGTTTTGGCTATGAATAAAAATTGAAAATACAGTGTGCTAAAAAAGACACCAAGCTAAAATAATGCTTGTAATAACTGAAAGAATATGCTATTTCTTTTGGTCAGACCATAACTTTGAAAGTGGTTCAAAGGAAATTTTCATCAGAAATCACAAATTAAATGTTAAAAGATGAGAGTGTATGAAGCACAATGAAGGTACATTACTGGCAGAAAAAGGATTAGAATTCTTCTGTAGCTTGCCTATTCCAATTAGGCTCTATGACTTAACTATTTTTTAATAATGAAAATCTATTCTAAATATACCATCAAAGAACAACTGTTCTGGAAGTGCTTTTCTGTTGCAGTCTCTCAGACTGCCTGCAGCGTGGGGGGCTTAGAATGGGTGGATTGCCCCGCGCTGGAACCAGCCTCTGAGGATAGCGTGGTTTGAAAATGCCTTCAGCTATCCTGCTATTAGCTAAGTTTAAGTCTCATCCCTGCCCCAGGGAATATTATTGGCCCCTGCTAGACATGGCAAGGGATGATTGGATAACTTTGATACACCTCTCTCTCTTTCTGGGACTCTTAAGCTTGTGCACAGGGGAAGAGCGGGGTCTTCTTACCAGCTCCCTTCGGGACCCTCTGCCCCCTGGGGGCAGAGAGGATATACCTGGAATAAAGCTAGAAGAATTCCATTCTCTCGTCTCTTTGTCTTCGCTAATCGCTCGTTAACCCTGCCTGGTCAAGCAGGTCCACGAATCCCCAGCTCCGGTGCTGCTTGTGTTACCTGGGGGCTGCGGGAACGCATCCCTCCGTGCACGCTCCGAGCCCGAGACAGATCAACAAGGGATCTGGATCAGAACCAAGCCGAGCTAGCCACACTTATCTGCCAAAATAAATGACAATTTTGTCTATTATTCCTACATTACATATGTCTGAACTGAGAAATTGTCTTTACAGTTTGAGTTTAGTACCTAGCTTCACAATGAAGGAAATTCTGAAGGAGGGATTACTTAAATGTAGGATAAGAGACAGGGAAGAAATTTTCTCAGAAGTTCTGCTGTACTGAGTTTGCATGATGAGGTTTGGATACAGGGAGGGCTACAGGGGTGGCTTCTGTAAGAGGCTGCCAGAAGCTTCCTCATGTCCAGCAGAGCCAATGCCAGAGAGCTCCAATATGGACCTGCTGCAGGCCAAGGCCGAGTCCATCAGTTACATGTCTGCTTGTTTTATATATCAGAAAATTCACTTATTTTCAAATATTCAGAGTGTATTTCCTTCTGGCTGAGGTATTTTGCCTACTACCTTCAGCAAAACACTATGTGAAAGTTTATTTTTGTAAATATGTTACCCAGTTGTGAGTAAAATTATACATTATGGACATAGTGTACATGTACAACTGTGAAGAGTTTGGTCTTGTAATTGGCATAAAATTAGCCATTTAAAATGATTGTGATAATTGTTTCTATCTCATATTTTATTTAAATATCTCAATAGCACATGCAAAGCATGATCAGGATGGGTGGGCCTGCTTCTAGCAGCACAGCATCATATTCCTTACTCTAAAGGGCTTATCAACAAAAAGACAAGGATAAGAAAAAGGAAAACTTTTATGACTAAAACAGTCAGCTGATAGTGCTTCTGATCAATTACACAGAAGAACTAAAACCTCAAGCTATCAGGGGACAGCTCTTGCATATTTGTTCTTTTCATATTTCATATGAAATGACAACTTAATGAAAGTCATTGTTAAATTATCAAGTCCTATTTTTTTCAACAAAATTCTTTATTATATTCTTTATTATACTCAAGTGCCAAAAATTAGTAAGGCAAAAACCAACTGACCAAAAAAATTCCCACCCAGAGCATAAAGAAAAAACAGTCAACCCTTCCCCCAGCCCAAAAAAACAAACTAAAAACTGAAAATGAAACACCTAAAAGTTTTAAAGAAAAGCAGCTTTTAGGAATGGATAGCAGATTAATTAGAAATTAGCTGTCTCTTGTCTCTGAAGAAATAACCCAAACCCAAACAATTTCAGAACATGTTTTTCCTAAATCATCATATATGAGTATCCTGCCTATTTTTCTCTGCTGGAAAATGCAACTGAGCATGCCACTCCAAAACTAAAACCAGAAACTGTTCAGAGCAGAGTAGATGTCTGCATGGTATATTTACATACAAACACATTTTTAACTGGGCAATAATATTTTCATCAGAAGTGAAATAATATGGATCTATTTTTAGGAATCTTGCCTTTGTGGTATCAAGGTAAATATTTAGCTCTTTTGGCAGTTATTCCATGACATTTCCTTTGGGTATATGGAAAAAATATTTTCTGCTCCATAAACATTAGCTCCTTTATTGCTCAAGTCAAAAGGTAATCCATATCTTTGAAAGGAACATGTTTTGCAGTCTAGTAGTAATGCACATTGTTTGTATACAGGACTTAGAGAATTCTCATGCAGCACAAAAAATACCAGAAGAAAACAGAAGCCTTTGAGGGAACATCTTCTACTGTGTTTCAATGATTAGAGAAAGAAAATGGTGTAGTGAGGAAAGTCAGAAAAATGTTCCAATCAATAACCACAAATTATGAACCATAATAAAAGTGGAATGCTTTTAATCTTTCAGGCTTTGATGAAGCCTTACCTTGGGTCTTTGTGCACCTGAGCAGCCCCACGTTGCAATTCTGCTTTTCTGTGCTGCATGCATTCTCAGAGACCTGACTCCTGATCCACATCACAGTGCAGTGACTTCAGGTCTGGCTTATTACAACACTGTGACTTCTTACTGTCATGCAGCTTCATCTACAGACAGCAGACTTTCTCATGATCCTCATCAGTGCAATAGCTGATTCATCTCATAGCTTTGCTAACACTGTGTGATGCCTTTGTTTGCAGAGCTCAGCATTGTATATTGCCTGCCAGGGGCTGTGTGCGAGTGTTTGTGTGTTGTTTCTTGTCAAGTTACACAAGGTCTCAAATGTCTGCAAAGTATTAAGGTAATTAACACAGGTTTTAAATGTTTCTTTACAAAATTTACTAAACTATGGCCATAGCAATATCCAAAGGGAACAAGTTAAAAGGGGTTAGGAACAATCGAGTATATAAATATAAAATAAATGTGGGAAATACATAGTACAAGAGACTATATTACAATAACAAATACAACGTGCACAGGACCACCATTCTCTGTCACTGAGGTCAAAAAGATATGGAAAAGTCCATGTGCATGCTACTAAATTCTCCTGACACCTGGATCAAAGCTGTATCCAAAATGTCTATTAAGAGTAGTCTCTGAGGTATGCTAGCTTGACTGTGCCTTGTAATGTGTGTACTATCTGGTCAACACCAAAACCAGGTCATCCTAAGAACACAAGAAGTGAGGAGATTGGTTCCAGTGTTTTTGGAAACTCCATGGAGTTTTTGTTTTATTGTGATAAACTGTGGAATAGCGATACACAACATAGTTAAACAAAAGTATTATTTAAGGTCAAGGTGTTCTGACTCTTTTATTAGCTATGTTGTGTTTATATGAATGAATAAACCAACCAAGAGTGTAATTAAAAGACAAGGAGCTTGTTTACCAGCATCAGAGAGAAATATTAAATTGAAAATATAAAACAGGGCTGGGAAATTTTGCATGCTATTGCAAACATTGTTTTTCTAGCATATAGTGTTTGTCAGATACTGTAATTATTACCTCTTTTCCAGATATACAGAAAACATAGAGTCTCCTGTCTTTTCTGCAGAACATATAGTACAGGAAATAAGGATCTGTCATAATAGTCCAACTATGACTGAACTAATAAGTTAATTTCACTAGGCTAGCCTACCTATGCAAGTCCTTGTGCTGTGTCCTGCACATACATCTGTGTCATTTCTCCTGTATCATTTCTCCCGCAGAAAAAGGATGGTTTTAAATCACCATTTTTATAGAGATAACATCTCCTAGGACATCTCATCTTACACAAATAGCTCCAGCACATATGAAACACTGACCTGTAGTGTCATCTTTTCGTTTGCAATTTAACAGCAATTTTAGTGTATCCCACTATTGCAAGAGAGTTCCTTTGAAAATCCCTCTGATTCATGGTTATTCTGCTATCAAAATGCAACTACTGCTTGAGCTGGCGCAGACTAACTGAGCTACTTTTGACCTAGAACTGATACTGTCACAACTGTGGGGAAGGCTCCACAAAGCAGAAGAAATAAATCATTTTCCTCTTTGTTGTTGCTCTGAGGCTGACTTTGAGTAGCTTAAAACAGACAGGAAAACAGCCTGCATAAAATTCAGTATTGTCTGAGCTTTTTGAAAATTTTCCCCGTATTGCTGCCAGAGGTCCTTGATGAAAGTGGAAGCATGCATCCAAAAGTTTTGTTTCTATTTTGTCAGTTGTTCATGGAAGTTATTAATATTATTCCTAATCCAGAAAAAAAATAAAATTTTTAATTTATTTTACATATGATACTCTTTTTGTTGTTTCATTGCATATATTCTGAAGTGAACTTAAATCCTGTTGTCTTGATTTTTTCTTTTTGCAGAGATGCAGCTGAACATTTATGTATCCTAGTACCTTGTCAACTCTTTTGTTTACTAAAATAGTTGAGGAGAATAGGATTCTTCTGTTGCAGTCTCAGGGTTTGTAGATATTTCTTTTCTTTACATACCCCTTAAAATGCCTCAAAAATAAAGGTAAGGTTTAAGTCTGCGTTTTCAGAATGTTATTCACTTTGCTTTTGTGCTTATCTTGTAAGTGGATGGAGATAAATCTGTGCATCACAAACTGGCTGGATCGACTTCAGTCCCTCTGAGTGAAGCAGCATTACTCACCCAGCCCCCATACTGATGGGAGTGGGCAACACACCAGGCTTCAGACAACAACATCCTCATCAACAAAACAATGGATCTGTTACTAATTAGTTTTCTGGGGAGGAAGTCACGTGGGGACTATTTGAGGCCGGGCAGGGTCAAAAGCCCATGAATGGGCTATGTGAGCTGCTGTGGCATCGCTGGGGCAGGGGCTGATGGTGTGGGGACTGAGATGGGGTCCTGGGCCATGGGCAAGGTGAGGGGAGGGTGCCTCCTGCGCTCAGGTGGCCAGGATAATAGTCCACAGAAATAGGACTTATTGTGAGATTAATTAACTAACTCTTTTCAGTGTCTAATGGTAATAATTTCATTTTCCTTTTGAAATTGTATACTTTGAATATATTTATAAATTTTTTTGAGATAAAAATCTCAGTTTCTGTTAGAATCTTAAGAAATATTACCTAAGATTCATGCTTCAAGGTAAATGTTGCTATATGGAAAGACTCTTTTTTTAGAAAAATAACAGAATACTTCTGAACATTAAATCTCTGATGAATCCTAAATCACTAGCAGTGATATCACTTAATGTGATAAAAGTGCATCTTAAAAAAAGGTCAGTATAAAAAGTTGTTTTGGACAAAAACAAGAAAAAAGGACAACAAATGATAAGTGCCTTAGAAAACAGGTAAAAAAATACAAAGTCATGAGGTCTCATTTGACTTATGAATGTAAATTTAACATTGTCTGCCAGGAATAACACCAATAGTATCGGAAGAACTGCACAAGTGTGAATTACAGGTCCCCACAAAATGAGCTTCTACTTAGCAAGTCAGCAAATTAAACAGCTCAGATATGCTGAGCAAAAAAATATCTGAATGTGGTAAGAAAGATGACTCCCAGCTACCAATTAAGGGAGAAATAGGCAGACAGAGTTGTAATGAAAATAAAACATTCAAAATGCATGAAGACATTAAATAACCTTTTGAAGCATGTGATGCATTCCAGCAAAATATATTTGCAGAACAGGAAGATTCAGATAAGAGCAATAAAAAGTCAACATTTGTGAATAACCTCTAAAGTATTTCAAAGTTAAACAGAACTTAAAACTCCTGTAGAAAACCAGAAATACTGGCTTTTATCCTGTAGCTGAAAATCAGGCTGATGATGGAGAATTTTTTCCCCCTCCCTTTTTCCTTTCTTTCCCTTTTCCTTTATCTTGCTTTTCTATATTTCCCATCTACCTTCCCTTCTATTTTCTCTCCCTGATTTTAAAAGAAATTATCACCAGAACAACGCATTCCTCAATATGTAGAAATGAACACCATTCTACTTGATCTAAAGGATCTTGGTTAATATGAGATATTCATCAATTGAATGAAGTATTTAACTATGCATTTTAAGCTTCAGCTTTAATTTTGCTACTAATTAGTGCTAATTTAATGACCTCACAGAAGACACCCTCATTAATGCAGGATCAGCTACTCTTGAGCTCCTTATCTTGCTTATTACTTTTTATGTAATGCTTATATGCATAGAACAAGATCTGTATTTAACTAATGGGAACCCATTTACATACCAAGATATAGACACAGATTGAACTAGAAGACTTTAAGTGCAGTATAACTGGGAATAGTTTCATCATTTGTAAATTTCTTCCTAGTTAGGACTTCATCTAATTCTTTCCAATAAAAGCTGGGTTTTCCTGGGTTTTCATCCCTTTTTTAATTATTTCTCTTTTTACACACACCTAAATATTTACAGCAGACTCCTAAACTTCATTTTTTTTCTACTCACTCTCTGGGAAAGCCTTACAAGACATATGTCCAAGTTTATATTCATCTCTTACTGTATTCACATGTGTCCATGTCACTGTCTCCTATAATAATAGCAGATATTAAACAAATTCATATGTAGGGTATATTTCTAAAGTGTCCTGCAAACAGAACTGCAATGATATTGCTCATTGCCCTGGCTGAACACAAGCAATGGTGGATAGTTATCTCAAAGTAAACAGTTGTCAGTATAATAACTATGACAATAAGATTAAGACTATCAATGTGTAAGCTGGCAGATATTTTATTATCCTGGCACTTAATACTTCTGATAGGCCGTCATTACAGACTTTTAGTGGTGATTTGATCTTTTAGACAGAAATATCTGGGAGGGTGAGTCAGTCCCAGATAACATTTGGGACTGACTTTTGTCTAGTGAGCCCTCTGACTCTGTCTCCATTTTTAGATGAGTAAATATGCATTTGTAGGAACAGAGCTAGAGTGGGGCAATCTACCCATATAAGCAAACTCTTTTCAGAATTACAAGGGAAGATTGACACAAAATAGGTTTTCTCCATGCTAAGGCTGGTGCAGGTGCTCTGAAAGTCTTAGGTTTATTGGAAATGCCTGTGAGAACAAAACAGAGACATGCACAGTTCTAACAGGAGGAAGCAAAGCTAACGATCTTTATTCTGTCACTGCTTGCCAAATCAGAGAAAGCATCATTCAAGTAAGATTTTTGAAATTTTTTTTTTTCCAACTAACCTGACAGCCTTGTACAAAAAGAGAACTTGATTTAGAATAAATGCAAAGGAAAAGCAAATAAGGCTAGACAGTTAAAGTGCAACTCTTGGGAAAAGAATATTCAGAGTTGTAGGGGGAGGTAGAAGCATGCTGGAAACACAGACAGCTCCTAGAGAAAGCAAAGCCAACAATGGCAAAGTCACAAAGAAGAAGCAGCAGTCTGAGGTAAAAAAAGGTCAAAAGTTCTGACATCTGCCCTTAAATAAGCATACCTGGAAGGAAGTTTCCTTTGATAGTAAAACAGATTGATTAGAGTTTGTCAGAATGTATTCAACAAAGCATTGAAGTCCCAATGATGTTTTGTAAGAAGGACTTTTGAGATCAGCCATTGCAATACAACCTCTTTGTCCTGCATATCTGACTGGAGAAATGCAGAAATTGCTTTAAGCATGGACAGGCACTTGAGCTGACTTAAAAGAAAAATACAGGGAATAAATGAAAAAGACCCTTAGGATTTATAATATTAATCATAAAGGAAATATGTGCTTAATAAAGAAATACAAAATTATTGCATGTTTGTAATAAGAAAATACTTTGATTAAATTAGACATTGATACTTTTTTTTTTTTCAGATAATGTCTCTCTAGGCATTCCTTAAACCAATAAAAATCAGGCTGTATTTCAGCTTAAAATGTTTCTGACAGAACTCACTGCATATCAGTTTTAATTTTATTCCTCTATTATTGAAAATTATGTCTTAATTAGAAAAATATTTGAAAACCTGAGACACATACAGTTGTTGTAATTTTTGCTTTACATGTTTCTATGGGCAGCCTGTCTATCCCACATTACCAGCACAGCAGCCTTGTGGATGAAAAGCAGACAGAGGATAACCATGCTCTCAGGTACTGCTCTTTTAGAAGAGCAGAGATATAGTCTTGAGGATTCTGATTTAAAAAAGGAAAGTCCAGCCTTCAGTGGTATACTCCAATTTTTTTTAAGTTCTTGACTCTTATAATTCTTGTAAGTCCATATCTGTTTCTTAGCAGCACAGACTTGCCCAACATTCACAGTGTTGAAATGCAGGCAAATGAAGAGGCCATAGACTTAGGCTGTACTTTCTTAGGAAGCAGGTTTCATTTTATTTAAGCAGAGCCAGTTAAGCGAAGCATGAGCTATACTGTTGCTGAGCTCATCCCTTTGGGATTCAGAAGATAACTACTTCAAGAGCAGCCTGTGCTTCTCCCTGCATATGAATGAAGCACTGCCAGAGGGTAACAAAAGCTGTTCCCCAACACCTATCACATAGGAAGAATGCATGAAATACACCTTGACGGAAAGCAAATATATTTTTTGCTACATTAATTGAGGAAAGAATGTCCTAATAAATTTTTTGCTAATAATTAAAATGTAGCGGTACAAAAGTATATTATTTAAAATATATCTGTGGTTATTATAACTGAAGATGAAAACTTAATGACTTATTATTTATGTGCTGATAATATGTTTGATCCTTTTTTGCTTGTTGTGTCAGAGGCTGGCCCAGTATATTTTCTTCTTGCTGTTCAATATGGAAAATAAAGAACTACCTTAAGAACAAAGAGTGCTACTGATGGTGATATTTAAATAACACCAAAGGTGAATAGAGTGAATCTGCAAATGTTAAAACATTCTTTCTAGATGAAATAATGTTGGCTTTGTTATTTAAAAAGCAAAAGATAGTTTCTAAGAATTTCCTTGTATCAAAACTCAGAAGGTCAACCTTTGTTTTTTGCTTCAAAAAAAGCCCAAAGTGTTTGTTTTGTTTGTGACAAAAGTTCTGGTGCTTTTTATGTAGCTATTTCTAGATGCTTTTTAGCAGCTATCCACATCCACAGCTGTCCTTTGGTTTAATTAAACAAGTTCTCCATAGCTTATGTGGTCAAATAAATGATCACTATGATTATAATCTGAGTGATCTATATTTTAAAAGAATTATCTGAATCTCGCTCTTTACCATAATTTTTGCATAAACTTGCATCTGTTTATCAGAGCACTAAATATCGATGACTGCACTTTCCCAGTACTGTATGTTAGGATCTGTTTTATTTGATTGCTACTTTGTAACTAAAATGTATTTTAAAATCATAATCTGTATTTTGTAATGCTTATTTACACATTGATTAACTGTACTATTTAAAAAACACCAGAAGTTGCATAGGTTAAGCATATTTTCATCTTCCTGTTCTAGAGTTAAGGTTCAGATCTACAAAAAAATTCAAAATTAGAATGTAGAACAAAGACAAAAAACTATCTATCATATTATACAATCAAAAGAAAAGTAAATTGAGATGAGCTGTGAATAGTTGTGTTGTGTATCTGGACAGCAGCTAAAGTTTGACAGAACTTGATAATTTCAACTCAGCATATTCAATATTTATTAATGTGAATTTTATGTCATGTATTTGTTCCAAGAAAATTGGATTCAAATGGTTATTTTATATTTAAACAGCTAAGAACTATGTATGAGTTTCTACTTAATCAATTATTATATCATGTGTATGTGTATCATTACCAGTTGTAAGTTTATAATTTTATTATGTCAATTAAAATATTATTTGACATACAGATAGTTTTTCATTCACCTTCTGATGCTATCCCATATTTATGCTGGAGGTGAATTTGATCCCATATTTATAATCCCTGTGAAGAACAGAAGCTCCCATGAAGTCCACAAAAAGGTGCTTTAACTTCTCAGAGATGATAGAAATGCCGGTGAGAAAAGGATGATTCACAAGCCCTTGACTACTTTTCATCTAAGTAATGTTCTTGGCAGGGTGAACACTTGTCTGATTTGGAGAAGCGACAAATGACTTTGAAATTTAACCAGGGTCTAGACTGCTCAGTGAAGTGTATATTACTCCTTCCTACCCTCTATAATGGAAGAATTGCTGCTTGAATGGTTTCCCCAGCTTAATCAACAAATCTATCTTCCGGACTTTTCTAGTGGCAGAACAATTTACATTTATACCTAACTTTAATTTTCTCCAAAATTTAGATGCAGCTTTGACTTTTCTTTGTTACCATCATTATATAATGATTTAATCTAAGTCATTAGTGCTTACATACACTTTCAGTTTGACTTGAAACTTGAGATATTTTAGTAAAAAGAAGCTATGGACGTGACTTTACAGATAAACAACGTGCTCTTACACTTCAAAAGAGAAACATTTGTGCAATAACTATATTTTAAAAATACGTTCCTGTGTCTTTGAATAAACTGTATCTTCTGGCAAAGAATGAAAAATCTCAGGAAAAAAGGACTTTTCCCTAAGTCTAAAAAGAAAAGCAATCGCAGACATTAGTTTGCAACAGCAGCTTAGACAGCTGGCCATTTTACAATGGCAGTGATAATGTCTTAATTGACCATAAAATCTTTTAAGTAATATTGTAGACTTTCACCGCATTTATTCACTATTTGTACCTAAGAGATACAAATGACTCATGAAGGAAGAGGCCATCAGTATGACAGGAAAGTATAATCTTAAACTACAATTTTGGCATAAAGCTACAGATTGTTTAGGGAGTTGGTACCTCCCATAAAACAGTTTAAGGCCCTGGAATCTGCTTTTATTCTTTTCTTTTTTTTTTTTTTTTTTCTTTTCTTTTCTTTTCTTCTCTTCTCTTCTCTTCTCTTCTCTTCTCTTCTCTTCTCTTCTCTTCTCTTCTCTTCTCTTCTCTTCTCTTTTCTTTTCTGCTAGTTATGAGCTGTTGCACAGCTCAGAGTTACTTAGAACAGCTGCATTTGTTGTGCTCTGCTCCCAGTCAAACACATCCCCAACTAATATACAGGATGGGAGGGTGTATTTGAAGAGACATAAACAATTTTTACATCTTACTCCCTATCCTCCTAGAGTCCTGTACCTTGCTAAAACACATAGGAGCTACAAAAAGATGTATATTCCTATCACACAATTTCTTCTCATGTTGCACACTTCATTAGATGGAAATTTTAAAATATGCTAGTCAAATTCTCATGGTGTTTATATACCTCTCATACACAAAGGTACACAGACTGCTAAATGATAACTTCTTTTGCCAGCCCCATTTGTTTTCATTCATATTTATTATCCACTTAGCTTCTTAACCATTTCTACATCTCATATATTCTGATCTTCCCACACAGAGGATTTTGAACAGTTTTGTCTGCATTATTTTAATTTGCTCAAATTTATTTCATTTACATATTTATTTTTCAGGTTTCATTTGTCTGGTTTAAATTAGCCATTTTTTATGTTTTCTAATAAGAGAATAACATAAAGACCAGCTTTACCACTGTGACAGAAGGGCTTTTGCAAAAACAACAGTTTAGCAGCTATCTAAAAATTTGCAGTCAGCTTTTTCTTGGTAGCAGATATCACCTTCTGAACAATCTTTCTCTGCTCTGTACATAGGCTTCAGCTCACGGTACATCTACAGCCACACACGCCAATATTAAATGTTCCTCTAATGGTTTCAGTAATTGATTGCTCCTGCAGTGTTTCTAAAGAACATCTTTTCTTGTTGGAAATCATCATGCTCCAGCCCCAGTCATTGGATCTTTTCATATTTCTTTCTGATATACTAAAGATTCCTTTATCTGAAAGCTCTTCCTCACTACAGAGAATGAACCAAGTGACAGAAACCTGAATTACACACCATAGCCCTTTTGTGTTTGGATCTATCAACACAAACAATTAATTTTTTAAATCAGTATTAATAAAAAATGTAATCTGGATAAACTATGTTTCCTGTCAATTAAAGAAAAATAAAATATTATCCTAAATATGAAGATGGTGAGAATGCTTACTTCACAAATATCTAGAATCCCATACTGCTTTGTGAACAAAACAAAAAGTTAGAGAGAACAGTCTAATTTAGCTTTAAGAAATTGGTTATTCAGTGAGTTTTTTCAACAGCTCTATCTGTACTATTTGTACTAAAAAAATTAAATAAGGGGATTATTTCTATATAATGCTTTAAAGATTGTGCTATACTCTCCCTTATCTTTTTGTTTTGAATGTTAAATATGAACAATTCAAACAAAAGTCCCCCCCCCAATATCCACATCTATCCCTTAAAATGATTTTTTAATCTTAAAATATTAATTTAAGAAAACTGCTAGTGATTAAGATAATAAGACTGAGGAATGAAAAAGATGTGCTCAAGAAACCCATGTTAAATGTCTCATGGTGACCTCTTCAGCTATGATTAAATGGAGCAAGCTCTGAAATCTTTAGTACAGGAAAGTTGTTGACCTGTTGTTGCAGGTCCAGAGAAGGGCCACAAAAGTTATTAGAGGGGGGGACCACCTCTCCTATGAAGACAGACAGTGTGTTGGGGTTCTTCAGCCTGGAGAAAAGAAGGCTCCAGTAGGACTTTGCTGCAACCTTTTGATAGTTAAACGGGAATTATAAGAAAGATGAGGACATTTTTTATTAGTAGGACCTCTAGAAATAGGACAAGGAGTAATGGATTTTTAATTAAAAGAGTGTAGATTCCGACTGGATTCATACTAGATATAAGAAAGAAATTTTTAATGATGAATGTGGTGAAGCATTGTAATGGCTTGCCCAGAGAGGTGGCGATTGCTCTCACCCCTGGAAACTTTCAAGATCAGCTTGGATGGGGCTCTGAGCAACCTCACCAGGTCCAAGATGTCCCTGATCATTGCAGAGAGAGGTGGACTAGTGGACATTTGAAGGTCCCTTCCAATCCAAACTATTCTATGATTCTATAATTCTATGAAGATGACCAGGGTCAAGCAGGTTTTTGGGGGGTTTTTGTTTGTTTTTCTTTATTTTTTAATCTGTTTTGGGATACACTAGTCTATTCTACCTGCTTGAATTATTTTTTTTAAAAAACCCTCACAGACATTATAAAGATTTTTTTTTTTTTTTTTTTTAATTAAGCTCTAGTTTGTAAAATGCTCATTTAACATGCTTACCACCACATTTGATTGTTACTCAAACAGCATTGTCTGGACTGCCATTCCTAAACTATAAAAAGTTCCAATCACTGTGAGATACATAATAAGTTTTTAGTAATTCTACAATCAAATTCAAATAAAATTTGTTCTAAAATGCAAACTGATCAGTAGAATGAGTCTTTCTTTCTTATTGCCTTTCCTTGTTTGTAAAACTATAAAGCATTCACATAAGGATGACTAACAAAAATGTATCTTGATTCCTGTGATTGTTATTATGCATATTAGATTGCTACTTGAAGTTACAATGAAGATATAATTATATTCTTTCCATATGGTTAGGTTCATTAGAACAGAATTTTTAAAACAAGAAAATTAAGACAAATCTGCTTACTATGTGAGATATTTCAGACATACTCTGCTGATAAATTTAAACTGAAGAAAATTGCATTAATCTGCAGCCTTGGAGAACACCTCTTGTCACGCAGGAAGAAAAGAAGGCTTGTTACTCCCCAAGCAAATTATTTTTTGCCTTGATTCCTACCACATATTCTGTTGTTTATGATAATAAATGCTGGTCAGAGCACTGGGGACTGTCTCTAGGAAGATGCTCAGAGAGCATCCAAAGATAATCAAAGAAAAAAACCCAAACTTACTATTTTCTGTCCATGTATAGGAAACTTAGTATAGCATTCGCAGAGAAAGACAACATGCAGTATCTTACTCATCACCAGATTTGACAGTATGAGGTTATTTGTGTCCTGGTTTCAGTTAGGATGGAGTTAATTTCTTCTCAGCAGCTGTTACAGTCAAGATATTTTTAGCATATATGAATGTCTTCAATGCAGTATGAGATCCTCTCATTTTTTTTTTTTTAATAACATCATCCAGTAATATGTACTAGGTCAGTTTGTTAAAGTTCTAACAAATCTAAATGTAGGTTCATGGGCCACTTATAGTAATGAGAAATAGATTTATCAGAAGTAACTGAAGAATTTATTAATTATCTTAATTTCCTTTTTATTCTATTGAGAACAGAGACCTAAGTGAAGACATTCACCATTTGCATGGTAGAGAAATCTGGCAGAAGTAACCACGTTTAAGAAAGGATCTATAATTTAGATTGAGAAAAAAACCCACACCTTTGTACAAGCAAATTCCTTTTTCCTCTACACCTGGACCTGTTCCTTCTGCTCCTGCAAATGGCATATCCTTTCCTGCTATTATGCATGAACTCTATGCATGCACTCTATGACTTTTTCACTGCTTTGTGACTGTGTGATTGAATTAGTCTTGAAACTAAATGTAAATGAGGCAAAATGAATTACTGAGTGTTATAAAGAAATTCTTATATACAAAATATTTACTAAACTACACTAGTCACTTTTTCTCACTATGTACTTTTACATCTTCTTAGTTTATTTTTAAGGAAGATCTGTATCATCCACATTCTACTGAAAAGCAGCACTTGTATAGTCATAATAGCAAAGAGAAAGACATACAATGATTCTGCACTGGCTCTAATATAACTCAGAAAATACAGGTGCTAAAGAGTAATCAACAGTGTACTTGAGAATGTTGAGATCTTTCACAGAGAGTATTTATCAATTTTTTCTCTGGTCTACCTTTCCTTATGAAATCACATTCTCCCATTCCTTTCTTATATTGTAGCCTGATACAGTAAAGTGGCTTCTAAATATAGCATTTAAATACTTGTATTGTATGCCACCAACACAAACTTCCAGTTTCACATCCAAGCACTGAAACTCAGCTCCATTCATATTGCATGAGCTTAAAGGCCCAGACACAAGAGAAAATGCATAAAATGAGGGTAAAGAAGTTCCAGGCAAAGGACATTTCTGATCTGTATCTCTGTTTTGCATCTTCAAGATTTGCTTTATGGTCCAGGACTCAGAACATAGTTTGGCATGGACACTTTTGCTAGATGGCTATGGAACTGCCTGACACTATTTAAAAACTAATGTCTAGATGATAAAATAATTAGATGGGCTGCTTAGTAACTGTTTCTTTCCTATTTTAATATCTGGTTGATTATTTTCTTCATACAGTTCTCAAAATAGATCCACAGGTTAACTTACCTATTAATCTAAGTCTAAATCCTGTGCCAGGATTTATGTCATTAAGAGGTCTGTGACTTATCCTGAAGATACACAAGTCTCAGAGCAATTAGATTTCCAACCCCTGAAGTTTCCAGCTTTCTCTTTTTGGCCATATAAAAAAATTAAATGTTGTGGTATCAAATTAGGCAAGTATCTTCCTCATCGCTGAGCCAGTTTGGAATTCACAAAATATTCATTTACTCATTCATCTCAGCTGTGGTATTCAAGCAAATAATTGTGTTTAGATCATGATTTCTTGATCTTTAGCCATTAGATATAGGTTTCACTTCAGATGCAGTTTGCCTTTCTGAGTATTTTTTTTATGCCATATCAATAATATTATTTTATGGAAAAATTGAAACAAACAAAAAAAAATGAAACAAATAAAGGAGTATCTTAACTAATTACAGACATCTGGTTGGAATTTGAAATTATCTAGTGTAAAAGTTTTTAGAGAACTACTACCCATTCATGGATGACTCAACCAAGCTATTTATTAGAGAAGCATTGACTGGTTTCTTGTAAACATTTATGAAATTTAGTATATATTTCCCCAGGTTCTTAGTAATTTTGTACTGAAATACAGGATTTCAAAAACACTTGTGTTTCTTTTCTCGAGTCAAGTATAGCACCATGGAATTTTCTGTATCTTATTTTCAAAATTCTACGAATCAACTTCTTGATTATACCTAAGTAAAAAGTTGCAAACACTTTTGCCTTATGTATTATTCCAAATTATTTAAACAGCTAATTTCCAAAAGCATAATGAAAAATCAGTAAAAATGACTTCTGGAATGGTCAAGTAAAAGTTTCTTTTATACAAGACTAGATTTTCAAAGCTGCTCCAGTTTCATTTAAGAAATAAGTTCTCACTGATTTTAAGGAGATTAAGAAAGGATAACTTTTCCCTTATGCAGGATGCTTTTCTTTAATTATTAAAAAATGTAATTATTCATTTAGAACAAATTCTTCAGTGCTTGTTTTCTTAGTAATTATTCTCTGGTCTTCCATTTTTGGAAGATGTCCAATGAAAAGAAGCTTTAGTCTAAAACAAGTACACATCCTCACTCACATCTCTGAACAATCAGAGAAAATTATTTTAATAGAAAAAAAAAGTTTCATTTTAGGAAATAAAAAATTAAAATGAGTACCTAAATGCATATTGAATATTTTCTTCATTTGGCTATGCTGCCCAATATACCTCTTAAAATATTGCTAAAATCTGCAAAATATTTTTAATTTGTAATATTTTTCAAGCATTTGTTGCAAATTTAGAACATCAGCCTGGACTTGAAGATTTCCTTGTCTAATAAGATCCAGTATCTTGTCACCTTTGAGTCTCTTTCACTGTCAATTTTCAGATTCTCTTGAGTTTCACTCCCACCTCTCATCTCTGATGCAATTTAATCCTTTATCAGACACTCAAGCTGTCTCCTTTCCTCTCTCCTTCCCACTCCTCATTCCCTTGCTGCTCTTCAGCTCTAGATCAGTAACAAACATTTTGACGATATCACCCTCCTTCTGTATTCTCTGATAAAAAATGTTCATTTTATGTGCATTTCATTTTCTAATGTAGAGCAGCAATGTTCCAATTTCTGTAACATGCTCTTGCAGTTTAGGTTCCTCTGCTTGATTTGACTGGAAACTATTAAACACATCATGTGTTTCAGGGCTGTTTTGTGAGATGTGATATTATCTGCTGAGTTTTACTACTTTGTGGCACATACCTGCTTCAGACATGGAATAAACTGCTGTTTAAATCATCTCCATGTAATTTTTTACACTACCATAATGCTCTGTCCTTTGAGCTTTTTCATTACTTTTTTTTCCCATTCAGGATGTTTATAAAAATTAGCCATTCTGCTAATGCCTTGTTATTGTTGAGAATATGTTATATCAGCAGGACTGCAGAAATGGAATGAGATCCATCCCATTACAACTCTTCAGCCTTGTCTGCCTTGTAACCATGCTAACAGGCTTTGCTGATACATCATCTTCTTTGCTGATATGAACAGACCTGGGAGAAGGTCCACTTACCAGGACCTATTGCACAGTTACAGAAAACCACCTCCTAGCTGATCAAATAGGGATCAATCGAGGGTGAATAAGTCAACTTATGTTTCAGCTGGACATTCAGTCTTTTTGTTTCATTATCTACACCCTTGCTGCTACTTGCAAAGTATAAAAAAAATGTGGTTATTCTTCAGTGCCAGTTTAAGATCCAGCTAAGAGACAGAGTGAATCTATGCTTATTTAAATTCTAAGACAGATCTATGGACAATAACCTAGTCCATGATGACTGCATTTTTTTATCAGACTGCCTTTCTTTGAGGTAGAACAGTCTTCACTTTCTCCTCGATAAAAGAGCAGTGATAAAGTGTCCATTTACATTGTGGCTAGTGATACTTCCAGTCCTTCCTAATCGATAAACAAGTAGGATTCCTCAAATTTCAGATGGCTTCTGTTTTTATGCTGTGATGATCCAGTATTCTTGTTGTCTCATTGCAAGCTGGAGTTCATTCAGGATCTGATTCAGTATCAGTGTCCCACAGGCTGGGAGAGGATGCTTGGGAAGACCTTTGTTTCATATGGGATAGCTGACTGTAAATGTGGCCCTTTCTTTACAGATAGCGACCCTGACTACAGGAAGGGAG
This sequence comes from Rhipidura dahli, assembly GCA_013399225.1. Lineage (NCBI taxonomy): Eukaryota > Metazoa > Chordata > Aves > Passeriformes > Rhipiduridae > Rhipidura > Rhipidura dahli. Next base: position 68,066 of record VXAC01005535.1, on the reverse strand, counting down.
AGAGTTTCAGAAAATCATCTTCTTTTACACATTTTTAATACACACCCTACCCAACTATATACATTGCTTCTTCATTCACCAGTGAATATAGGTGCTTTATATCCTACACAATATTTAATTCCTCCTCTTTCCAACAAATGTAGTTTCTATGACACTTATTCCAAAAAATAATTATGTCCCAAGTCTGGGTGTCTGGAATACTTAGGAAAAAACCTTTTTTAAATCTACCATTTTAAAAGAAACGGTAATCCTAACTTGTGTATCCCTCTCATGACTTTTTCACTCCTGAACTGCTTTCTTCATGCTACCTGCATTGCCTACACACTGTCGTTTCTAAAGCTGGATAAAATGCTATAGACATGAAGTGTCAAGGGCTTCAAAAATTTCTACATATTTATGTCTCTCTTTTTTTTTTTTTTTTTAAAAAAAAGCTCTCAAAATGCCTACACTAAATTATATTTCACAGAATTATGGTACGGTTTGGGTTAGAAGGTACCTTAAGGATCATGTAGTTCCAAGTCTCCTGCCATGGACAGGTACACCTTCCACTAGACCAGGTTGGTTAAAGTTTACTTCAACCTGTCCTTGAACATTTCCATGGATTTTGCATCTACAACTTGTCTGAACAACCCCTTCTGCTTCCTCACCACTCTCATAGAGAAGATCTTCCTTATTCTTAATATATATATACTTCCTTCCAGTTAGGTACTGGAAGCCTGCTCTCAGGTCTCCCTGGTCTTTTTAGGAGAGGTGCTCCAGCCCTCTGACCATCTCTGTGACCTCCTCTGGACTAGCTCCAGGAGGTCCACATCTTTCTTTGGCTGGGGATCTCAGAGCCAAACGTAATACTTTAAGTGGGCTCCCACAAGAGCAGGGTAGAGGGGCAGAATCACCTCTCCCACCCTGCTGGCCATGCTGCTTTGAATGCATCCCAGGATATGATTGGTTTTCTGGGCTGTGAGCACACACTGCCAGGTCACGTTATGTTTCTTGTCCACCAACACTCCCAAGTCCTTCTCCTCTGGGCCACTCTCAATACATTCTCCACCCAGCCTGTATTTGTGTCTGGGATTGCCCTGATCCAGGTGCAGGATCTGGCACTTGGCCTCGTTGAACTTCATGAGGTTCATGCAGGTGCACTTCTCAAGCCTGTCAAGGTCCCTCTGGATGGCATTCCTTCCTTCCAGTGTGTCGATTGCACCACACAACTTGGCGTCATCAGCAAACTTGCTGAGGGTGCACTTGGTCCCGCTGTCCCTGCTGCCAACAAAGATTTCTTACAAAACCATAAAAGAGATATTAATTGCTTAAGCACATGTGTGGACACACTGCCCTCTTTCCCTTTCACTGCTACACATCATAACATTTCAGTAGAATTACAGTGATGTTGCTTTCCACAACATCTCGGCTGGGGAGTAGGGCAAAACCCTACTTTGGACAATTCTGTGTGGGTAATATTCTCCCATTATTCACTCCAGTATAAAATAGTAAAAAAAATATGAACAGCAATAAGCAAAGAGCATATTATAGTTTGTTTTCTTTAGTTCTTAAATAATTCTATAGTTACTCTGGTGAAAATCATTACTGGATTATTATATGTTGATGAAAATGATTTATGGCAGTGGGAAGGATACTAGATCTTGTGAAAGTTAAACATTTTGAGTGGTTCAGTCCTATAGTTCATGTCATTTGAGCTTCTTTCCTCTTAAAGCATTCATTTAATGAGGTTGTTAATGTTTTTATTTTTTTCTTTTTATTATGATGTGTGATTTATTGTCTGTTGGTCTGGAAAGTGAAATTCAGAAAGCAAGGTCACCATTCAAGCTAACTGCCCTTTGACCTTCACCCTTCCTTTCTGCTATGAAGTAATACTGATATTTAATTTTTCTTTTGTGAAATATGTGCATTTGAGTAAAAAATAAGTCCATTTTTTTTTATCTGCATCCATTAAGGTTTATTCACAGAATATTTTTGCTATAAATGTGAAATGTAGTTTCAAGGTTATAATTCTTTGGTTTCTTCTTTGTCTTTCAGTGCTGCTTTGTGAACAGCATGGTGAATTACACTGGCTTATATCATCTTTTCCCTCAGAGACACCCCCACAAGAAAGAGAAACAAAAAACCCAAGCAGAATGAAGAAGAATCTCCATATGGATGACCTTGTACATTTTATAGATAATTGCCCCTCTGGGGCTGTATAGTTCAGAGGCATAAAAAGGACTGATTCTCAAACTGTAGGAATTCTAGAGACNTAGAAAGGCATTCAACCTGGACTTTAAAATTCCTAGTTGTGGCAAGAGCTCATTATCATAACTACTAAAACAGAATTAAAAAAAAAAAAAAGAGAGAGAAGAAAAAAAAAGAGAAAACTCTCATCTACTATGGGCATTCAGCTGTGAAATAATTACTCCACTGACCTCGTTTTACCACTGACATCTATGAGAGAAGAGATTTATCAAGGCTGAGTGCTTCTGAAAATCTCACCTTTAGTGTCAGTGAGAAAACCTGCCCATTCCAGATTTTCACTTCACCTGATACTTTAAGGAACTACCATGAGGCCCTGTGATAGTCGCTCCAAGGTTGGAGGGGCAAGGAATGGAGAACAGAAGAGAAAGGAGACATAAGTAACCTTTTCTTTCCTGCACCTGTACAGAAAAAGTTCTTCAGCAAAAACGTCCCATTCTGCTTGTAAAAGTTAATCAAGTCTTTAAATTTATGCCTGAATATTATTTATGATTATTAATTCTATTTCAAACTGGTTTTAATATGTAAATTAAAGCATCACACTCTAACAAAGAATGTGGTGATGGATTTTGCTGACAGTAGCACAATGACTAAATGAATCTATCTTTTTATTACCATTTTAATAATACATTGAGCAAAACTTCTGAATACATAGTGGATCTGTCAGAGGCTTTATGTAGCAAAAGGTATCACCCTGAAGAAAAAGGGCAAGACTTCTACCAGCCAAACAAAAGTGTGGCTCTGTCTTGAACACACATGGACAAGACTCTTGCTGAAAATATATAAAATTACTAAAACTATCTGGAAAAATGAGGTAACAAAATTTCACCTTTCCATACCCAGTGGAAAGTGGTAGACAAGTAAATAGAAGACAGTAATATTTTAAAACTTTCAAACACTCTGCAAACACTTTTTTTCCTCATGAAGCATTTCAACTACATATAAAAGGCATTTCTATATAAGCAGGAGTTTCCTCCTGCATTATGGGGAAGAAATATCCTTATGAATTTGGGGTGGGTTAAGAGCAACAGCTGATGTTGTGAAACTCCTAGTGAAGCAATGGAAGTGAAAGATAACATGAATTAGATCCACAAAGGCAGACTTCACTCGTGTTAAACATAAAACCAAGTTAAAGTTGTGCTACCTACTGCTGTTTCTGCAAGTGAATATTCTTTTGTAAATATATTGTATATCAGGACATCTTTTTTAATGAGTCTTACATGTGCTTTCACAACAAAAATTATGAGGATAATATGAGAAGAGAATTAAGAGACCTTTGTATGGATTTTAATTTATTTTCCTTACAGCACAGTATTCTAGAAGACAGTAGAATATTTTGGCCCACTGTTCTTTAATACCATGTCACAAGGCAGAAATATTAATTCAAAACAATATTATACTAAGCTAATGACATTTAAACAGATAAAATGTTTTAACTACAGATTTTCATGTCTTTCCAATGTCAAATCAGGAAAAAAAATCTTTATTATAGATGTGCTTCATATTCCAGCTAGTAATGTTTTATATAAATATAACCAAAATTTATTAAAGAACAACTAGAACTGTATTTTCTCATATTAGTCTAACCTGATCCATAGAGTCAAACCCCAAGAAATAGATATACTCAAACAAAACAGCTATATATTTGCTTGGATATCAGCCTTGATTTTCAAATTGATCCATATTAAAATAATCTGGAGGCGTAAGTCTCCTAGGGAGTTAAGAAAAAGAATTTTACTTACAAAGGAACATTTCTGATCTTCTGTAAGTCTGTCTCAAGGGTTAGTTTGTGTTCATTCCTTCTTCCCCTGGTCAAAATGAGCATTTAGTGAAATCAAGTATAGTACTGCAGAAACCCAAAATATGACATAAATGCAGAAAGGGACATTGATAAATGGACTAATTTTTATAATCTGTAGTGCAGAGCACTATTGAGTGGGTTTAGGATGGCCCATTCTCTATACTGGTTTCCCTTACACACTTCTATAAAATAGTTGTGTTGCACACATATTAATTAATTGTCATTGCTTTTCTGGTTTCATTTACTCATCCAATGGTTTGAAAGTCTCCAAAGAGACTGCAATATCTGTTTCTAAAGACTCTCAACACATCTAAATGCCATTTTACAAGTCATGCTCTTGAGTCTCCAGACAAAAATATATAGTAGTTTTTAGTCTATACATTAGGAGAACATAATTTGTTTCTTATGTCACAAATGCAGGGTCTATTCTTTACATAGCCTGTGTATACTGTTTCAATTCTATTCCCTCAGCCATGTTATTTACTTCTGCACACATCATTTCAATCTTATCTTTTGTAGAGGTCATTGGCAGTGGTAGCTTATCACTTCTGGCATGAATTTGTTTGCGCATGTCTAATGGATTGCTCGTCTTCTGCAAATTTCAGAGGAAAATCTCACCTTTAGTGTCAGTGAGGAGGGTCTTCTAAACATAGAGGTCTCAGACATGACAATTCTGGTTATGAAATGTTGGTTTGGTTTGAAAGCACTATTTTTCTTTAGTTCTGATTGGTATTTCAGCATACTTCAGTCTGAACACAGTATCAGTGAACCAGCAAATTGTATTTTTGAAGCAACCAAAGCACACTACTATGTGAGACAGGTAGGTCCACAATGGACAGATCTGATGCCTTTTTTTCTTTTTCTTTTTTTTTTT
>VXAC01005535.1:21541-60474 GCA_013399225.1 Rhipidura dahli | reverse complement strand
GTGGGCTAGAAACCTAAGGAGCAACCCCGTATCTTTTTTAGTGATATGCAGTTCTGCACAAATAAACAGCAGAAAGGGGCATAAAATGGAGGGTTAAAATAATTTTCACACTCGCAGCCATTAAACTGGGATGCACCTCAGATCTCCTTCCAGAAAATCTCTTTCTCTTTGGCATTATAAAACTTCTGTTTGCAAACTCCTTAGCAGTACAGGAATGCCACAATTACATTGTTAAAACAAGTACCCAATATAAAAAAGACAGTTCTGTTACTTAGTGTTGGCTAGAAATCTGAGAGGAAAATAGCACTGCCTCTTCTTTTTTTCTCCCCCAAGGTAGAATCTGGGTCATATATTAATTTATACTGTGAATGTCTTATCTTTTGTATCAATTAAGTTTATGTAATAGGAAAGTGTTTCAGATTTCAACTTTCAGTTGTTAATAAAATATATGTATTTAGATATTGATATTGATGAACAGACATCAGTAAAATAAATATTCAGATGGATGTTGATGGGAAAACATTTGTTATGCATGATTGTAGTCAGTTATACATAAAATTAATCCTACCAACTCTTAAAGGCCTTTGAAATAAGGTATTAAAGTCAGTTTCTTTAACCAGATTAGATTGGGAAAATTGACCCAAAGAGAAGAAACTGTGCCCTTGTGGGACATATTTGCATAGCAATATTGGTTAATACTTACTATCTTCAATGAATATGCTACAAGAAGAGGCCTGGCACTTCACAGAGCTGTGACATAATCCTGTGTTTGAAATTTAGGACATAAATCTGTTTCATTTTAAACTAGATTGGTGCAGTGTTTATTATTTCTGTGAAAACTGTCTCTCTCTTTCCCATCTTTGTTTTTGGTGTTTATTTTTACTATGTTTGTTAGTGGCCCTATTCAAAGGAAATACTTATTGCCACAGTGTATTTTTCTTAACTGCAACAGTGGAACAAACAGCCAAGTCTGAAGATGATAGCCCTCAATCTACTTGCATCCATATAACCTTTAATAGATCAGGAGTGTTTTGCAACACAGCACTTAGTGACTCGGTGTGCCTTTGGTTTTTAATAGATTCATATTGAATAGGGTCACTGGAAATATCCAAGTACACCAAATTGTATCAGACACTCGGCAACAGACATTGAGTACAAAAGGAGTTTAGGCCTTTTGTCTACAAACACCTGGGACTCCGTGAACTCTTCATGAGGCAGTGTTGTGGTTTAACTCCAGTAAGCAGCTCAGCCCCACAAAACTGCTCACTCAGTCTTCTGCAAATGGATGAGTGAGAGAATTGGAAAGGTGAAAGTGAAAGAAATCATGGGTTGACTTAATGACAATTTAACAGGTTAAGCAGAAGCTGTGTATGCAGGCGTAGCAAAACAAGGAATTCACTCACCACTTTCCATGGGTAGGTAGCTGTTCAGCCATCCCCAGGAAAACAGGGCTCCAACAGGTGGAACAGTCACTTGGGAAGACAAATATCATTGCTCTGAACATCACCCCTTCCCTCTTCTTCCCCCATCTCTGTATAATGAACATGATGCTGTATGGGGTGGGATATCCCTTGGGTCAGTTTGGGTCAGTTGTCCCATCTATGCCACCTACCACTCTTGGGCAAGAAATTTCCTGCTTTCTGGCCAGATGGAATGAGAAATGGAAAAGGCCTTGACACAGCGCAGGAACTGCTCAGCAATAGCTGAAATACCTGTGTGTTATCAACCCTGGCTTACTTACAAATCCAAAATGTAGCACCAAAGAAGCTAATATGAAGAAAATTACCTCTATCCCATACAAAAGTAGGGTAGAAGTTTGGCATTAAAGTAGCAAAGATCAAAAGTAAACCAATTACAAATTCAATATACAGGGACATGTTTTAGGTGTTTTCACATCAGAAAAGGTTGGAACCCAGTAATCTAGAACACAGAGGTTTTGCCATCACTCATTCAACTTAATATCTGATTAAACTGCAAATGTTTCTGTTTTCACCACATTTTGTAATTTATTACAATTAACTGATGTACTGTTGTCATGGGTTGACCATAAATTGGCAGATAGCTTTCTGGACCAATTGGCATTTCTTTCAATGATACCTATAAAACCCCGCGGAAGGTGGGAGTTTGGAGGTTTATTTTCCGGTCCAGGGGTGGCGGCCAGGAGCCCAGAACCCTGAGCTGGCTGGGCCCCGCTGGGCTGGGCAGCCCTGCCCTCCTGCCTCCCCCTCCCCCAGCCGCAGCACGGATCCTGGGGCTCTGGGAGGGGGAATTCTCAGGCTCTCCAACGCGGTTTCTCTGGGACCAGTTCTATTCCACATGGGACCAGTAGGAGACTGGTGGAGGAGCCTGCAGCCAGGCTGGGCCAGGCAGCCCTGCCCTCGGCCTCCCTTTCCCAAGCTGCAGTGTGGACCCTGGGGCCCTGGGAGGGACGACACTCGGTCTCTCTCCAATGTGCTCTCGGTCTCTCTGGGACCAGGTCTATTCCACACGGGACCAGCAGGAGACTGGCGGAGGAGCCTGCAGCCTGCAGCTGCCCAGCACACTCCAAGCTGAACTGAAGAAGACAGTCCTGTAATCAGTGGTAGAGCCAGGATGGTAACACATCCCACCATGGTGATTCCAGAGCCAGAGAGAGAAAGAGAAAACCTCGTCCCGTGAGGCAAAGCCAAGATGGCCATGGGAGGAAAAAGGGCGGTGCCACATCCTCGTTGGCAGCTTAAAAGACTCCTTGCCTTGCTGTGGTATGAATATTGTAATATCCCAGACTGTTTGTCTCTTTAATCCATTTAAAGCTCATGGAGGGATGGACAATTTGATGTGTGATTTGTAAAGGTTGTGAAGAAATGCCCATGCCGGGCTATGTCTGAAAGCAATAGAGGCTTTTAAAACCTGGTGGTGAAGAAAAGCCTTGGTATTCAAGCCACAATTACTCATCCTTGAAAAAGTAATAACCCCATGTGATGGTTCATGTTCTACAGTTGAAGGAACTGTGAAAGGGTTTATGGAAATAAGAGATTTTTCATCACTGCAGATGGTTTTTGCTGCAGATGGTGGCAGTTTGGAGAACCACGTAAAGCAGGAAGAAAACCCTTTTCTTTCCCCTTTCAAGAACTGCAACATGGATTGAGAGAGAGAAGAAGAAGAGGGAGGGAGAAGAGTTCTAAATGTTTTTTCTGGTTGTTTTTTTCTTTCCTTTTTTCTTAGGTCTGTTAATAAACTTCATTATATTCTTCAAGTTTTGTGCCTGCTTTGCTGTCTCTTCATTGTTATCACACAGAAAGGAAATCAGGGAGTAATGCATAATTTGACCTTAAAACCTCTACACCAACAATGCTACTTTCTAACTGTTTTCAGTTAAATCCTCAGTACTGTTTTCCATGGGCTGAAGATTCGAATACGTAAAATCTAAGAGTATCTTCCGAATTAAGAATTCTTTTCAATGTCTAAAATGTGAACTTTCAATGGATAAATACATGAACAGCACGACTTGAAATAACATCTACTCAGAAATTCACAAAGTTCAGCAGAATTGCTGAAATGGATTTGAACTCTTCACTTTATTGAGCACAGTTAGGATGCAGAAATCTATTTAATATTATACCTTAATGTGGAGATCAAAGGCATTGAAAAGTTCTTGGATCACAGACTAGATTTAACCTTTGAAATTTTATCACCTTGAAAAGTTCAGCTTCCATTACAAATTACATTTGTCTTGTTTTCAAGTGTCAAAAAACTTTTCCAGTGTTATCATTGAAAAAAACAGTCTCCATGTGGTTGCCTCCCACCCCCTGTCAAACATGAGTCCTGGGCTTATTGCTATGCTTTTTCTTTTAATTTTTCTTTATTTGGGTTTTTGTTTGTTCCTTACCCACTCCCCCTACACCCCCCCCAAAAAAAAAAACCCAAAAACAAAAACAAAAAAAACCCCACAGAAATTAAAAATGAAAGAGAGATCTTTCAGCAAAAGATCATGTTCAAATCATTGTTTTGCAGTTTTCTGGGCCTGCAGGCACTTTTTGTCCCTGCACAGAAAAGGTGTTTTCTATTTCCAAATTAGCTGTTAATTCTAGATTTGGTTAAAAATGCTGTCAAAACTCTGTAGGTTAATTAAGATATCTCTCCTAGAGGCTAGAAGCTAATCTTGCTGCTAACTTCATGAGGAGCTTAATTGCATCCTTTCTAGGAAAGGCTGGTTTCAAAATTAAGCAACTGAATCTATTCTGTTCAGTTAAATTACCCCGCTCTTACTCCTCTGAGTTCTGTTCTCTTAGTAGAAAAATGGATGAAGAAACACATTTTCAAGCAATATTTTTGCATTCTTTCTCATCTCCAATAAAAGGCATTTTAATAAGATTTGCAATCCTGTGACGGGTAAGAGTAAGCACAGGTGAAATAGGAGTGATCTTACAAAAATCCTTAAAAGTAGAAGAGGTTAAAGAGACAGCTACATGACCAAGAGGAATAATATGTAGGGGGAAGAGAAGTGAGCATGATTTTACCCCCTCAGTCAAGAACTTTCAGAAAAGCATATGCTGCAGTGTTTATTTTATGAATGCACTTTTCATTCATCTGAGTCACACCACCATTCCAATAGTTAGGTACACATATATGTGAAAATATTTTTAGATTTATATCTACTTATATGAGAAGTTTTGTGACTTACTGTTTAAAATGAAAATTAAATACATGTGTTCCTGTTAACTGTAGCAATCTTTCACACAGTCATTAAGATTTTTGCTTCTGTGTTGTAAAGTTTCTCGTTCCCTTTATAAGATGCATACAAAACTCTCACAAAATGCAGAATATTTGCATTAGAGCAATCAATTCTGTACATGATTTATGTAAACTTAAATCTAACTGTATTCTAGATTTTCAGAATTAAATATGCTTTAACACTAACTGACATAGATCACAGAGTTTTGTATAAAGTCCTTTCCCTCCTTCAGGGAATTCAGCAAGTTAAAAATGTATCAAGAGACATGAGAGGGAGTGAAAATTATGAGAGTACAACAGATATGAGGATAAATCTATAATACTTTTCAGAGAGTGGGAGTTTCTCATGTTTAGAAATTTCTTACTTTTTCAAGGATTGGCTCTTTTATTTCTGTTTCACAGTCATGAGAGTTTCTAGTTTATTGCTGAAAAATAGATGTGAAATAAATTGAATTTCACTCTCATTTCTTTCTCCGTGTTCCTTAGGGATCCTAAAACTGTACCCACACTGGATGTTCTTGAAGTATAAGAAAAAGAAGCTGTCTGATTCCTATCCACAAAAAGCATATTTTGGCCTTTTATTTTTATAAACTTTAATTTTTAGTGTTACAGTATAACCCTTATTCGATTCTGAAATTAACATGCAGGGTTTTTTTTTTTTCCTCTTTATATCTCTGGTAGTCAGATTAAAATGCTCTTTACTGTGGAATCACTAGAAAAAAGCACTCATGTTCCTCTCATAACTGCTTGGAAAAGATGAGACTAGTAACTGAATAACACTCCTGTGATCACCAAGCAATAGTCACATTAAAAAAGCAAATAAAATAAGCTTACATGTAAAGTAACAATACAAAGATGAGAGCAATAATAAAAAAAAGTATTATGTAAATCTCTTTTTGAAAACCACTTCCATGTGATTCCTGACTCACATTTTGAGAAGCACAGCCCAGCAGGCAAAACCATAAGCGTACAACTTGGTGACTGTTTTCTATTTACTGGAAAACTGTGGCTTTAAAGGTTCAGATGAAATGTGAAACTTGTGTTCAAGCTCACCAAGGAAAGGCTGAAAAAAAGAGGAAATAAGCAGAAAGCAAGAATGCAAATGAACCCAGACAAGATTAGGTAAAATGAAAATTGAATATAGAAAATCATGAACAGCAGGAGGAAAAAAAAAAAAAAAAAAAAAAAGGGGGGGAAAAGGGANNNAAAAAAAGAAGAGGGGAAAAGTGTAAGAGAAGCTGGTGCTCCTGTGGTCTAATTAAATGTAACATGATACTACAGAACTAAAACACACTCCAGAATTAATTCCTGAGGCTTTGTCCAGATTAGTAAACTAAACAGTGTCAGGGCAAACTCTTGAATACTTCCATGTAAGTATTTATACTAGCAAATCATTAGCAGATCCTGTGCCATTCTTCTGGGTTTGGCTAGAGCAGACTCAGCCAAAGCCAAGGACTGCTCCTGCCAGTCCTGCAGAATGGCTATCCTCTCAGTTTCTGGAATGGAAAAGCAGGGGAGAGTGCAAAGAGATCTCAGCTACCTGGGTACAAATAGTGGTTTGCACTCAAGAGAAAACTATGGCCTCTGGAAAATTTTGTTTATTAGAAAGACATATTCACTGTTCATTCAGTGTGCTTTAAGAACCTGAATTACTCAACCCTCTGCCCCTCTGCCCCTAAACTAACAAACAACTGGCTTCATAAAACTGAGAAATCTCAGTGAAGCAACTGGAAAACTTGCATTTCACATCTCTTTAATTATATTCCTTTATATTTTTTAAATAGGTGTTAGTGTTTCTGAGGAGTTTCTTCAGGGATTGGAGACAGCATAGACCCTCCATATTACAGATTCTGACTTTGCCAAATTTAGATTATGCTGGGTAAGGCCAAGTTATTATTTATTTCTATACAGCATCTGTGAAGTAATGCTCCATTATCTAGTAATAATCTATTATTATCTAGTATCAGCATTTTATTGATGTATATTATAGTTTTCAGCATTATTGATGCCAATATTACTAAAGCCTATTCTGATATTCTGATCTCAGCACAAGTAATATAGAATCATAGACTGTTTTGTGTTGAAGGGGACCTTGAAGACCATTAATGTTAGTAAAAAGCACTGCCTCCATCACAGTTCTTCCCTAATGGTAAGGAAAAATGTTACAGATTTAGTGGAACATACGATGCCTAGAAATTCATAGCTCAGAATGCTGCCCCTGATCTTGCTGCCTTTCTGTGGTGAGAAAGACAAATGAGATGCTTGATGGAAATGTCCATATATTTATGATTTATAACTGGAACTACTTTGGAATTTTGAAATTGCCTGTGTGACTTTATCACTCAGTGCTTGTTAATTTAAATGTTAATCCAAAATTATTAGGCTACCTTGGAAATCTTATCCACAAAACACAGCAGGAGTTTACAAGTTTACACTTGTAAAACATCCATAAAATTAGGATTTCTTTGTCTCATTTTGCATCCACCTCTGTTATGCTTTAATGCTAATTTAATCTTTCTCATAATCCATTAAATATAGATAGTTATTTAGAAAGAGTGAATACATGAAAATTTTGAAGTCCTTCATTATCTTTTCATAAAACAGTTAATTCTTCCTGTAAACACTGAAACATAAGAAAGACTTAAAAATTCAGATTTCCACAGTACTGGGCCATTTCACCAGCTAACTTCAACAACAAATATAAGCCCCAGAGGAACCAGCCCAACTTCTGCTCAAAAGTGAGATGAAAGAATGCTGTAGGAAACTTTGCACTTAACAGGCCCTGTGCTGGGTCCAACATGGTGTGGAATGATAAAGAGTTCCAAGTGTATCATCTGAGGAAGGGGAAACTACAGAGAAACTATGGGTTTTTTTCGTACTAGAAACCCACTGTTGAGTTTCATCCTCACTTTCTTATTTTAGCCAAATAATAATATTAATTATGAAAATTATAGTTCTAGCTATATGTTGCTATGGTAATCTTGTAAAACAAAAACTCAGGAACTCAACCAAAATCTTACAATAATTAATTGTACAACACTACATTCAGGTGGATACAATCTGCTAGTGATGGCAATTGTTGCAGAAAATAAAAGTGGGCAGCAAATTATTTCTGTTAAAAGATTAAATAACAAATATAATAATATGATATTTTAACTATTTAAAACTATAAACATAGATTAATCTAGAAGGCATAAAGCCATAACATGTTAAAAAAATAAGATCATATACAGTAGATTGGTCAGCGTTCATTGGGATACATTTAGAAATTTGGAACTCTAAATAATTTCCCTGATGTAATTTCTATGTAATTTCCTAATACTGTAGATAGGTCAGTAAGATACAAATAGTTTTGAATTCTATAGAAAACACTGAACAGGAGCAGAATATATAAACAATGTAAAAATTAGAAAGCACTTATTCAAATGAACAGGTTTTGTAACTGTGTATTTAACCCTTGTCCATGTAGGGGTACAAATTTCCTGAATAAATACAGTTATAAAAAAAAATAAATTCACATGTGTACTTGTAAAATGAGTTCATACTTTGCCAAAAGGGCAACAAATGAGAAAAATGAGAGAGTGAATGAGTGGAAGAATAGGCAATCTACAAATCAAAATATGCTATAAAATATTTAAGGAGAGAAAATAGTACCATAGCTACACTGCATAAAGCTGTTAGATTCACAAAATGATCACTGAAAATTGTTGCTGCACTTTATACTGAGTCAGTTACTCAGGCTAAATACTGCACTACCAATATTTCAAGCCCTTCTATTTGAAAAGCTGTTTTGTCATATTGCCATGAAATATTTGAAAATTAATGAAAGCAAGCTACCTAGTTCTGCATAATACAGCTCAGTACCTTATAATGACAACAGAAGGATAAAAGAAATCAAAGTCCAAAAATACCTTTTATGAATTCTGCTAATCTCAGTATGAACCATTCAAATGCTCATAAATCCAACATCTGTGCATTTCTAAAACAGAAAAAAAGGCAATATATATATTATGAAGCATATTTTTTCTATGTTTTAAAATAAATTTGCCTACTAAAGTCCAGTGATTACAAGCTCAACAATATTGCTTTTTTAGAGGCAAAAGTCCCCTAGAAGAGTTGTAGGGGAGCTTTAAAAAATTGCTGTAGGGCACAGAGATCTTAAGTGGTGGCTAGTAGGCAATCTATGTTGTAAATCATAACTAAAAAAAATTTTAAGTATACAGAAGATAAGCTAATGAACACTGGGGAAGAGGTCATGAATATGTGAGAATGAGGTGTACAGATGTTTATGGGCAGGTCACATATTTGCTAGCAGACATCGAAGGAAGAGCTTGTAAGGAAGAGAAACAGCTACCTGTTTCTAGGTGTGCTGCCAGCAACATCGCTGATAAAATAACTAGGAACAATTAGAACCAGTGGGAGGGGTGTCATATATTCACCCAAATCTCAAAGAAATGAGGAGATGGCCTCCGAGCAACAGTGGTGCTTTAGGCAAAGTAGGAGAAATATGTGATTTTAAGGTCTTTTTTACCCATTTTGTGATAATTCAGAGCTTTAGAAAAAGACTCCAAAGCTCAAATATTCTTCAGTATCCTCATAAGTAAAATTAGATTTTGGCCCAATTTATTTTTTGACTGAAGTGGAAGTTGAACCAGATAGACTCCAGAGATCCCTTCCAACTAAGACTCCCCATGATCTGATGATTTCATGTTTTTTAATAACCTGACACCTGGAACGACCATGCTGTCCTACTTTTTTTAGGTGTGAATTTCTTTAGCCAAATACTGAGCAGAGTCCAATTATTTAAATTTGCTTGCATAGAGTAATTGTCTTTAAAAATTAAGAAGTCCAAAGGGAAAATACAAATACTGTAAGAAAGAGAGATTGTACACATACAGCAGCAAAAGTGATGTGACAGTTTATATTGTACTGAGTACATGGACAATCCTGGGTTTATTATGTAAAGATGCTGTGCAGCTGCCAGCAGGCATGATGTCATTTTGCAGGCAGTCACCAAGGTCACTGAATTCAGGGAGTTTTATTAGCCAACTTCCACTCCTTTCAGGCAGGAATGCAATTAAAATCTCTTTGTTTAAAAATAGTGAAATAGCACAGTCTGCTTCCTGAGGTACCTGGAAAGACTGGAACAGAAACATGCCAGGGAAAATAAACAGAGTTTTTCTGGAGTAGTGCAGAGAGTGGAGTTACTGATTTGTCGGACTGTATGTCTGCAAATAACAACCTGAAAGAGAAGTGGCAAAAGTACACAGAAAGCCAAGAAAAAATAAGAAAAATGAGTGACAGTGGTCCAAAAGGAAGAAGACAAAGATTGATAGATGTAGTCTTGAGAAAGACTGGAAATGGGGTTGCAAAAGAAATGAAACCCCTTGGGAGTGTGCTCTTTCTGTGCTCAGGACAGCAGAACTGCTCCTGTGTTGCTCTGAGTGAAAACTGAAACAGTGTTGCAGTTCCACCTCATGGTTGCATTCAACTGAAATTTCCAATATGCTCTTAATAAAGATGCATTCTAATTATATTCAAATATAGAATTGAATTCATACTTATTTTGGTATGAGGACTTCTACCCATTTTTGATTTATATTTTTTGAAAGGAAAGTCTCCTTTTATTGGCAAGACCTTGTAAAACAAGGTATCTATCATAAATGAGAAACCCACAACTTAACCTTTGCAGCATCTTGCCATGATCTCTACATTTTCTCTTTCAAGGGAGAATTATACAGATATATATTTTATTTCACTGATATTCAAACTTAAGTCCATGCTTGTGTCTGGACACTGAACAGTTTCTAAGTGCTCTGATTAATGTAAATAAGAGAAGCAGATTTTGAATCATAGAATCATGTAATTTGTACAGCTGAAAAAGTCCAACCCCTGTGCTGGCAACACTGTACTCACCCCTAAATCATATCTGGAAGTGGCACAATAAAAAGCCTTTTCAACACTTCCAGGGCTGGTGATTCCACCACATTTAATGTATTATATTCCAGACTTTTGTACCTCAAAATTATTTAGTTCTATAAAATAAAGGTTTGAAAATAAGTGCTCTAACTTTAGTGTATGATTTCATAAATATAGCTTTCACTGAACTTACTGGAAATCTTCAATAAATTTGCCAGAAATTAATATATGAGAGAACTCTTCACTAAGCATATTTTGTTCTGTATTTTATTATATTGTGGTCTATTTAAATACCACAGGTTCCTCTTAATAATCTGGAATTTTATTAGTGATCTGTGCTACATATTTCAAAAGATAAATTTAATAGGAGAAAGGAAAATTGTGAATTAAATATTTACTTCTGTATTAGTGTATATAAATATTTACTTGTCTTTTATAGGTCTTGAAAACATGCTGAGGTTCTTTGATCTAAAACATTAGAATCTTATATTTCAGTAAAATAAAAAGATAAAGAGAAAAACCTTGAAATGGCAGGAGTATGAAGTAAAAAATTATATAATATTTTATATAAGTGTGCCCATGTACAGCTTAGATATTTCTCTTTCTGAACTTTTATGTTATTTTTATTTTAAGTTTTCAATACTGAAGTATATTTACCATCTCCCCACGGGTTTCTGTGGAGCATCTACCTCACTATGATTTGACCATGGTGATCAAAATGAGTGTCTAGGCACTTTTCTATTATAAATATTGAATAAATGTATGCACAAAAAGTCATGTCTCAGTGATGGCACAGAAGGAGTCAACACAAAATCACTTTCTCCTTCTTCTGTTGCTATCCTAAACAAATATAAATATAAATCCTAATATAGACCCTCCTTCTTCACCAATCCTGCATGCTACTGTGGCACAGGAAGGTTTAAACTTTAAGGTAATTATTTACATTATCCTTTCAAAAGGAAGGAGACTGTATCAACCATGTCTCTAAATACAGAGCTTTGAAGTATTCCCTGCAGACCTTGAAAATGTAGTGAGTACTCTCAGGCTTCATTACAAAATAAATGCTGGCTGGAACTCAAGTTTAACTAATTTAATCACCTTACTCAGCAACTATATTGATGGTCATTTCATCTCATTTTTTCCATGTAAAATTTAGACTGTATTCTCACCTGGGGTTCTCATACTTTCACTGTAGATACGAAGGTAACCTCAAGAAGGCTAATTATTTTCTATATCTTATATGTCCACCACTATTGGATGGATCTGATTATGTAGGATGAAAAGTTATTTAAAAATTAAAATTTTAAAAATTTTCTAAATTACTGTAAAATTGTTTGTAAATTTGTTTTAATTTTAAAATTATTTAAAATGTAAAATTATTTTAATTTCTAAAGCCTAGATATTTATTTCGCTTACGCAGCAACTCAAGTAGTCTCTGACTCCTGTTCCTACAGTGGCATCTGGAAAAAAGAGGAAATATTAGACACTGTACAGTCATATAGCAAGAGGTGGTACTGACAGAGCTGGCATTTCAAACATATCGAAAAAACATATAAAAAAATGCAGAAAGAGATACATCTTTTAGCTGAGTATGGCAAGGCGCAAAATTCAGAGAAGAGCAACAAGAAAGGTAAAAGTTACAGAACAGATTTGATTTACAGGATGACTACATGGAAAAGGTAATTTCAGTCTGGGAAAGACTTATCTGAGGGCAAATACTTGGATTCTGAGTAGCAAGGATAGATGAATGAGGCATAATTGCTTACAAAAGGAAACAGGGTAATTTTATGAAAGAAAAGGCTCTGAAGCAATAGTAAATACAAAGACAATAAACATAACAGAATCAGCTGAGTTGTAAGGGACCCCCAAGGATCATTGAGTCCAGCTCCTGACCCTTCACAGGACAGCCCCAAGAGTCACACCATGTGCCTGAGTGTTGTTCAAATGTTTCTGGTACTCCATCAGGCTTGGTGCTGTAACCACTTTCCTGGAGAGCCCATTCCAGTGCCCAGCCAGGTCTGGGTGAATCTATTCCACCCAGATAAAACATCCAACCTAAACCTCCCCTGACACAGCCTCAGGCCATTCCTGCAGGTCCTGTCACTGTCACCACAGAGAAGAGATCAGTGCCTGCCCCTCCTCTTTCCCTCACGAGGAAGTTGTGACTGCAATGAGGTCTCCCCTCAGTCTCCTCCAGGCTGAACAGACCAAGTGACCTCAGCTTCTTACTAATAGTTTAATCTTTCTTATATTGCAGTGCCCAAATCTGCATACAGGACTCAAGTGCAGGGCACAGCAGGACAATCCCCTCCCTTGCCCAGCTGGTGATGCTGTGCCTGATACTCCCCAGGACATACTTGGTCCTCCTGGCTGCCAGGACACTGCTCACTCATATTCAACTTTTCATTGACTAGTGATGCCTTTTCTTGGTCTTAAAATCAAGAGTTAAACGTGATTAGAAGGGAAAAAGAGATTTAACTTGGTATTTATTTTAAGGATCCTTAGGTGCACCACATCCAGGTTGAATGCATCTCCACACACCCCACAACGAACACCACAATCCCCTTCCTCAAGATCAGGTCTAACATTGTAGGTTTTACTAATTAGCATATCTATCCATAATTCCCCAATGAGAGGCTCAAATGAGCCCCCCTCCCCAAGGAACCTTCCCCTGGATGGTTCTATCTTAGTTTACAAAATGTGTTCTGGAGAGGACCTTGCGGTCTGGTGCTGTCTGATCCCTAACTATGAAGCTTCTAAAATGTTTAGTCTCCTGGCTTAACAAATAAGTTCAAGAATTTCGGCAAAAAAGCACTGAGAATACAGAAGTTGTACGAAGGTATAACAGGGGTATAAAAGAAAAGACAAAAATCATCATGGCATCACCAGAACCCCCAGGACCCTTTCCACAGCATTGCTTTCCAGCATCTCATCCCCCAGTACACCCAGGATTGCCCCATCCCAGGTGCAGAATCTGGCACTTTCCCTTGTTGAAATTCATACAGCTGTTGGTTGTCCAGTCCCCTAAATTGTCAGGGTATCCCCGCACACTTGGAAAACTCCAGAAATTTGCTTAGAAAAGGGTTTATGCTGGGAGACTGTTTGGGGTAAATATACTTGTTTCTTGCTAGCTGTCTCAGAAAGGCTACCTCAGAGCAGGTTTCTCTGCTCAAGCATGCTCTGAGGATTTACATATTCTTCCTCCCTAACTTGCATATATCCAGAAGGAGCACTGACGACCTGGGGGAGCAAAGGAGCACAAAGGGATCTGCAGCTCCACACAACCTCAAATTAGAAAGCTAATATAAACTATTCATAATAATTAAATGATTTCCCGGACTGAAAATCAAATATAAACCAACTTGGGCATGAATTAAAAGATCAGCCATCCTGATCTGAACATGCAACCTCAGTCAGTTCCCAGACAACACTGGATCTGCTGGAGAGTAGGAAGATTCTACGGAGGGATTTGGATGGGCTGGATTGGTGGGCTGAGGCCTAAAATGAGATTCAACGAGCTGAAAGGCTGGGTCCTGCCCTTGTGTCACAACAACACCAGTGTGCCTGCTCAGTCTCCCACAGCCATGCTTTTTGAGAGTGAGATGTCTGTTTGCACTTTCTTCTCTCTGAGGAGAGCAACTTGCTCCTTAGAATGACTCTTTTAGGACACCATCTCACCAGGTGCACCTGGAGAAGGAAACCTCATGCACATGGCATTCACTACTGAGCAATCTCTGGTCCTGGAGCTGTAAGTGGATACTTTCCAGGAATCAGCATCCCTCAGCTTAGCTCATATCTTGGTGGCAAGCCCAAACAGCAGGAAACTTCTGTCATGTGTGTTTCATATCAAGACTGCTCTGTGCATAGGAAGTGAAATCTGTCACAATCCATGCTTATGCTGTCTGTGGGGTGCAGACTCTGGAGAATGTTATTCTTCCTTCTGGGTAAATGTTTCCTGGCTAGGAGATGTGTTGGCATCATTCCAACTGCAGCCTTAGAGCAAAATAGTATGTACACACTGAAGGGAATTGTTGACAGGGTAGCAAACGAAGATACTTTATCCTTTCAGGTGTTGCTATTTTTTAGTTGTATAAGAATAATTATTCTTAAAAATACAGTACAATAGAACAATCACATTTTCAGTGCTTTAAAGCAAAATGATTTTGAAATAAATGAAAGTAAAAATGGGTCAGAAAAAAATTAATATTAATCTAATGTACTATGAACTACTATGAACTATTATGAGCTATTATGAACTACAGTATTATTATGTGTACATGACAGAAAGGTATACATTTATAGAAAAATACACACCTACGTGTACATATTTATGGAAAAATATAGATTATCAATATAGGTTTGATTTAAATCAGGACAAAGTGTGTCAAGCTGGCTAAAAAAGAAGTAAAAAAATCATCCAAACAAATCCAAAATTCCACAAATGTAAAATGTTGTAAAAGACAATGAAGTCTAATGAGATTATTCAAAGTAAACATGTTTTGGCAATATACTACTTTCTGTAAGTCAATCTTTAAAACAGGCAGTGATTATCAAATTAATACTGTTAACACTCCTTACCAATTTGTGGATTTAATATTGTTAACTGAAGCCAAACCAATTAGTACTCACTGCCTTTCAGATATCACTAGATTAGACTATTTCATGGTAGCAAAATACAGAGGAAGCATATGCTACACACCTAAAAAATTTTGCTTAGCTTTGTGAAAAGTAATGAGATGAATAGTTTCTTTTGTGTTGTTTAGTGATACCTTTAATTTAGATTCTGAAAATAGAATCTTTGTGAATGGTTCCCTTGTTGGGTGCTTTTTTTTGTTGCTGTCATTGGAAGGGGTTCCTTTCAAATGCGCTTTGGGCTAATGAACCAACATAACTTGCAGACACTAAGAGTCTGAAAGTGGCTGTAGGCAATTTCTCTTTTATGTTTTTTCTTTTTTTTTTTTTTTTGTTCTGTTTTGTATTTTTTAAAAGACTGAGCAATGCTACAGACTAATAGTTTATGGCAGTCAGCTAATGAGTTGAAACTTCAGTGAAATAGGAGGCACACACAATGGAAATGTGTGAAAAATTGAAATGACAAGGTTGTTAAGGTAACTCTATCTTGGTTATGTATTTTTGAAGCTTATTATAATGCAGTGAATGAAAACTTAATAAACATATCTAGTCATTATGAAGGAAAAAAAAAGACATCTTTTTGAACTGCAAGATGCACGGATTTGCTGTTGCAATTGTATTGTAATGGAAATGAAGCAAGTGACAAACAGTACCCAATTGCCCCATATGACTAGCCCACGCCAATATAGAACATTAAAAAGTAATTTTAAGAACTTTCCTTTTCACATTAACTTTGTAAAACCAGCTGACTTCATGATTTTGTAAATGAGAATTTAAATGAAAATGTTTTGTCCATTGAGAGCATACGAAGAATACTAACAGGGCTCTGCAATTACTGCCATGATGCGCTTTCAGAGCAGTGTTTTTGGTTATTTGAGTCCACAGGTTCATGCTTACACATACTTGCAACACTTGACACCAAGGAAACTGGATAGAAAGAGAGATTCATTTTCCTGTCAGAACACAGTTTATTGAATTATCATTGTCTGTATGATTCACTAGTACTCATGTATGCTTTTCCTCTTGCTGAAGTCAAACTGTTTTGACTAACATAGTGTATTAGGGCGACACTGACCCTGATCTCTACTGTGCTCTTAGTCTTTCTCTAGTTTTCTCAACTTCCTGTCCCTAGAATTTAAGAAAAAGAAGACAAAGCTGGGTCATCCAAAAAAACTTTCACTGGTGGTGGTTAATGAGAAGGTTGAGGTGGGGACACCAACAGTGATAAGTCTCAAACCAGCAGTGATGAGTCTCAGACATAACAACATAAAATAAGGGTACAGATAAGAGACTGCAAGAAAAGGAGATGTGTCTCCATATGCAACTATCAGATTATTAGTTAAAAAACTAAAAGAAGTTGATGTTATTTTCAACAACTAAAAGAAGTCAAAGAATCTGACTACTTCTTGTTGCACTTTAATCTAGAACCACTGTTAAAAATATGGATACTAAATTGCTGTCAGTTGTTTCCTGAGTATGGTGGAAGAGAGAATGCCAGCTGCAATAGCTGAAGGGAGATTGGAATACTGCTCTCCTGATTTTGGCATCTGATCTGGCCACTAAATCCAGCATATGATACTTGAGAAGCATGACTGGTTTTCCCACATAGATTTCAGGTTGTAATACATTTTGAAACTGGGCCAAAAATGATGTTTATGTGCCGGTAGAAATAATCTTCATTTTTGGTAGTGAAACAGGTTGCCAACTGATAATGACGTACAACACTGATAATTTTGATTATCTTTGTAGTGGATGAACCTGGTGCATGTAGTAATCAAGTCCAAAATTCATAAAAAAATATGGAGACAAGTAGATACATTTTAAAATTAGAAAATATCTAATCATTACACTACTGATGGATTCTTGAGATATCCATATGATGTGTCTGTTTCACTCTTTTGTGAACATTGGTTTTTTTTCCAGGAAGAAAAAAACCCAAAAAATGTGCTCACTTGATTGGTCTAGGAACAAGACAGAACACTTTACTTGTATCCTTAGTACCACTTGTATCTAAAGAAAAGTATTCACTAGAATCTGACCTTTTTTTGTCTTTCTGGCAAAGCTGGTAGCAACTGAAGACTGTTCTGAAGGTGAGATAGGTTACTTCAAAAACACTTCAAAGATGAATTATATAATTTTAGATTTACAAAGGAGCAATTATATTATTTAATCCAATAATGGCATTTTGAATTAAGAAGCTCGATATATATCTATTCAGTCTCCTTAAGAGAAAAATAAAATTGACCCTTTTGAATAACAAATTGCCAGTACAATCTAGTTCCTGTGACTCACTCTATGGCTTCAGAACAAGGCTGTGAAGTTTTTTGGTTGAGTGTTTCTTAAGTTATATGGTTTTAGTGAGCATTGAATGCAATTATTTATTGAAATACCTTACTTTTTATTCCATTATTCCACACAATATCTATACTACATCACACATATTCAATACAGAAAAGTTCTTTATCTTGTAATCATTGCTAAGAATAATTTTGTCAATTTTTATAGAATATACATGATAAAATTGGAATTAATCAAAGGAAGATGAATACTACTTCCAGAACTAATGTAATTCACCTTTTCTTAAAAAAAACCCTTGTTTTCTGGTAATGTCAGACTGATTAATCAGGTTTCTGGTTGCCACCTTCAGCAACCAACTGGGTTACTTGAACAGTGCATGCTGAATAACAAGGTAGTGAAGAACAGGTAATTTCTCTAATAAGTGTCTTGGGTTAACTTGTGCATCAGTTCTAAGAGAAGGTAGTGGGGCTAATAGGCACTTGAACTATCATTTTCAAGAAAATTTTGAACTCTGGGTCAGTTAGGCAGGACCAAAGCATGTACAACATCAATTCAACAATATCCATATGAAATATTATTCTTATGAGACTGTTTATTTTTTCTACATTGATTGTCAAAGGAGACTGAAAAAGAAACTCAAATATAACAGTGTAGTCCTATGACTTAGACAACAGAGTAGACATATGACTGGGTCTGAGTGATGGCTGATGTCTCCTTACAGGCAGAAAAAGGGATGACTATTCTGCCTGTATCGATATAGAGATGTCCTCACATGTTACAAATTACATACATTTCTTTAACCTTTGAATAAGTTTTTCAAACACCCAGATTAAGCAGGATTATATAATCATGGAATTAACATTTTCAACTATTTATAAATCACATTTCTTTCTCTTTGCACGTGCACACATTCTGGACAGTAGCAGTGTGGGCTTGAACCAAGTTCAGTCGAATTTTCTAAATAATTCACTTTTAAATTTTCTTTTGAAATGTTTAACAAGTACGTAGGTCTGTGATTCACCCATTTTATGCTGCTGGTCAAACAACTTGTGTTTTTATTCATCCACAATTCCTTCAAAAATTGTACAAAATATTTTAAATATGAACTATGAATATTGTTAGCTCAAAATTTATATGACAGATGTGATAGATTGTTTATCAAAATGTTTCCTCTCTTCTCCATTTCTGAAAGTTCAGTCCAATCATTTGTGAATATATTTAGAATACAACTATGTAAATAATTTTCAAAGTTTTCTTACTCCAGCTTTTATGGAAAATCCATTATTGTTCATTTTGCCTCTGTAGTGACTGACCCATAGTTCAATGATATCTCAAACTGTTCTTCCATTCCTTCACCAGAATTTGGATCAGTGACTTAGCCTAAGCATGGAAATGGTTTTCAATAGAGGCTGCTCTGAACCTCACCAGTGCATATCTTATCCCATTATCCATTGCTAATTTACATGCCTATTTGAAATCAAAGTGGAGCATGTCAATTGAAAGGCAGTGTGCAACTAGATTAATTTATCTTTTGAATACATTTATAAAAAGAATTGTGAATTAACCAGCAATTATAGTATTTATTTTCAAAATACTAGTAACCAGATGACCTGGGAAGAGTTTAACTTTTTAAATTGCATGTATAAATCTAAGTAGCTATATAGCTAAATACATCCAAGGTGTACTGATGCTTTTTAAAAAATGAGATAGGTGACTTTCATAGTTGTTAGCATTTATGTTGATTTCTACAGAAGACTGAGGTGGGGGTAAGTTGGGTCAGACTATGCTATTATATTTCTGCAAGGTCTTGCAGAATTTTTACAGCATCGTTTTTGTTATTACACAGTCAATACAAATTCAGTCTTCTATTTTCTGACTGTGGTTCTGATAGGTTTCACTTGTCAGGGTTATGCATTTTTGTTATGTTAATGAATGAAAAAAGCTCATACAATTTTAAAATACCTTACTGAAAAGCTCAGAAGGCAAAAAACAAACTGGAAATAGTTGTGCATCACAAATTTATATTTAAAAAGGTTTGCTGCAAAGAAAGAATATTCAATTTAAATTATACATGCAAATTTATTTCATTACTTCTGTTAGTGCTCAAAGATAATGAAAAACAGAGTTTTATTTAGTATACAAACATTGTTGATATTCGCGGTAATATCAATTGCACAGTGATCAGGAAAATGAGGCTAATTACCTCCAAGTATTATTTTGAGGCAGACATTATGCCTTCTACCTGCACAGATGACAAAACTAAAATATCAGTATCTAAAGTATTTCAGTACTGTTCCATAATGTTAGTAATTATGCTGCACAGTCTTTTCTTTAAAAATAGCAATTTAATAGCAGGCAAATAGCCTAGGCAAAACAACAAACAAGAGAGTTTTATATTTTTAATTAATATTCAGTTCCTGATTCTAGTACTTATGCTCTTTCAGACCATTTATTTTAGGACCTGAATTAAGGCAGTATAATCACTCTAGCATTTATTTCAAGGTAATGATGAGGGAATCGGATTACCTTATTCTCTACTGACACATTTTATCTCCTTTTGCCGTCAATGCAGAGATTTTTTGATGACGTGGATTTCTACTGAAGACCTGAATTAGAAGGATGGGTAGACATGAACACATATTAGCATAATTTCACCCACTGACAGTTAATAATATGTCATGTACTTATAAAGGATGTCAGTCCATTCTATGCCAATTTAAAACACCAAAGAAAGCAAATCTGAATACCTAAGACAGCAATTTTTCCTCAGGCATGTGCAGACACACCCACAAACATAGGGGTTCTACTTTGGTTGCTATAAAATGGTAATTCTCTGTCCAGAGTCAGTGTTTCTTTAGTTTATGACACTGATAAAATAACAGAAAAATCTGCTGCTGTCATTCTCATCCATTTTCTTGCATGTAATTGTGACTGCACAATACATTCATATTAGTAATTTCTATTTTCGCTAAAAATCAGAAATCTGTGTGATTTAATTTTCATCTCCCATCATATTTATTTTGCAAGACTGACCACAAAGAGAATGCATGGAGTAGGAAGTATGAAAGAGGAAGAAAACATAAGAGCAAAACCCAAAATAAATTTGCTCAGTGACAGGTTGTAGCCATATTTCTGGTCTTGGATACACATATGATGTGGAATTAAATGGTAAATTTTTTATAACATATATATCTATACGTACAAATGTACAGAGCTGCATATAAGTTATAGCTGCTATATAAATATTAATAACTGTGTAATACACTTGTCATATATATTATTACTGTGGCATAATTAATTGTTGTGGTTGATTTAGGGATCATGTTAGACAATAAAATAGGAAATCTGATTATGTGAATTCAGAAGTCTTTGTCATCTTCATTAAAGCTCAATGTCTATCACTGTTGCATATTTCCCTCAGTTGACTGTAAGATATGCTCAAGTAACAGCCTGTTTTGTGTCTTTTGTCTTCCTAGCCAAATTGAAAACATCTTGTCAAAATTCATCATACTCCTGCTACCAGATTCAGAATGAATATGGAGGTCTCATGCCTGCTTCTACTTTACTAGAAAGAAAACAAGTCTGTGTGGTTTTGACCAGCCTGGATCTGTCAGAAAAAAACTCTTGACTGTGTTGGACACTAAGCATCTCATGGAATGCCTTTTGTTCCAATTTAAGTTGTATAGGAGGGACTGATGTAACCCTGACATTATAAAAAAATCATTTGCAGAACAAAGAGGATCCTTATTTGAAACACACAGCCACCCTAATATGCCTCCAGTTCATCCCCTTTTCCCAGTGGCTCTTGTTCTTGCCCAGAACACACAGCAGGAACATCTCAACCTATAGCAGAGGCACCTGCATTCTTTACCACTGCCAAAGTCCATCTTGGGCTTCAGGCATAAGCAAACTTGCAGAAGACGTCTTTGCATTGTTTTAGCTAAACTATTACTATTCAGGTGACAGAGCAGTATGCTACTAAATTATTGATTATATAAATACATATACACTTATACACTTTTGACTTGCTTATACAAAAGTAGGTAACTAAGTCAATATCATCAAACTGAAAGTAAGATTTTCAATACTTCGGAAAAATGTTCTTGGAAATTTCTCTTTACTTTCTCTATTGCTTTGGAGCACATATTCTTCTATGCTAAATTGTAAGGTTTCAGGTTTCATTATTTTGTCAGCTGCAGTACTATGTTGTAGAATAAAAAGAGATACATCTCTATTTCTTTCTGAGTCATATATGGTTGGGCGTCTTCTGCCATACATGATGATCCTCTGTGAGTGGGATATTTGCAACTTAGATCCTCTGTGAGTGGAATATTTGCAACAGAGACATGCAAAGCAATTATCTGCTGTTAAAACACACACACAAAAAAAATGATAGCTGAAATTTCAAGTTTTACCAGGCTAAAATTTTCAGCATTGCCAATAAGAAATGCAAGAAATCTCTATAAGTGAGTCAGTCAGGAGGGGAAGATTCAGCCTCTGTTTTTCCCTGCTGAGTTGCCTTCTTGCACTTCATATTTCTGCTTTAGAATTTTATCCCTTTCCAGATTGATGCTTCTCCCCTTGAATTTCTGAGCTACTATGAGATCTCATCTCAATAATTCCTTCAGAAATATTTCTTTTTTCCTATTTTGCATGGTTGCGAGTACAAACTTTGTCACAGCTCCTTCTGCCACTTGGGAATTTCTTTAGCTACCTCCTTCCCTTCAAGTTCTGTCACTCTATAGTTGTATCAGCAATGTGAGGCTGCCTATGAGGTACACTGGTTTAATGAATCTGACTTGTTACATATATACAGTTTGAGAAAAGCTTTTTAGCAGCCTTTTTCCAACCCCTGACTTTAGTATCATGGTAAGGCAATTGCACCTTTATGTCAGGCTCTGTTGGTTTTGTATCTTGCTGGTAAGGTTTGGGTGTAAATGTCTCATGTGATTATGATTTCCTGAGAGGTTGTTTTGGTATGCATTTTTGTTGACTACTCCAAGTTCAACCAATATAAATATATGCCAACTGTTTACTTGGGAATTAAGCTCATTTGGTTGTCACCAGTTTTTTGGGGTTTTTTTTGAAGTTGCACTAATATCGGTGTTTCTAATCTGTAGAAAGAGTTGGATGCTGGAGGGCATGCTCAAGTCCCAAACAACTCTCAGTGCTTGCTACAAGCAGAACTTTCAGGATTGATTCTAGTTTGACCTGACAGGGTCTGATTTATATGGTGCTTTGAGCATTGCTTGAAACAACAGTTTAGAATATGGACAGACCCTACTATCTTGTATAGGCACTAACTGGAGAAGAGCAAGAACAAATGTATTCAGGCATGCATGATTGAGTCAAATTTCAAAATTGAAATTTATGCCCATTTTCATACATACTTCCCCTGCCTTGTAACATACTTTTCACTAGTACTAAAAAGTAAAATAGTTTTGTTTGATATTTAAAAAAAGGCTCTATTAATTGCATGTAGTCTTAGCACAACCAGATTTCACTCAGCCTTTTTTTTTCATAAGTGGTGTGTATATTTTTCAGGTTAGAGATGCTATTTATTCATGTTGAGCATTTTGTACAGGAGTTAAAGCAGTGTTGTGTTAGACTATGCCTGCATTACATAGAAGAGATATATTAATAATCTCTGCTTTTTAGTGAACAGTGAAAACAATCTGAGAGAATGGCATTAAGTGTTTCTTTCAAAAACACTGCTGTCATTGAAAAATGCTTTAGGCAATGAACTTATCAAACCATATAGTGTTGTACACACATAAAGATTTTATAACATCTTATGCAGTGATTTTTTTCTTAGTAGGAAACTTACATTACAATCAAGGATGTAAGAAATTGAAATATTAAAAAGCAAGCAAAAAGAACAATTAAAAAGCTGAAAAATTCAGCATTTGTTTTATGGGTTGGTTTACTATAATAGAAGAATAACAAAGGTATAATAATGTGCTACAAAACCTACAATATCATTTTTGAAGGACAAAAAGCCTCCTTCTACTCTGTGTTTATTACTCTGTAAAGATCCCATAGTAGCATGTATCTGAATATTGGATAAAAATCATTAATTTTAATGGTTAAAACTTAGATTTTCATAAGTACTGATTTTACAATTAACATATTAATAGAATAACATTCAATAGCATCTTGCTCCTTTATTTAGTCCCAAGATTGAAGATTAGATTTAAATTTGCTTGTATTTATGACAAAATTAAATGAACAATTAAATGAATAGCTTTTTAGATTTCTTCTAATCATTACAACTGAAGACCTTTAAAATTTCTGAAGCAGATTCTATTATTTGGAAACAAACAAAGATTGAAAACATGGGGCTTAATTATTTCCAAAAAAGAAGAATGGATGAGAAAACAATAGAAAAAGGAAATTGCATGATCTTAACAGATTTAAGTGTAAATGGGAGAGATATTAAAACCAGACACAATCCAGTTCACAAAAGATATATATGATAAACAAGAGAGGAAAATCAAAAAACAGCATAAAGATGCTCCTATTAACTGTCTGGTAGTGAGGGTGGTTCTGAAGCACTGAGGTTACTAAAGGCAAGATCAGACCACAGTACAAAAGCTCAACAAATAATCAAGCAGCAGCATCTAAATGAGCCTTAGGAATACTTTGTTCTCTTTGAATGGTAGCTCCAGGGACATGATTCAGCTAGGAAGAAACTGGAAAATAGCATGAGGAATTAGACCAAAAGTGAAAAACATGAACTCAGACAGCAGTCTCCAAGTCATAGATTCTTCAATCTTTCTTAAAGAAAATCAGAATTCAACCTTCCCTAGTGCATGCACTGGAGCAGTAAGTCCATACTTCATCTCTCTAATTTTGACCGTTTTTCAGTTTATTATGACTCACATAATAATATTATTGTTACTTGCATAATATTACTGTAATATTTCTATGATACTCGCTGTATTTTAACAATGCAGTTCATCAGGTGCAAACCGCTGCTCAGCATACACTCACTCACTATTTTCCAAATAACAGCATATAACATTACTTAGTCATTTTACTGAAGGTTATATTTGGCCAAGAATGTTTTTCTCCAAAGCATTGCTCACCTCTTGCATGCTCATCGTGGAGTATTACAATGCACTACCTAATACCACTAAAACTCTCTGTATGGTGACTAACCACTGCAATAATGTGATCGCTGTACTATAACTCAGCTGTTAACTCAAGAACTTTACTGCAGAAAAAGCATGCCTTATTGTAGGAGATAATTTTGTTTTGCTATTCCTGGTTTATTCAGTCTCTGTTAGGTTGGAAAAGCTGACAACATACTGCATCGTCTAAAGAATTCCACAAAGATTTGTTTAATTAATGAGTTTATTGTTCGGCTTCATGAGGTTCAGAGAGGCGGTAACCAGATACATGCAAAAGGTACTTTTGTCACTCAACAAGAACACAGAATAACTAATTTACACAGTGGTATATCTATGTTTGTAATTCCAGAAGACAAGTCTTTTTGATCTAGGCAGTTCTTTGGCTTACAACAAGGTTTTTAACACCTCATGGATGCCAAATATTCCTTTGCCATCTAAACTCTGAGATTCCCTACTGTTTAGAGACCTAAAAGTCTTATGGTTGAAACGTTATGCATAGTTATTTTACTGAAAAGTCTTATGGTTGAAACATTATGCTTAGTTATATAGTGACCTCTTGGGCTTGAAAATTTTTCTTTCACTTCTATATTGGCTATGGGAAAATTCTGCAGTAGAGGACATTCAATTCACTCAAGTCTCTAGCAGAGACTGGCCTTCTAAGCTAGATTTTATGAAATATCAGGAGAGATTAACTAATTGATGAAGTAGGAGGTGCACTTATCTGAAAACATAATTTTATTTTTTAAACATTAAAATCTGGAAAAAAATAGAATATCTTGTTGTGATGGTGATACTTTTATTCCTTGTCATATATGGAAGTATATGAGAGAGACAGAGAGAGAGAGAGAATGTATGTGCATGCTGTGAATATTATTTTTAGCTTTAGAAGTCAAAAGATCAGGCTTCAGGTAATTCCAGGAATAGGGATGTTTTTGCAACCTTATTTTACTCCACTGTTAGCATTTTTGAGAAAAAGTTTCTCATTCCACAGGAGTATAATATTTTTCTATGGGACCTGTGTTGAATGCATGTAAATAACAGTGAATTTTTCCTAATCTGTATTTACAACACATTATAAGATATACTTTGGAAATGAAATCACTAATTTTCTCATGTTTGTATTTTTTTCTTATTGCTTATCTGTATAAGATTTGAGAGCTTCAAAAATAGTCATGAACTTAATACTAAAGTATACTTTTAGAAATAGACAATAAAATCACAGCAAGATTCTTGTTGAAAGTCCCCATGGAATTTGTGTGCTTGGAATTTCCAAACTGAGAAAGGTAGAAACCTGATTCTTACAGGATCTCAGTTTATTTAAGCACTTTATATATTCAATGCACACCTTTCACTGATTTCAGATGCATCTCTTGAGTATGCACCACTTGCTTTGCTCAGAATCCATAGCATAAAGTCGGATACGCTAAAAATTAAAAACATATCATTAGTGATCAGCTACTAAAAGTTTCCATTAAACAGCTTTATTTATACCAGATATGATCTGATGAGGAAAGACAGAAAACTTTCAAGCCACAGGCAACCTTCTACCATAACAAAAGTTAGGTCCCCCTTCATCCTCTGATAGTGTTTGCCTCATTAGGACTCACATTTAAATGGGTTTAAGAAATTTTAGTCCTACTGACAAACGTACTTTTGAAGCCCACACAGCCTCCCTATTAATCTGTTACAATATGGGTTTTGTCTCAATTGCTTCTATTTCTGTTTTCTTCTGTACCTTGTCCTGGTTGTTTTAGTCCCAAATAGTCAGTCCCTGTGACCATAGCTGGACAGAAATCCATCTTCTAGTTTTCAGCGTGACTGGCCTGGCATCACTGACAGGGTGCTTTTGTCCATCCTGTTTGATGGAAGAAATCAAAAGCTTTTACTATTTCTCCAAACCTGTCTAGGAGCATAGAACCTAAAAATTGCAAACAAATGTGGAGCAGCACTCAAGTTTTCCTTAGTTCTGTTTAGATTATATGGACGTGTTCCAATTGTAGTCAGACTTTTCATCCTGATCTTCTTTTCCCTTGTGTTTAAGTATCACCTGTCCACTTTCTTATTCCCAAACTTTGACACAGGATTCCTTTTTTTTTTTTTTAAGCTTGCCCTTTCAGTTCCAGTTCCCCTTTTCACAGCTCTTTAGTAATTTTGTCTTTTTGCTACTTTTGTTTCTGATAGCACTGCTAATCATAAATGATGACCAGAAGTTGGCCCTGCTTGATGAATTCAAGGAAATTCCAGGGAAATCTCACAGGAGCTCCTCTATGATCAACATCAGTTCTTCTCAAACATGGAAGCACCCTCCTGCTTTTCCCCAGTTCTCGGCTCCTTTTCCCACGAGAGAGATGGACAGTTAAAATTCTTTGCTTTTTAGTTAGCCTGCTAGCTGAGGCAAGGGAGTTTTCCTGGGACTGCAGCTTTTTCTTCCTCTCCTGGAGCTGTTCAGCTCCAGTCAGGAACACCATCCCGGGTGAGGCCCCACACCCCAGCCTGGAGGGGCCCACGCTGCACCCCAGCTCCAGAGAGAGCAGAGCCAGACCCACAGAGAGGACTCTGAATCTAACAGGTCTCCTCCACAGTGAGGGGTTTTATTTGTTAACATTATTCATTCTTTTTGGTGCCTGCGTGCACCCTGCTTGTTAAATAAACAGGGTTTTTTTTTCACTTTCCTCCGAGATATTCCTGTCCAAACCTGGTGGGGGAGGGGCTGCTGAAATCTGCCCTCTATTTGAGGACATTCATTAGGATATTTCCTCCCAATCTGTCTCAAACCAAGACAGCACATGAATTTAACATACATCACAGAAATACCCTTTTGTAAATCAAGGTTAAACAACATTAATGAAAAGAGAATCTGCCTTTGTCATAGAGTGGTTGTAAGTGAAGAAGCAATTTTGTAACTTATTTTGTTAACTGTAATTAAAAAAAGTTTTGATATCTCGTCTAGGTTTTTGACCCATTAAGTAGAGCGAATTACTCTCTAAGCAGAACACAATTCACAGGCTGCTTTATAAGCCCTTTTCCCTTCTTATCTGGAGGTCCATGATATGAAGACTGACATGGGTTAATTGGAAATCTAGCCCTTTGTTTATTTTTTACTTATGCTGCTTTTTTTCTATTTTCTTTCCTCGAGAGTCTAGCAGCAGAAAACATTTTTATTCTTTTTAATGGCATGGAAAACAATACCCACTGTTTCCCTTCCACAGTTTTTGGAAGGGAGATTTGTTAAAGGAGTAGCGAAGTCTTTACAAAATGTTACTTTGGTGCTGCATGTGCAAGAGCAGTAAAAGAAGAATCAAGAGTGAGTCAGACCCATGAATCTATTTGGAGGAAGTACAGCTATGTCTTCAACACTTCAGTTGGAAACATTTTTCATTTGTCTTCCCATTTCTCTGCTGTACAAATGGGAATAGGGCTGACCAGCTGCCTTTTGTTTTGCCTCTCAACCTCTAGCAGACAGGAGACTGGATTTTTAAAAATTTCTCTATTTAATTTCTAGGAAAAAAATAAACAGTATGATATCATAAGTGTTACTTTTTAATATTTTTTCTGGTTTTATACATAAGTACAAAAATACGCAGGGCAAATTTCTGCTTCCTCTTATGGTTAATCTCGGTAGTAACTTAATCTTGCTTTAAATGGTGTGCGATGGAAGTTGATTTTCCAGAAGCTGCTTGGCAGAAAGCCTTTATGTGATGCTGTGCTGTCTGTTTTTCTGATTTAGGCCAGTGCCACCTTGTATATCTTTGTGCTCCATGGTCAAGTGCGTTACTGTGTTTATCATCGACCATGCTCTTCATATGATCTTCTCACATATTTTATCTGTGTTTTCTACTTGAGAAAAAAACGCCTCTAGTTGATCTTAGTTGTGCTAAGACTTCCCAATAATGCTATAAAAATGGCCATACAACCATGCAAATCCTTGGCCTATTAAAAACGAACAAAATAAAATAATTAAACAAATACATCAACACAGATTTCATTTTAAGAGACTACGAGCTCA
Source organism: Rhipidura dahli (assembly GCA_013399225.1). Taxonomy (NCBI): domain Eukaryota; kingdom Metazoa; phylum Chordata; class Aves; order Passeriformes; family Rhipiduridae; genus Rhipidura; species Rhipidura dahli. The sequence continues at coordinate 31,773 of VXAC01005535.1, read as the reverse complement.
TAGCAATTTTGTTTTCACTGGGCATGTTCCAAAAGAGGGGAGTTGCTATTGCAGAACATGTAACACCCAATGTGCAGTTTGCTAGCCCAAAACTTGGAAAATGAATGAAAATAACTGTAATCTTATAATTTCCAAGCAAAGTGCAAAATTTTGTGCCAATCCCCCTATTCCTTGGCAGCATCACATGAAACTAGTGTAGCATTGTAACTACCACAGTCTGGCAGTAACTAATCCCACTAAGCAAAAATCCCCACCTTGTCTGCACACCCACAAGGAGCAGGGAGAGGTAGGTGATGGTGGGTGCAGAACCCAAACAACACCCTGCCTTGTCTGCTCCCAGGCCCTCTCTGGAGCCTTCAAACCAATAAAAGACCTTCTCTGCAAGCCCAGAGAAGAACAGAGGCACAAAGATGAGGGGAATGCAAATTAAGGACTTGGAAGGAGGCACATCCTATCCAGGTCCTTGCCAGGCTTGTCCCAGGACAGTCTCAGTTCCAAGGTGCCTGCAATGAAACACACAAGATCAGTTAAGAGGAGAAAGGCTCTGGATGACCTTCGGGACTGAAGAGGTGGTAACTGCCTAGGAATGCATTATGGAAAGCACAGAAGGAGCATTTTGGAATAGCATGAGACTCAGAGGAGGAGAGACTTAAAGGATATCTGGGCGAGAAATAAGTATAGCAAAATAGAGGTATAAAAAGGCTGTGTCAGTTGTAGACAGAGGTGGTCAGTGTTCTCTGGCCATGCTCTGTGTCTGATCAGGTCAATCTGCACCATCTTCTGCTGAAACTCCAGTCCTAACTTTTGTTGGATGAGGAGCTCTCTATTTGGTGTGCACCTGTGAGTGTTTGGATTGGAGTGTCAGCCCTGGAGTGGGAGCAGGACCAAAGCACATGTGTGCATGGGGCAGCAGCTGGACTGAATGTGGGTGTGTGAGTGAGGGTGAGTGCTTGGGAAGATCCAGATGCATGGGCTGGTGAGTAGGTGACATGGCCAGAGAGTCAGGAGGGGACTGCATGAGGAGCTGGCTTTTAGAGGGCTGGAGAGTCCCAGATATCTTCTGCAGAGATCACAAGGTCTGGGGAACAACCATCTGCTGCTGGTATGTGCATGTGTATTTTTCTGTGTGTGTGTGTCTCTAGGGGTGAGGCACTTGGCCAGAGTGAGGATTCAGTACCACACCACAGATGGCCTGTGTGTCCAAGGACAGATACCAGAGGATCTATAGTGTGTGTGCGGGGGAGGATTGAGGCAGAATGGGGGAGGATGGGGAACTGAGCAGGGGGGTCTCACTGTAACTGATATGAACCTGCAGCCAGTGGGGCACACAGGACAGATGCCAATAACTGGAGAGACTGGGATATAGGGGCAGCTGCTGGATATACTGAGTGTCTGAGTTGAGCTTCTGCAGGCATCCACACTGTACCTCCATACATTTCCCACTACCAGACCTTCACTGTAATCAGCCAGAGAAAAGATGAGGCACTTTGTGATGATGTGAGACCTGATCATGTTGGTGCTGTTCTGTGTGGCCAGCTCTGTGGATATATACATGTGATATATATGTTTCTGTATGGATCTACTGATAATACATGCTCAGCCTCACTGCTGGTTAGACGTGGGGCACACAGCTGCAGCAGCATCCGCTCTACCAGACCACAGATGGAGTCTCCTCTTAACAACTTATGTGAAGTTAAGAATCAAATTGTGCATGTTTGGCATCAAAAAAGTATCCAGATATCTCCCCCAGTTTGGGGAAAATCTGGGAAATAAAACCTAAAAATAAATGTATCACTTGAATATAAGCCAGTGCATTACATTAAAATTAGTCCTTATGTTCTCTGAGAACAAATTAACTTAAGGTCGTTTCTCAAGGAATTACCACTTTGTACATTTTTATTCTTAATCTACTATTATTATGCCAGCTGAGCTGGTTCAGGGAGGTAAACCAGTAGTAAACAGCTAGGTCTCTAAGGGGCTCTGCTTTCTGCTGGTTTAGCTCTGCTGTTAGATCTGAATGTACTGAGAGGAGCATGAGGACTGTCATAAGCCTTGTGGAAGCAGCCTGTGGAGGAAGCAAACTAGGCAGCTTGCAGCAAAAACTGACATTGCCCCAGCTTTTCTGCACTGCAATGGTAGGCAGAATTCTTTCTACTTGATTTCTTTTTAACTTTTCTTATTGAAAGAGAGATTTTCTTCTGTCTCAGTTTAGTTCTTATTATGTTCTGGAACTACAGAAATTTTCTTCTGTGAGCAATTAGGTGAACATCATTGGTCAGGTACCTTTACCAGCTATCCCCTCTAACATGGTTGCAGCAAGAACTGGGACTTCTTTTTGTGACCAAGGTGACTGAAGAATAGTGGAAAGAACACTAGAAGCCTTTGGTAAGAACATGCATTGTACACAAGTATAGATGAACATAATAAACTGTAAGAGATACGATAATTTTATGATGGGGATTAATACACTCTCCACAAATGTGAATTTTAGATTTCTTTTCCATATTAGTCAGTTAATAATCACTTATATGTGTTCATTTTAAGTTAGAAGATAAAGAAATAACTTTAAAAACAATGGGTAGATCCAAAATTTTCAGCAATCATTTCTGTTCTATATACACAAAACTTCTCACTTTTCAAATTTAGACTTGCAATTCATTAGTAAAAAGTAAATGATTTCTATAAGAGTAAGTGAAATAAAAGATGACAGTATTAAAATGGAAAAATAAGGAAACAATTTTAAGTATTCAATGTATGATTTTATAAAAACAAAACAAAACAAAACAAAACCCTACATATACCACAGATTCTTTTTTGACTGTCTTCCTTCTGTGTATTTTTCAGTTAGGTTTTACTTTGTCTGGAAATTGTTGCACTAATCAATCATTATGGCAGAAGTAAGTTGGGTAAGATCTTAGAAATACCATGACATGGATCTTAGGACATCATTTTGTCTTCAGTCTGCTCCAAGGCAGTATTAGCACTCCTCCTGACAGATATTTTTGTTTAACCTTTTCTTAGAGAATTTTATGATAGACCTCCCTAGGCAATCCATTTCCACGCTTTATAGTCCTCACCACTGGAAATACCTCCTAAACTGAAGCCTTTTTCTGCAATTTTACCTTTTTATTTTGTTTTTTTTTTTTTTTCTTGGCCATATTGTTCATTGAATATTATCTGCCCTTAGTCCTTTCTCCTTCAGGGTAACCATTATACTTTCTCGGCCTTTCTTTTCTCCAAAGTCTTACTTTTTTAGACTTTCAATGAAGGTCAGGGATTGAGAGACTTTGTACATCTGCTTTGTACAACTTTTACTGCATTTACAGTTTCCATGAAATGCAATACCTGCACCTGATTACAAACCTCCATAAGAGGACATAATAATGCCAGAAGAAAGGGCAACAACTTGTAAACTATGTTCTTTTTGTTCATTTTGGTATGAGTGCCATTTGTTTCTACAGTACTGTACATAAATACGCGACACAGACATCACACTAACCCAAGTTTAGTTTCTGACCCCCTACAACCTCCTGTGCTCAGACTTGACTGTGCAGTTGACATCTATTGGTGCAGTTAATTACTCCTGCTTACAGAGAGGAAACTTGCAGCTGTTCATATCAGATCACTTTCTATTTTAAGTTTATTCCTTCAATTTCTTAAGACTCTTTTGCATTCTGATTATATTTTGCCATGCTTTTGCAGCCCCTCCTAGTCTAGTTTAATCTGTCTTACTCTCTATTTCATCACAGAGGTAATTTGTGAAAGTATCATCACACCTTAATGAGGCATATAAGCTACCAGACAAAGAATTTTAGCAGTGGTTGTAGCTATAATATCTTTATTAGAAATTCAATTAGTAATGATGCATAGGTATGCCATGTTTGCTGGATTCATCTCAGAATAGTGAGGCACAAGGTACAGACATCCTGCATTTTTATTCATGCACAGAAATATAAACAGTAAGCACAAAGAAAGTGTGAAATTAGGAGTTTAGTAAAAGGAAAAATGCTACAAACATCCCAAATCAAACCAAACTTAGTCTGTTGTGTGAGGAGCTTACCACCAGTCACTTACACTAACCAGTTCCCTGACTGCAATGATTTAGTTCTTTAGTTGAAGAAAAATGCTAATAAATATTTATAATATCCAAAATATACACTACAATTCAAAATGCTAATAAATACTGACATTAATTAAAAAATAAACCAATTTACATCAACAGTAAATTTGAAATATAACTTTCTTCTTTCCTTTGCATACATAATCTAACTGCATGTTGCAATGTTCCTTATATAAAAATCTGGTATATATTATGTATTAGATTGCATTAATCTTAGGTTGCATTTATCAGAGAAAACCCTCTGTCTGTGAAACATGTTGTCTTCAATAAGTAATCTCATTCCTTGGGTTTTTCAGGAAGGCCCAACTGTTTTTATCTCTCGTCTGTCCATCTTTATTTCACCAGTTCTTTAAACTTAAACATTTCTAATTTATTTGGGAGATATTAATAGACACCCCAATTCAACAATCTTATTACTTTGGAGATAAAATATCAGATCATAGATTACCCTTTCTGTTAGATATGTTGATTCAAACCTTGGTGTCTCAAAAAGGAGTAACACTCCTGCATATTTTTTAGCTTCAATATTCAATGTGAAATATATTTAATATAAATCTTGATGTTTTTCAAATTTTTGATATAGGCATTTAAAGGGATAAGTGTGTGTAGCTCATTACTAGCCTTTGACTGAGACCAGACATGATGGCAATTAGCATTTCTATGAAATCTTCTGAGTGATTTCAGCTGTTTTTAATGATTTTGGTTGCTTTTAATAATTGTTTTCCTCTAGAACAAAATAAACTTTTACTGAAATATTCTTGACTGAAATTTTTCACTTATGACATACCTAATGTTCCTTACAAAGTTTCTGGTATGTTATTTAGACACCTAAGAGAATTTTTTATATTTTCCATCCATACCAATCTGATAGCAAATCTGTATGCGTTATGTTGGTTGCAGGTCACCATCATCTGAAACATTTTCATGAGTACGCAAATCACATGAATAGCAGTTTCATTGTAAAAAAGTAATTCTGGATGCTCCAGGCTTTTTTGGATGTCCAAGTAAGACCTATGAAAAAGAAAAATTGATTCATTTCTCGTACTGTTTTCAGCTGTTCAGCTTAGATGTTTCCAATCTATCAGCCAAATTACATCTATAATGACAGTAGAATTGGATTTACTTGCATTATAAGGAATTTTTGTCCTTGATAAAGGTTTCTAAGGATGTCCTTCTCTTAACATATTGGATACTACGATATTTGATTTTGAAATAGTTTAACTTGAAAGGTGTTGTTAGTGAAATTGGGTATTGTTTCTTTGAGATTCTATTTAATACTGGGTTTTATTCTGCAGGATGGCTTGAAGCCATAGGTGAATTAGTATTTCTGCCAAAGGAGACTTTCTCTCAAAGGAGATTGTATGTATACCTGACTGTAAAAACCAGCACATTTACTATGGTCTTTGGTAAAATTTGCTTTAAAGTGTCAGTAGGTGATGGATGGTTGTGTTTAGTGGGTAGACTTTCATGAAACCCCTTCATATTTTTTTCCAATCTCACTCATTTAAAAATCCCTTTTAAAATTTGTTGAAAACTAAAATCCTGGTGTAAAAGTAAACAGCTCCATTAAGGTCATGAGATTAGGAGTGAGTTAAATCCAGGAATTTTTTAAAAGCCAGGTACAAAATTAACCACAAGCAAATACCATCACTCACACTGTGCACTGTTCCTCATTCTGATTAAATTTAATGTTAATGTTAATTGCCAAGTAAAAACTCTGTAACAGATTCCTAAAATGTCCATTTAGTTGAAGTGTTTCTTCATCTGTTTGTTTGTTCTTAAAAGAAATCAAAACCTTTATGGAGAGCTGCTTCTTTGAAGCCAACATGTTCTTCCTACCATGAAGATATAAAATGCTAATTAGGTCCTAAACTCTTCTGAATGATTCGATTAGACTTCTTCTATATCCTACTTCTGGTTACACCTAGGATTTTCTTGACTTCTCTTTTTTTTTTTTAACTATAAAATGGCAATACTGACATCCAGTGTCTATTTAAATTAATTGCAATTGAGTAGTCCCCAAGGGTACTCCAGGTGCAAATCCTCTATTCCTCACATATTTTCTAGCTATGTTTAAAGATGACAGTGCATCCTACAAAGTAATAGAAACAGCCGTATAGAAAATCATTTGTGCAACTGAAAGACAAGGAGATGAATAAAAATATTGATAAATATCATCACAATGATGAAGTAAGTTACTTTATATGAAGCTACAAGGTTGTATCACTACCAAAAGGAATTGCAGTTCAAGTTTTACTGGTAAAAGAATGTAATTTTTTTTACCCCAGATTTTCTTTAATTGACAAAATCTCTTCAGCTTAGTAAGTTTAAGCTTAGTTCCACTTTTTGAAACATTAATTTTTTCCCCCTCAAATAGTGTTTATGCATTTTAAAGCTTCTGTAGGATTTAAGCAATGCTGAAGAAGGCCTTTGAGAACAGAAGAAGAAAAAATGACAGAACAAAATTATTTTGGCCATCCTAGGAACTGTGTGCAAATCGACTTTGAATCCAAAAAAAGATTTCAATTGGAAGCGAAAATATTGGGACTCATGAAAGCAAAAGAAGACCTTGCTACATGTCTATTCATCGAAAACGTTCAGCTTATTTTCTATTTCTTAGAAGAGTGTTTTACTTAATAATTCATTAAAAAGTTTGTTTTACATCCCTCTTGTATTCTTTGTTACATCTGTCTCACTTTTTACAAAAGTTTCATATTTATTGAAGAACTAATCAGTCGTGGGACTGATTCTCTAGCTTGGTGGGTATGTAATATTTCCAATATATGGCACAGTTATATTTTGGACTTCACTTTAGCTAATCAGGCTTTCAAAGTTGAAGAGTATCAAAAGAAGACAAAGCAAAAAAAGTAGCATTTTTTTCAAGACTAAATAGATTAAATTAATTCAGAAAAAAAACTGAACTCAAATCTCTCATTCTGGCTCATCTCTGGAAGAGAGGGAATACTCACCATGGTCCTGCAATGAATGTGAACGTTTGTTTTTCTTAAAAGTGTATGAAAATGAAATGATTCCTTTTGGATCAAATAGGAATTTTCAGTGCAGATCTTAAGGAACAAATTTGACCTTGATTTTTTTCAGAAAATTTCCTGTGATCCTTGTTATTAATTGGAGTGTTCATGATTGAGTCCATTGAAATGGCTGTACAGTAGTAATTAAGAGAATTTTTTACTCATTGAAACTATTCTACATAACGCCAGATTTTTTTCAGGGAATGTTTATGTTATTTCAACTGCCAAGCTATTTGCCTTTTTTAGTTGTGTTGGTTTTTTTTTTGGTTTTTTTTTTTAATATTCTAGTTCATACAATTTTTGATTTATTAATCCAATTTCAGAAAGGTTTGAAGACTTCTCTAAGTTAGAACAAAGTAATAGCATTCAGGAAGCACTTCTTAATATACAAAATTAGGTCCTGAATACTTTTAAAGTTTCAGAGGAAAACTTGTTAAGAAAAGCAGCTAATTAATTGAATACAAGTATTACAATTTAAAGACAATATATTTATTCATGAAAGAAGGGCTAGACTTGATAGGAACTTTACCGTGGTTTAAGCCCTCAGCAAGCAACCAGAGTCAGCAACAAAGCACCCCAGAACTGCTCACTCCCTTCCCCACCAGCAGGATCGTGGAGACAATCGGAAGAGTAAAACTGAGAAAACCCATGGGTTGAGATAAAGTCAATTTAATAGGTAGGGCAAAAGCCATGCACACAAGTGAAGTAAAACAAGGAATTAATTCACTGCTTCCCATGTCAGACAGGTGTTCAGCCATCTCCAGGACAGCAGGGCCCTGTCACACATAAGGGTGACTTGGGAAACCAAACACCACCACTTCAAATATTCCCCCCTTACTCCTTCTTCCCTCAGTTTTATATGTTGAGTATGACATAATGTGGGTTAGTTTGGGTCAGCTGTTCTAGCTGTGTCTCTTCCCAGCTTCACATGCACCCCCAGCCCTTTGGCCAGTGTGGCAGAATAAGGAACAGAAAATGCTCAGATGCTGTACAAGCCCTGATCATCAACAACAAGAACATTGCTATATTATCAATACTGTTTTCAAGACATCCAAAGCACAGCCTATACAGTCTAGTCTGAAGAAAATGAACCCTATACCATCCAGAACTAGCACAAGCTTTTTGCTCACTTACTCACTTACAGATCCTAAAATCTCTCTGCTTATGCTTGTTTATGTTATATCTTAGGTATTTTAAGAAATGTTTCCAATAAATTAATAAAGAATACTTGTAGATCATTCAAGTTAATATCTTGCTTGTTGGCACAATCAAAATTTTCTAAAGGAAAAAAAAAGTAAAATTATTACCCAAAATTTATATTCAAGACTTGAAATCAAAGTTTTCTTTCATCAAAATTAGGAGGAGGATTAGACATAGCCAGTATCAGTTCATACATCAAAATACAAAGATTAGATCCTCAAATGCTTTTCCTCAACTGCAGATTAACTACAAGGGAACCTCTGTGTTTAGAGACACATAAAGCCTTATACTGGGTTTGTCAAAAACAGTTGCTTAAGAAGTCAAGAACTTGCTAAAAATTTCATCAGGTTACCAGAATTAGTCTTTTTGAAAAAGCACGGTCAGAGAAGTCACCTGTGATCACAGAGGCTTATCTGATATTCTGTTTAGAATGAACAAGGGCTGTTATTCCTTGTCTACCATACTGCTCAGGTATCAAAGGAGCTGCCAATGTGAGGAGGAAATTGCTCAGTAAGCTAAACTGTTCTTTAATAGTACAGATGTTATTTTCCAAAAACTCCCTGTGTGGATTCCTCTACATGAAGTGTTTGACTCTGAAAATGCAGAGAATTGCTTCACAACTAGGATGCACTTAGTGCCTTTATAAAAAGTTAATTTCTTACAGTACAATGTAAATGGATAGTCCCTAATGCTCTGGGCATGGTTTTCCTCAAATAAGCTAGTTAACATACAGCACTTTATTTCTGACATCCAGGAAAAGTGAGGAAAAAATTTAGAATTGCCCAATATTTTTCATTCTATTTTAAAAATCAATTTTGACATTCTGTAGTCTAAGTTTCAGAGACAGTTAGGTACTTCAAGACAAGATTTGAAAAATATGTTGGTACCTTTGGTTGCAGGTGAGAAATGCAGCAGGCTAGATAATAAAGTAAGACATCATTATCTCTAACTGTCAATTCATGGTAAAAATTATCTCTAACTATTAATTCACCCAATGCAGCTCTGTAATTCCAGTTCAAAAGACATATAGTAGAAACTGAAACTGAAAACAAAGAGACCTCACGGGTGATCAAAGGTATAGCTTAGCTTTCATGAGAATGTAATCAGGACCACTAATCTGGAAAAGAGACAAGTATAGAGCAGCAAGGGATACGACAGAAGCTTTTAATATCCTCATATTAAGGTCAATAGACAACAGCTGTCTCTATTAAGTAAAAGAACAGAATGTATCAAATAAAATCACCAGACTGCATATTCAAAACAAAGAGAAACAGAAACTTCTTCACACAATGCATAGTAAAAAAATACCATCTGGTAGTGTTACCTAGATTTTGCAGACTCCTTTGGACACTGATAGATGATACTGAAGGTGTTTTATTTAGAATCATATAACAGTTTGTTTTGGAAGGGACCTCTGAAGCTGATCTAGTTCCAGCCCTTCTGCCACAGACAGAGACATCTTTCACTAGTTAAGGCTGCACAAAGCCCCATCCAACCTGACTTTCAACATTTCTGTCATGGTTTAACCCCAGTCAGCAGCTAAGTTCCATGGAGCCCTCCATTGTGCTAGAATGAGGAGGAGAATCAGAAAGAAAATTTTAAACTCATGGGTTCAGATAAGAACAGTTTAATAATTGGCATAAAATACAATAGTAATAGTATGAATGATAAAAATACAAATTTTGGTACTATTACTGCTACTGAAGGGGGGGGAGGGGCAGAGAGAGAGAGAGTGGGAGAGAGGGAGAGAGAATGAGAAAGAAAACCCAAGAGAAACAAGTGAAATATAATACAATCGCTACCCACACACTGACTGATGCCCAGCTGATCACCAAGCAGTGATCAGGTCCTTCTGGCCAACTCCCCCCCCCGCCCCCATATAT
>VXAC01005535.1:0-21509 GCA_013399225.1 Rhipidura dahli | reverse complement strand
GCCCCAGTTTATATCATGAATATTATGTTCAGTGGAATGGAATATCAGCTGTCCTGGCTGTGCTTCCTCCCAGCTTCTTGTACACCTGCTTTCTGGCAGAGCATGGGACACTGAAAAGTCCTTGATTTAGGATAAACACTATCAGTAACAACTAAAGAATGACTGTGGTAGCAACACCAGAATCACACTAAATCCAAAACCCAGCACTTTAGCAGCTACTGAGAAGATAATTTACTCTACCCTAGCCAAAAGCAGGACAACTTCCAGTCTGAATAATATTATGCATCTATGATCTAACTTTAGCCTTCTAAAATTCAGGTGTGTTTTCTGTACTGCTTATCTGATACTAGATCAACAGAGACAGAAACCATCTTCTACAAAATACTTCCTCTTATCTATTAGAGGCTTCATTTTTAGGATGGAATGGATGCTCTAATGGAGATATTTTTTCCATGGCTAAATTTGAGAAGGACTTTTCTGGACTCTTTTGCAAAGTAGTCAAATTGCTTATGAAATTTGGCACAATGATACAGTTGAGGAGTGAATAAAAGGAAAAATTTAACAAGAATCAGTAAACAAAGCAGTTGAGAAAACACAGTTCTCTCCAAGGCCATCTGTTTCTGTTTAGCTTAATTTTTGTAAGAAAAAAGAATTCTATTCAGGCACACAGAGGAATATTTTTTATTTCTTTGAGTTTGAGTGAAAGACATTGCCACTGGTAGCAGTACAATTTTTTACCCACAATTTTAGCATCTTATCTTTACTACCACTGGTCACAGAAAACCTACTACGAGGAATTTTATCCATTTATTCTTCCTGAGTTAGGCCTCATTTCTGACTGGCATTTTGGGCAGTCCATTGTCCTTGTGTGGAGCTAATGAAAGACATTAGAGTTCTGTAATTCCACAATCTTCATCCTTGGCAGGCTATGAAGCAGAAGGTTCTGCTATGGCCTTCTGCATTTTACTCTCTATAATCTCAAACACATTTTCCAAGATATGAAATAAGGATTCTAATTATTTAAAACTCTTTAGAGAAAAAAAAAAAAAAGATTTTGCAAGAAATCAAGTTCTCTACTAACCAACTCAGCATTCCTAGAAACTACAGTCACTGGAAAAATAGCTACTAACTCTCTATCCCTATGATGAAGAAATATAATTTCAAGTAAGGTGGAACTATTTCTAAAAGTGAACTAAAAAAAGAATCACTTCAAGAGCTCTTAAGACCATATGCTGCTGTACAGTCCTGTCCTCCATGCTTTACACAGTCTGTGCTCTCACCAGAAGCAATCCAGACTGGGAAAAAACCAACTAACAAAACAAACTGTTCCATGGATTTAAAGTAATACATAGGAAAAGAAACCACAGGTGAAATATCTTGGCTTGAAATGCAATAATAAGGGCAAAAAGGAAGGAAGAGACTCTTCAAAATGGCACCACTTCTAGACTCCTTAAATAAGAGCTAGACTTCTAGCCTCAAAGACTGCCTGCAAGGTATAATGTTCTTCCAAGGCTGAGATTCAGTTAATAAACAACAGAAGGCAGAGCAGACATTACTTTTAACAATTTCATGTTTCAAAGTCCTTAGTGAGATAGACGTATTTTTCTGTTGTTCTCAGATTGTGAAACAACAAAAATGCACTGAAAATGCAAATGTACTAATTGGTAATGGGGAAGATTTTCGTAACAGTCTACTCAGAGTTTTGGCCAGAGCAATACCTAAGAAATGGGACTAAAATAAGAAACTCTTTTGTTTTATCCGGTACAAAAATTGTTCGGCTCAACCTGGTAGAAAATTCATTGTTCTCCTCCCTGCCCTACATTGTCCTGCCCTCACCTCCCCTCCTTCCCTCTTCCCTTCCCCCATCATTCCTTAGCACCTCTTCCGACTTTCTTCTCACCACCTTTCTGCCTGACATATACTTTGAAATTAATCATTATAACAGAAGGCACCTTTTAAAAGGGAATACTATTTGCAGGGTATAATAACCCTTGCCATTCAACATAAAAAGCTATTTTTTTTTTAGCCAGCAAACAAAGAGAAATTTTAATGTCTTTAAAAGAGATTATTTTAAAAATTAGAAACAATAACATTTCATTTAAAAACACAGAAATATTTAAATTTCATCATTTTTTTCTATATATGCAATAGAAAATTATGAAAATGTTGCAATAAATGTGCAATTAAATACTTCAAAATATTTATTATGCTTGTTATATAGTATTTTGGCTTACAATAGGTGTAAATAGATAATGATAAAAATAAATTCTATATAAAATTAATTTGCTTGAAACTATATAATAGGACATTACTGAACAAATCAAAATCCAAATTACCTTTTCTGACAATTATTCTGTGAAAGATGCTGTAAAAACAAATATTTCATAGCATTTTTGTGAAGAAAAAACTGCTGCAAAAATTTTCATCCAGGATTGTGCCTTTCTGTATCAGCTAAAGGAACTGATAATAGCTTTTTGTTCTACTGTGATATAGCTACTCGTATTTAATCTTAATTTATAGTCACAGTCAAAATTTGATAGAATTTACAAGGTTTTTTGAGGGACTAAAGAACAATATTTTGCATGAAGCTAGCATTTCACTGTAACTTTCTGGGAACATTTATATGATTTAAATTATGGCTTTGATTAGGTGAATTGCAGAATTCCATCTAAAAACAATTTTATTTCTTGAATCTAACAGAAGTAAATAAAATTCAGTCAAGGTGTAACATACTCTACTTCCTCCATAGCCACAAGAACTTGTACATCAGCACAAATCATAGTCACAGGCAGCAGCTGAAAGGGCATCATTGCAAATAGGTTATGTTTCAATATAAAAGCTATTAAAGTTTACTGTTGTGATTAACTGCAACTAACTTGTCTTCTGTACAGAAGTCTTCAAAATTTCTGAAACTATCTTGGATCAGTTTTCCTTTACAGTACTGTCCTTCCATCACTTTTGTAAAGTCTTTTTGAGGTTATTATAAATTCCTTTTTTCAAATTGCCTTTATCCAAATTATAAATTTTCATTTACAGATACCACATTTTGTAGACAGCAAGATTAAACTCAAAGATGGAATTTTGTTTAAAAAAAAGTAGTATTTTTCCATCGTGTCCTTCAATTTTTTTTTACTTCTGTTTTCAGCTGAGAACAGCAGAACAAAAGCTATTAATTTTCATTGACTTATCTTAGGTAATAGAAATTTCCTCATATTTCTCTTTGGTCCCTGGGCAATTATGGCACTAGAAAAAAACCTAAAAAAAGATAGCTAGGACACATATTTTCTTTCAGAATATTTGGTGTCACCTATTTTAAAACAGACTAAATGAGCTGATAAAATTAGCATTCTTTCTTGTCATCCTCAAGTTAATGTAATTACATAACCACCTCACAAAATTATTGGGTGAGCTGTAACATTACTGAAAGTAGTCAGGTCCTTTAGGTAAATATACTGGAGTCTGCAGATCAAAACCATAAGTACTAAAGTCAACACTCACTTGAATGAACTGTGCATTTCTGAAGATTATTTGCTACATAAAAAAAAAGAGAAAAAAGAAAGCTACTGTGGGGCTGGGGCTTTCACTGAGTAATAAGGTTATTTGGGCTGGCAAGCATGCAATCATGCAGTTAAAATTAAAGAGCATTGAGACAGATTTTATAGTCTTTGTTTCAGAAATGTTTTTCCTGAACTGATTCTCTGACAGTATTTAGCCACTCAGGAATGAAGGAAAGTGTCACCATTTATCTGTTTTATTTGGCAAATGCATACTACATGCTCAGCGGCCAGTCCTTGAAACTCCAGTGTACAGATGTCAACCAAGACATCTGTAAATCAAAAGCAAGAAAAGAATCAGTTCTCCAAGGCATAGTTTCCTTTGTACTATAGGTTGCTTAAAGCTGAAATGTGAGCTCCCTTGTTTTTGGCTTCATTTGAAGTTTGAGCCCTAGATCAGTCCCTTTTACCTTGTCAGTTCCTACCCACTCAGTGCCACCTCTGCCCTTGGAAGATTTGTTTCATGCTGCTGCCCAGGTTATCTCTTCTGCAGATTACATAACTCTCAGACTTTTATGACAACCTGACTAGATATTTACATTATTCACTGAATTCTTAAGTTCTGTCTTGAATACATAGCAAAAGTGGTTATTTCATTGATATGTTTTCCACATAGATTTTGGGGTGGTACAAACTGACTACTTACTTTATTTCAGTAACATTTTCCTTTGACATTTATGTCCCATATTCTCAGCTGCTTTAACCTTGTATTTATACCTTATGTTTTTATGACCTACACTATTTCTTTATAGGAGTAAATACATTGCGAAATCTCATCTTCCACATTATTACATGACTTTTTAGAGAATAGGATGGAATTAATAAGGACCAAGTGCTCAGTATCTTATTTAGATTGCAGTGGTCAATTGAATGAACATATGATGGGGAACAATGGGTTAGGGAGCTCTTGTTCTGGTATTGACCTTAAGCAAATAGATCACAAGCTGAACAGGAGCTACCAGTGTCATGACCTATGCTAAAGGTAAATATCATTCTGACATATTTAAATACCAGTTTAACTCACATGAAATGTGAATAATCCATCAACGATTTTCAACATTATTGAGGTTTTAGCTGGCATATGGTGGTCAGTTTGGGTTATTGTGGTTAAGAAAGATGTGTACCAGTAGGATGCTGGAGACAGCTGTGAGAATGATCATTTTTTCAAGGGAAAAAATCCCTGGAAATTTTTTGTCAATAAATTGAACTTAAAACTTTTTTTCAGAGATGGCATAATAATAGTCTTCACACAATGATCAGGGACAAAGATTTAGATCATGGCATGAAAGATTCGGGTGTAATCATTATTAACCTCTGTAAAGCTGTTTTCAGAAGCACTGAATTACCAGGAAAAACTGAAATCTGAACGTCTTTAAGGTCAGATTAGACAATTGTCTCTTGAGACTGAGCCTGCCTTGGTATGAAATAGATAGACTGAACAACTTTGCAGGGTCATTCTTTTCTACCATGACTTTATTAGTATGAATATCTTTTGAAGATTTAACTTGAATTGGGAATTGGTGGGATATTTTTATTTCCATGCTAAGACCAGAACATAAACTTTTACCGTGAAAAAAGAAAAAACAGCTCTTGTGTTTAAAAGGTTAAACATTTGAGACATTAGAATTTTCTGATTAGTTCATAATCAAATGAGTGTATATGTTTCTCTACTATCATACAAATGACTTCTTTTAATGGTGCTTCCTTTGTTAAATATCTGTCATTCTCAGGCAAGGGGTAGCCATCATTATATACCAAAATGTGTATTATCAATACAGTCTGCTACATATGTTGCAAAGTCCTGCATCAATCAATGTAAATATAATCAACATAAAAAATGCCTCACCAAATTAGTTTTTTACCTCTCCTAATGTTACCAGTATATTTAGAAGATATTACATTGAATGTTGGGTGATTAAACAAAAGAGAGGATGTATATAGTCTTAAGGAAGTTATAACTTTTTAAAAGACAAGTTTTCATCTGTTCCCCAAAAGATCTTTGGTTACATAAAGAGATATTTTCCTGTCCATTTTCTGTCTTGATCACTTTCTGTTCAGTCTCTGGTGCTACAAAGAAAAGCTAAAAAATTTATATGAAGGGAAGATGTATTTGTCTTGGAAACTGAGTGGATTGCTAAATAATTTCAAAATGGTATTTTCTGGCCTGAGAATCAATCTAACAAACTGAATTCTAAAAGCTAAAGCAGAGAGCCATAAAAATGAAATAGAAGGATTTATACAGTTTAAAATATGCAAGCTGCTGTCACACATACACAAAGTTTTGTTCTATCAAAACTTGTGTATATGCATATTTTTACATATACACATAGAGTTCAGCTATTGTATCTCAGGACATATAATTTCCTAAAACTTTCATTAATAGAAAGCCATCAAGCTGTTTGGTACTTTCCCTTCTTTTTTTTTTNTTGGTTTTTTCCTTTTTTTTTTTTTTTTTTTTTTTTTTTTCTGGAGCTGCTCCATGGAAAGAATTTCTTTAATGCACTTTAATACAGCATACATTTTAATGCAGCTGTTAAAATCTGAATCATTATTGCTATTATTATGAAGGCAATATCCCCTTGCATACAAATCTGTTCTCTTCCAAATGCTTTACTTAAATGAATCAAAATGAAACTCATTTAAATGAAATATACACACATATATAATATAAACCTATTTGTATTATGCTATCATTTATTTCTGTTGAAGCTTGAATCCTCAGAACCTGTTTATGCCAGTGACACTATATTAAAGATAAACATATAATCACAATAGGGGCATTTTACTGATGTATCACACGATTTCATCACTAGAAAATAATTTTGGTGATACAATATTAGAGCAATGCCACAATGGTGATGCATTATTTACTGTAAATAGGTTGCAGTTCTTCCCAAATCATAATAAAGCACACTTTCCTATGTGTGTGGCTTAAAGAGAGCTATTCATTAAAAAAAAAAACAAAAACAAAAAAAAACCAAAACAAAACAAACAAAAAAAAAAACCAAAAAACAAAACAAAACAAAAAAAAAGGGTAAAAATAAAAGAGCTGTATGAAGACAAGTTCTATGTATGCTTCAAACATCTCAGTCTGTGGTCTGAGAAAATACTCAAAGTCTTTGTCACAAGTACAGAATACTCTGTTTAAACAAAATTACTTCAGGACTTTCAGGTGTTCCTGTCCCAACTGCGATGAAATGTTATGAAAATTGAAAAAGTCTAACACTTCTGATAACTCAGATCAATATTTCTACACAGTGAATACATTGGGAGTAGTTGTGGTGCAAGGGTTCCCCCAAGCTTAACGGCATCATGGGTCAACTCTGACCAACACAGAGAGCTTTGAAATAGCAATTACTTCATAAACATTTTGCAAGAACAGCTAGCACAAGAAAAAAGGGGGCAGAAGGAAGTTGGGGATTCGTTTTGGTGGGTTTTTTTCATAATTATTTCTAATCCAGACACTCTCCAAAAGAAAGTGGACTACAGTTTTCAAATTCATTGTGTTTATATATCAAGGTGGTGTCACAAGAGGGCCTGTGGGGGCTCTGCTGAGGGGAAGCTGGACTGCCCCAGCCAGACACAGCCAGTTCCAGCCAGACACAGCCGGTTCCAGCCAGACACAGCCGGTGCCAGCCAGACACACCAGTTTCAGCGGGACACAGCTGGACACAGCTGGATCCAACCATGCACTGCAGGGCATGGCTGAGACCACGGTTGGGGTGGAGGCACCTCGGGGGAAACATATGTAAGGGCAAAACATGCTGCATGGCAGAGGAGAGTGAGGAAAAAAAGAAAGTGATAAAAAACATCTTTGATGAGAAAGGTGAGAGATGAAAGAGGGGAGAAGGTGTTGCAGATGTGGGAGCACAGGTTTCACTGAAGATTATGGAGAAGCTCATGCAGGGCTGCAGCTGTTACTGAAAAAGGTGTTTGTGCTGCAGTCTTACAAAATTAATGAAGAAAAACCAAGTTTTATCATTTTTGGTTAGACCTGTTGGTAGCTTTACGTATTTTTGAAGGACAACATTAGAAAATGTTGTGTGACTGCAGTTTATCATGATGCCGTAGCCAACTAGGCAGCATTTTCTTTTGCAATAGAGAGAAGCCATCCTGGGAAGGTATTATGTTCCACTGGAATAATGTTAGGATCCCACTCCTGACATCAATTAAGGTTATGATCCATTGGAATAATATTAAGGTCCAGTTGTTAAAAGATGACTGCCTGAATTAAAAGAACTTATGCTAAAGTCAATAGTATGGATTGTATTTAACAGTAAATGTGAGAGGTAGAAATAGGAATGGGGTGAGGAGAAGGAGAGAGAGAGACAGATTATAATCACCACCACATCTCCCCTGGCCCTTCTTCTTCTGGTCTTCTCAGTGATGGGATCCCTAGAGTGTCTTTCTGGAGAAACCACTTTTATACAGACCAAGTCACAGAATCACAGAATCAACTGGGTTGGAAAAGTCTTTTGAGATCATCAAGACCAACCTATGATTTAACACCACCTTGTCAACTAAACCATGGCATTGAATGCCATATCCAGTGTTTTCTTAAACAACTCCAGGGATGGTTACTCCAGAAACATACATTCTCCCATAACTTGGGATGGTATGTGTGTAAGCATTTGCATCCTTTCCCACAGTTTGGCATGATGGGAATTTTTGTCCAAATAGATTACCCAAATCTGCCTCACCAGGCTGGCATCTTCCTTTTGTTGCATCCATGCTTTTCCCACAGTCTGCACAGTGGGATCTTGTCTGGTGTGCCAGTTCCAAACATTCCACCTTCTTGTAAGCCTGAAATGAATGCCTGCCTGTTTTGGTGGCTTATCTTGTGAGAACTTCCTCCTGCGACAGTGCTTTGAGACAAGCTGACTGTGTTGTTTAAATCCTAACAGAAGAATACGGTAGACATTAATCTGGAAGGAAAGACTGCATAAAGGAAAGAGTATGTAAACATTCAGCCACTGTGAGCTGTGAAAGCAGAAGAATGGATGGAAGCTTGATGCACTGTAACAATGTCTAAATTACTAGGACAACAGCTTTCTTTGGCTCCGGAGGGAAATCCTACATTGGTTTTGTTGGCTGTAGGAAATTTCATAACTGAAGAGTATCGCTTTTGTTAACAGGGACTTTTTCTGAGTGATTCAGTACATCATTTGCAGTTCATCTTTTCCATATTTCTACATAGTGCCATATATGAACCTGGGCAGATCTTAAAAATCATTTATCCTTAGACAAAGATTTCTGTAAGCCAAAACAACTGAAAACTGAGATGGAGCTACACTTGAGAGGAAATTTGATCTTATATAAGGGTATAAGGAAGCAGGCCTTATTTTTCTCTGATGTCCCTAGTGTCTGGATCTTTTTACTTTGCAATCTAAGTCTGATTCCTACAGATATTGTGGAGGTAGTCTACACAAGCAGTTTCCATGCCTAAGTGCTTGTCTTCATTATGATGCCCTGAGGTCTGTAAATATTAAGAAAGAGTTTAGCCTGTTCTAGGGGAAAGTCAATCATAAGTCAGAATTTATTTGCATGTCTGAAATTTCAGAACAGAGGTATTGCTCCCAATGTGACTATTACCAATATAAAAACATACTTATATTAAGGGGTTTAAGTTTGGATTTTGTATTTGGCTTGTTTTATTTTACCTGACAGTGATTGCTGAAAGATTTTTCCTTTTTTTTTTTTTTTTTTTTTTTGGCGTCTTTGGCCTTTTAAAATTACTTTGTCTAAACTGGCCTTTGCCAACACATGCCTGTGTCATCTCTCGCTGTCCCTCATTGAATCAATTTTAATTTGCATCTGCTCTATCATGTCCATAATTTGTCTTTCACAAAGTCATGGCTCATGGCTTCATTAATCATGCCAAAATTTCTAACTTTCAAAGTTTCTTTGGATAGCTTAGGTGCTGATGGAGTAGATTTTAGACTTGAGATTCATCCTTGTGTTGCAGTGTTTTTGAATTCTGGACAGGCACATTTGCTTTTCATCATGCAGACACTCATTCACTGACTTACTTTGAGAATGTCATGCATATTTACGGAAAGAAATTTCTCATCTAAAGCTTGAATACATTATTTATAATTACTGCTATTATTGATTATATCAATGTTGTATTGTTGTTGTGGCTGTGAATGTGGTTGTTATTTTCCCCTAAAACTGGAATAATAATTTCAGAATCAGAATTGCTGTTTTCTACACTTCCAGTGGGTGACTGTGGACACATTGCTTAGAACTTATGGGTCAGTTTTTTTCCAAGTTTAGGCACAGTGTCTAAAAATCCATCTGGGTTAAGAAATGGGACCAGGCCACTAAATACAAAACAGATACCCATCTATGACAATGCAAATGGTCAAAAAAATATCTGGTTTGAATATGCAGAGCATAATAATTCTGTTTCCTAATTTCCTTGTACTTGACTTTGCATGCTTCTAGTGCTTTTTGTACCTGTCTCAGGAAGTAATTAAATTTTAAAAATGAAATTTGAATATGCATATCACATCTAAATACATGCAAACCCAAATACATGAGTTCTTTCTTTCTAGCTGTGTGTTTCAACAAGAAAAGGCCTTTGCTCTGTAACTTCAGTGAAGGAGTACTACGGAGTAGTACCTACCCATGGAGTAACCTAACTTCTCCCATAAGTATTTAGGAACATTTCATCAAGGGAAACACCTGTTATTAAAAAATCCCTAATTTACATGTTTGAATGAGACTATTCTTCAAGTTTCTTACTCATCTATCTGAAGACAGAGGGAAAAATTCTATACAATGGAATCTTGTCTATTACATTTACATATGCAGGTGAACAGACAATGGAAGAGTGGAAGTTTATCACTTTGACTACAGAACACAATTTCTAAAATATATTTATAAAGTCAACTTGAACACAATTATAAACATACCAGTGAGAAATACAGTTGAAACCAAGGAAGATAGATAAAATTTACAAAGACATTCCTTAAGTTTCCATTCTCTTTTAAGAACTATTTAATGGTTAAGCTGTTATTTAAATTTTAATCTAAGTTTTTATTTCAGGCACATGATCTGAAATAAACCCTATGGTCATTAAATGTGCTTTTCTGAAAACATGTTGTACTGTTCATATTAGAAATGGCGAAAGAATAATAAAACTGGGAAAGCTAATAACAGGCTCTCACAATTATTTGTATAATTATCTTGTCTGTAATGCAGACTAATACCAGTATAGATCCCATGAGATATTAACATTGATATTATTTAATTTATGAAATAGGAGTTATGTCACAAACCCCGAATCTTGTTCCCTTTATCTTGCTCATTCATATTGCATGAATCTATTCTTCATCACATCTGAAAACCATTACCATGTTACTCATAGCAAGTATTCATAAATTATATTTTTTATTTTCTCTCTCTGAAAAACATTAAATATTTATAATTGATCTCAAATTTTAGGTTGAATTTCAGCATTTTTCACATTTTGAAAATTAGGTTTCCAAGGTACATTTTATGTTTGCTACAGAGACACAGTTTACAATAACTATCTCAATAAATTGTAACATTTTTTCTTTTCTATAACAGGAAATAGAATGCAGACCTGTCCTTAAGGATAATTTTAATTTAATATAAAGCATATAAAGTAATGTAATGTAAAATATGGCTATGTATGTTTATGAATTTCTTCAATGAACTTTGTTCATGGGAAGTGACCATTCTGAACTACAGCAGTACATGAAAATTATAAGATCTGCTAGATTTTATCAGAAAAGAAAGGGTTTAATCTTTCATTAGTGATAATTTAAAGATTTGCTGATCCTAGATTATAGTAATCTGTCTTGGCTAAATAAAGTTAGATAAGGTGACAAATTGGGTGGCAAGACTTACCAGGGAGAGTTTCATCATGACATTTGGAAAATAATCATAACTAAACAATTCACTTTACATAGATTACCAATACAATTTCAGATAATGTATTACCCACTCTGATGACATGAAATATTTCTTTGCCACAATTATTTTGTAACATCTTTGAATTTCTTAAACTTATTTTTAAGCAAATGTATTTAATCTTCCTGGGCCAGAAAGAGACTAAATCTAAAACAGGAGTTTCTTATCAATGGTATAATGAGTAAGAAATGACAGTGGATGTGTCAGTAAAATTAACAGCTTCTATTGCACTCGGAGAACTATAAACTGTTATCAGCACAGAAATTAGTCAAAAAGACAGGGACAGATTGATGTATGAATAATTACTTTTGATTTAGCTGAGCACTACATAGTTAAAAATATTTAGCATTTTTCTCTAAAAGAGTGAAGAGTGTGATAAATGCTAAAGTATTTGTAGAAACTTAAAACACTTCAAGGATATGTTTTTAAGGGGCTGGTTAAAACTTCCATGAAAGAGATTTCCAAGAACAGTTTGAAAAGATAGCCTTTCACACAATGGAAAATAAATTGAAGATTTACTAGAATTAAACAGAAACTTCTATCTTACTTCAGTTTTAACTAGAATAGATTATCTAGAATAGATTAACTAGAATAGAATAGAATAGAATAGAATAGAATAGAATAGAATAGAATAGAATAGAATAGAATAGAATAAATTTATTCTGTCATACTACTAGAGACTGAAAAGGAGATACAAGGCCATATATTACTCTGTTTCCACCATTGCACATGGTAGTATCTCTGCAGAAGTTATTTAAATGTCATTGGTTTTCTTCCACAGTAACTAAATGGGCTTAGCTGATTGTTATGAACTGGTTTAACACAGAAGACCAAAGGAATCTAAGCCTCTGTGAATAAAACAGATCAGACCCAGAAAGGTTTGAAGAAACTAAAAAAACATGATTAAAACCAAACAAGGTTATATGTTGATGACAGAAAAAAAAAAAAAGAAAAAAAATTATATATTTTATTCAATAGTAAAAGATACAAGAGAAAGAAAGAGGAAAGAAAGGAATGGAAAAAGAGGCGTGTGCAGGGGTGATGGGGTGGGGGGACAGAGAGAGAGTGTCAGGGGTTAGGTAGAAACATATAACCCTTCTGAGTCCCAATGATGTCTCGTTGCTCCCCTCCATCTTCTTGGAGGCGAGGGTCCCCTGCCGCTAAAAAGCATAGAATCCAAGGGATTAATATACATTTGGGGCAGGTGGGAATGCCCAGGTGCCTCCCTTGGGATGGGCAAGTTTGACACTGTCCCTTGCAAGACACTGGATCTGTTGCATCTCGTGCAGTGCTCTGGTGCAGGGTCTGGGAACCCCTTTGAGGGGGGGCCTTTTATAGGCTGTGACACCCCCTCTGCTGTCCTTCCCATGGATGTGGCTTTTCCGGGATCCAGGCCCCCGCAGCTGAACTGATCTGAACAGCAGAGGATGGGTGTTAACTGCATCTGACCACAGGCTTTATCACTGCACACCCAGAACCTCTCCTTCTCCCTCCACCCTTTTGAGTGGGGATCTGTGCAAGCCTTGCATCTGCTGACCCTGGGGCTGTGGTCTCCACACTGAAGGTGCTAAGCTTGATCCCTCTGTGAAAGTATTCTCCCCCTGCATTATTTTATCTTATCTCCATCAAGGAGCAGGTCAGGGCCTCATTCAGGGTTTTGCTGGTTTTCTCAGCAGGTTTTGCACAGGTTTGTTGTAATAGACAAAAGTCCTTCATGAAGATTTTTAAGCAAGAAACTATAACATTTCAGTCTCTGACTTTGATGATAAAGGATGACATCTGTGGACTCATGCACAGGGCCTACCTTCTTTCATTAGGTGAACATCCAGTAGTGGAATGCCATCAAAACAGCTTTTCTGAAGAGTAATTTCTTCATTGGAACTACTTGCTGAAAACCACTGAGTTTAATTTTTGCCTCCATCATTTTATTGATTACTGAATATTTGCTATAGCTGTCCCATGTTTACTTCAGGAACATTTTATACGTACTGTACAAAATAATACATGCTGTGTTAATCCTCTTTATGTGCAGTACTGCATGACCAGAGCCAGTTTATAATTCATGCAGGATTAAAGTCATTAGCAAGCATATGCTTTGTCAGTTTGGACAAAAGACATCAGTAACACTTGGATATAAGTAACAAGCTAATTTCACAAACACAGGTTGTGAGCCTAATCCAGCTCAATTCCAGATTCAAATTTATATGAAGTTAAAAATAAATCATGAAGTTGGCAATTTCTTCAAATTGGAAATAAACAGTCATAAATAAATTGGAAAAATAACTTGAGACAACTTTTTTAATGGCTTTACAAGTAACCACCCTCAAAATATCTCCAGTGTACAGTTTGTCAGACAATCAAGGGGCAGAACTGATAAGTGAAATGAAAGGATAAAAAAATCTAGTTAGTAGAAATCTGAAAGCAACATGTTATATTGACAATAACTTCAGAAGAGCACAGGCTGGCAAAATGTAGTATCGTTATAATTAACATCTGGGATAATAAAAGCAATTTTTAACACCTTGTAGGCTTCTATTGATCATGGAACTCAGCATGATGATACTAAGCAGAAAATACAAATAAAACTTGTTAACAATTGTAAATGTTGATCAAACTATAAATTAAAGTAATGCATGATAACACCTAAAGTGTTTACATTCAAGGATGTTGTTATGGTAATATTTATCAAACTTAATTAGCTTTGTCAGAAAAGAAGCAATATCCAACAAGCTTCTAGAACTAGTTAATAAAATGTCAGCCTTACTGGGATTTATCTTCATAAAAATTCTTTACTGTTCATATATTAATATTACCCAAACAATCAGTCAAGGCTGAGGCAGCTCAAGTATAATTAGGTAGAAGTGCTGGATAAATCTGTTAGTAGTAAATCATACTGAGAAACAAGAAATTACAGGTGTCACACACACCACCAGCAGATATTTTCTGAACTGAACCCCCAAAAGCATCTATAAACATTTAAATACAAACATAATGTAATGTCAAATATGCTTTTTTTTGAAAAAGACAAGGCTTTTTGTATGAAAGTAGCAACCAGAAACTGGGGACAAATAAAGTCATTCAGTAGATCATTCAATAAATTAAGATATAGCATTTGAAAGCATCTGAGAATCTTGTATATGAAATACCATAAAACTATTATGTTCAAATCTCTGTGTGTTTTATTTTCTGAGCAGATAAGGATAATTTTACACTGTTCCACAGAGATAACTGCAGCATCTAGGATGTAGATGGTATCTTGCTAGTTAATGCTCTGTTGAAGCAAACTTAGGAATATAATAATAGAATCATAAAATGGTTTGGGTTAGAAGGGACTTTAAAGATCATCTAGTTACAACCCTTCTGTGATGGGCAGGGACATGTCACTATATGTCACTATATCAGGAATTTCTACCTAAACCCTAATCTAAACCTGCTCTCTTTCAGTTTAAAGTCATTCTCCCTTGTCCTGTCACTACATGCTCTTCGGTCTGTCTTATTGCAGGCTTTCTTCAGGTACTGGAAGGCTACAGTTAGGTCACCCAGAGCCTTCTCCTTTCCAGGCTGAATAATCCCAATTCTCTCAGCCTTTCCTGGGCTTGATCCCTCTAATTTTGATAGCCAGCTCTGGACTCACTCCAACAGGTCAATATTCTTCCTGTGCTGGGGCTCCCAGAGCTGGATTCACTACTCAAAGTGGGGGTCTACCAGAGTGGAGTGGAAGAGCAGAATCCCCTCCCTCATCTTGCTGCCCAAACTGCTTTAGATGCAGCCCAGGACACGTTTGTCTTTCCAGGCTGTGAGTGCACATTTCTGGGCCACGTTCAGCCCCTCATCCACCAGTGCCTCCAAGTCCTTCTCAGCAGGGCTACTTTTGATCTGGTTATCCCCCAGCCTGGATTGATACTGGACCACCCCAGGTGCAGCACTTTGCACTTCATCTTGTTAGACCTGATGCAATTCCCATGGGTCCTCTTCTTGAGCTTGTCCAGGTCCCTCTGGATGGCATCTCATCCTTCAGGTGTGTCAAGTGCAACACTGAGCTGTGTACAAAGCCTCTTACTTATTGTGAAGAGGCAACTGGAGGGATGAGGTGGGCGAAGGATTTCACTTTCTACCATGAGCATGGACTACCCTCCATTCACTCCTTTCTTTACAACTGTTTCCTTCTTCTTGCTGAGGGATGGATAGAGGGTCCCCTTTATCTTGAATTGTTTCTGCTGGCTGCTGCTCTTCAGGGAGACCAGAGCTTGGTTTCAACAGCCTGCATGCCTTTCTGAGTTTGCCTGACCTTGCTCCCAAGAGGGTGATAACACAATGGAACTCTACAGCCTGTAGGGTATAAGCCTACCTGAACTGCTACCCCACACCCTGGCCTGCTCCTGCTCCCTGGGTGCAGATTTTGTATGGATGTGGTGGGTGTAATCCCTGCTGACTGACCACACTGAGGCAGAGCTGTCTCTGAGTCATGGCTTCACCACTAAAGATGTATTAAATGAGAGAAATATTTGCTTCTTTTAAATATGGATATAGAAAAAGTGGAAATATTCTTCTGAAACTCTGGAAGTTTACAGAGCAGAATAGTTATATAGGAGATCTCAGTGGCGAGAAGTGATCGAAGACCAAAAGATATAATTTCAAATGGTGACTCATATGTACACAATGTTTCATTCAGGGTTCTGAATTAGCTTTCATAGGCTGTACATCTGAACTGAACATTGCCAATAGATGGTGAACTTCAGGGGTGACTAATTTCAAAAGAATACTGAAATCCTCAAGGTAGAGGCCACAAAATCTCAGGAATGACAGGACTTTGAAAAAACAATAACAGTTGAATATTGGGAGGCAAGATTTACCCGGGAGAACTTCAACATGACATTTGGAAAATAGTCATAACTAAACAATTCATTTTACATAGATTGTCAGTACATTTTCAGATAATGTATTACCCATTCTGATGACATGAACTATTTCTTTGCCACAATTATTTTGTAACATCTTTGAATTTCTTAAACTTATTTTTAAGCAAATGTATTTAATCTTCCTGGGCCAGAAAGAGACTAAATCTAAAACAGGAGTTTCTTATCAATGGTATAATGAGTAAGAAAGAATAGTAAAAAGTGAGCAGGGCTATAGACGCACTAATATATATATTTTTTGCTCATGCATATGCATTTTTAAGTATATTAATAGTTTCCTCACTTCTTTGGAAACTACTTGCTGATATAGCTTCAATTAACACTTTATTGGTCCATAACCACATTAAAATCCATATCTGCCTTTTAATGGGGATGGGTAAAGTTCAGCTTTTAGCTATGGAATAATTTTTATACTGTCATGCTAATACAGTAACATTAACCACCATAGTCCTGATACAAACATTAAAGAAGCCCAGTGGGAGCCTAACCTTTAACACAAATGAACTGTGAGTCTAGACGTAAAGGCAGAATTGTTCTCCATATGACTTGAGATACAATATGGAGTATAAAAATACACTCCATGATATTACACATTTACATAAGGCGTAGTAAAATATACTAACATGTCTCCAAGCAATAAGTGAAGAACACAGAGAAATTGATATTCTAATTTTGTCTCATAAAAAAGATGTGAGGAAATTAAAAAGTCACCCAGAGGGAACTCAGAGACTGAAATTATCAAAGAAGCAGTGGAAAGTAGTTGATGAAACAAATGAGAGAGAAAACAAAGGTGAAAATTCGGACAGAGAAAATTCACATGGATTTTGGTTTTACTTGCTGCTGGACCTTTGGCCATCAACTGAAAGGAAAATATCTGTTTTGGCTATGTCTGTAATATATTTCCATCATAGCATCTTACATGTTCACCTAAGGTAGTTTCCTTTAAAGGTTTAAGCCAGAAGAAACATGAGGTGAAGAACAAGCTATAGTGTATACAGTGCCAAAAAAGAGTTGAACATGACTATGATAATAATATAGGAAAAGAAAAGCAGTACACTCACTTCCATTTTAAAGACAGTAAAAAACAAGTACTTTTACAGTAGAGTACTTGTTTTGGGGTTTTTTTCTTTTCCTGGAAGCTGTACACATTTTATGATTATATAACAACAACAATTATGATGAAAAAGAAGAAGATGATGATGATGATGATGGTGACGATGATGATGATAATAATAAAATAAAACCAGAAAACGACCAACCTCCTTGGTTGAAGAGTAGAAGAAGAGTATTGAGAACAATCCAAAGCAAGTATTTTAATTTTGTGGGTAAATGTTTTCTCAGAAACAGTAAGTTCCAATAGACTGTGATAGTGATGTATGAATCCACAAAATATGTCAAAAGGAATAAAGGGTTTGGGTCTTTTATTAGATTATTTCAGTAGATTGCTCTGGAACTGAGTGAAGATCGGCAGAAAATTTTTTATAAACTCCTGAAGAAGAACAAAGTTGTCTAATGTAGGATAAGAGGAGAAAAGTGCATGTACCTCAGCATTCCCCTGACAAGATTTCTTCACTTTCATTTACATTTTCTCTGTACTAAAAAAGCTTAATTTCAATATTGAAGCCAAAATTCAGGTATAGACTAGTAACTACTGATGCTATCTGAAGGAGCATTTGTAGCATCATACAGGCAATTGACTAATTACACATGTCAAAGGAATGTTACAAACCGTTAAAGGAAGTATTTGGCAAACACTGAGACTTCAGTTAATCCTTCTTGCTACATAAATCTCATTATTAAAAAGATGGCTTAATCTGATCCTTTAAGCACAAAAGAAAATAAATCAAATATCACACTGAAAGTTAAAATAGACATCTTATTTTTCAAACTTAATCTTTTATGTAGAGTCCTTCTATATACGGCATAGAACATTTCAGATATCCAACTTCTATTACTGATAATGGGAATAATAGCAATATTTTATGTATGCACTTTGATTTTTATCCATGTTTGCAGATCTAGGTAAGGAAAATTAAGGTCTTTCACCCTATTTTTCTTCTAAATCACAGAATAAACTTACAGAAACACCAGTTTTCCAGGTCATATTACAAGGGAGGGATTATCTGGGAGTTTTCTACTCTCCTCTACTGGTTAAAAAGTTGCCTTGTTATGGCTTGCATAAGCTCTCTAACACTGGAGGACTACTTTGGGTTAGCTTTAACCTCGTTCTTTGCTAGCTGTTTTAAATCACGTAGAATGATGTCATACTGATAAAAGTACATCTCTGAGGACAAACTAAGAGTTTAACTCATGAAGGAAGAAATGGCTACCATAATTACTGTTGGTGATTTAGGATTAAGTGAGGGATAATACACATTCAAAATAATGCTCATTGCCATATCTTGCTTATATTTCACTCTTTACAAATTGGTTTGCCAGAGCTGATAAAATCTGACTAAGGCTAACATGGTAAAGAAGACACTAAAGTAGCTTCTCATTGCAGAGCAGAGCAGAATTTTACCCACACTGGGCAAGGAAATAATATCAGAGTAAAAACTGTCCAGTGCTATTGTCCAGTGTCTGAATTACAGTGAGGTACTAGGTCTTGAATCCCAGACCAGTATGAGAAGGAAGATAGTTAACTTAGCACTCCTAGATCTACAGTTCTTCCATTATCACTAACACATAGAACATTAGCATATTGTAATGGGAAATCACTCCCACAGTCAAAGATTAAAATATTGTAGACAGACAAATACACTATAAATTCCCAGATGGCAATGACCAGAAATAAACTACTGTAAAACTAGGTTTTTTTTTTTTAATGTAACCAGCCATTTGCAATGCTCCCACCCTACTTCACAACTGGGCAATATAAAGACTTGGCACTCTTGCATGAATTTACCGTATATAATAAAACTGTGCAGTATATTCAATACACAATTATGATGAGCTGTGCTTTTTTGATATGTACAATACATGAGTTGCATTAACAAATTACACCCAACTGAACCATAAACTCTATTACTTCTTTCAAACAATCTCAATAACTCAGAATCCTAGACTACTGCAATGACTCTTTAGATGGCCAAGTTGATAAAAAGATGTCATGCATGCAGCAGGAGTTTTAGCTATTGCATCTATCAGAGGGACAGTTAATTAAAATTTGATACAAGTAAGTTGGTGTTGGGGAGTTTGGGTTTTGGAGTTGGAGGATAGTTGAGGGTGGTTATGAGTTACTGGGGATTGAGTAGAGTCGAAGTTGCATTCAGTTGTTTGATTGTTATTAAAGATGGAGTTAAAATCCCTTGTAATGCAGTTTTTGGACGTTGTTATAGGTTGAGTGAGACCAACTAAGTTAAGGATAGGTTAAGGATAGGTGGAGGTTTGCACCCAGGTCTGGGAGTTCAAGGATCATTTAGAACAAAGAACCTAATGAAGTCTTTTGAGTTCTTTTTTAGACTGGGCTGTGTTCCAGAAGGCAAAGGCCCCTCACCCATGGCAGAAGGGCTAAATTTAGAACCCCTACCGTTGGCCTGTCACTTGGCTCCATGGTAACATGAATCTCAATGATGACATTTTCCTGCCTGAAAATCTGGATGACATCATCCACCAATTCTACTCCGAAGACATCGAGCAGTTGGTTGAAGATCCCGATGCCATCCTTGGGACTAGGACCAATAAACTGATTTTTCAGGGGACTTCACCAATCAACACTCATCCAGAGGTGGGACCATTGGCAGTGACAGGAGGGGCTAGAAGAAGGGATAAAAAGGGAAACACAGACCCCAGACTTGCTTTTTTGTCTCCCACCTGACCTCCAAGTGGGCTTGCAACAGGAGCTCTCTCTCTCTCAGGACCCTGTGCAAGGGGATAGCCGGGTACAGTCCAGTGCTGGGATACTGGCCCAGTTCTGGTAAAGTCTGCCTTGTTTTGGACAAGGTCCAGCACTGCAAGGGTACTTGTTGTTGGGGAAAGTTGGGGGTTTTTTTGTGCAATTGGAGTCTTTTATCAGGTGCAGACCCGGCCTTTTATCTTTTTTTTTTTTCCTAATAAAGTTGATTTTCCTCTTTTTCAAAAATTTTTGAGAGTTGTTTCATTTTTGGCAAAAGAGTATTGTGCCTCTCACAGCTTTTACTACAGCTTTTTTACCAGCTCTGAAGTATAAGTGAAAAAATGTCTAAGTTCAATAGAAGTTCAAAGTGTTAGTAACATACAGCCTTTTCAAAATGTAAGAATTTATAAAATTATTCATATCCCAGTTTTACAAACTTCAATATATAAAGAAACTGCTATTTCCAAGCAAAGTTGAAAGCCTAAATAGTGTGGTCAATACTGAAATATTAATAGAGTAGTACCTATTTTTATATAACATGTAATCTCTTGCATAAAAATACATGTTCCTAATAGGCCTTACAAATACTTTCAAATTACTATGTCTTTCATGAAATATTTAGCCCCACAAAAATACATTAGATATGTTACAGATATGCTATGATTTACTGATTTTTTTAAAGAATATCCTGGGGGTTTTGTAGGGTTTTTTTTTTTCCTTAATTAAACTGCACCTTGGAATTTTATTACTGCTTTCTAAAAAACTGAACAAAGCTATTAATTTTGTAGGGACAGCTTAGTTATAGAAAATTCTGCCAGCTCAGGCTTTAATCACATCTTTTGTAGTAATAAGGAAGTAAATATTTTATGTATTTTCCCTTCAACTGTCTAAAATTTCCAGAATTGAAAAGAAATTGATTTTGGCTGAAATGACTTTGCAATTTAATCCTCATTTTTCCCGTACAAGATCATAAAAATAAAACAAATACTACTTTCTAGGTATATTAATTTAGTTCCATAGAAGTTTCAGAGAGAAAGCATATTATGCCATATAGTAAAATCACCTCAAAGCAGATCCAATTAAACTGGTTGCTCAGGGCTGTGTCCCAAGTTCTGACCATCTCCAAGGATGTAGATTTCTCTAACATTTTCAGGAAACTCTTGCCAACTTCAAGCTTATTACGACTAAGCCTCATTAATTTAGCCACAATATACAACTTAATGGCACACGTGCTAAAGAAGACAGCACAACATTGCTGTTTCT
>VXAC01005533.1:101849-166886 GCA_013399225.1 Rhipidura dahli | reverse complement strand
TATGTATATATAAATGAATGCAGATTTTGTTCTTTGAGCACAATCTCTGCATTCAGAGCAGCCCGGGGGGGTACGCTGACCGTACCTTGAATTTGTTGAGCAGCAATTTGAGCACCTGCGGCGTGGTCATGGTGCTGTTGATGCGCACGTTGGTGACCGAGCCGTACGCGGGGGTGAACACCGAGGTCTGCGGGGCACAAACACCGTTGAAGGCCCTGCCCGGATCCCCCCCGGATTCCCCTGGATCCCTCTGGACCCCGGGCTCACCTTGTGGTTGTAGAAGTGGCCGTTGATGGAGAAGCGGTGCCGGCGCAGCCGCCGCTGCTCCCCAGGCGTACGGGTGCTGCCGCGGTGCCGGACGCCCACATCGCTGCGGGTCCGCATCAGCTGCGGGGCCTCCTCCGGCTGCCTGGGGGCTGCAAAACACCCATGGGACCCTGGGGATGGGCACTAGGAACAGTGGGAACACCCCAGGGTCTCCTCCGGAGCTCCGGGAGCGTTTGGAGCTCCCAGAGATGCACGGGGTGGGATTGCTGGCGTGTCCTGGGAGTTGGGTCGGTGATCCTTGTGGGTCCCTTCCCGCTCAGGAGATTCCCTGATTCCAGAATCTTCCTGCTTCAAAACAGCCACTGGGAGTCCCCACGTGGGTGCAGAAATCCTCACCCTGGCATCAAACTTCCTCACCCCGGGATCAAACTTCCTCACCCCAGGATCAAACTTCCTCACCCTACAAACTTCCCAGGACACGTTTCACCCCCCGGTTTAAACCACAGCAGCCAGTTTATTCTCCCCCAGCTCCCGAGGAAGGTCATTAATTCAGAATTAACTGCCTAAATCCATGCCACTACCTGGATAAAACCCCTTCTCCCAGGAACTTGACCATCTTCCCTTGAATGCTTTTCCATAATTTAACTTTCTCTGTTCTCCTTGCCTTTAATGAGAACAGGCAAATGAGGGCAGAGCCTTCAGATCTCTGCATGAAAAGTGGCCCGGATCCAGATTATTATAAACCAGCTCTTCATCCATTTTTAATGAACCTCTCAGGCTCCAGCTTTGGGTGTTTTAATTCAAAGCATGTCTGCAGCAGGGACAAATCTCCGGCAGGCGCTGCTCTGTGCTGCACATGCGGTGACTGAGCACTCCCAAGGAGCTCTGCACCCACGCCGGGCACCGGATTTTTACTGGATTTTAGGGGAAATGCAATAAAAGGTGCTGTTTTGTACGTGCTGGCAGAGGATTGAGGCCATAAGGCTGAGAGAGCTGCTGGGGAGCTGTGGTGAGGTGACCTGGGGTGGGATTGCCTGGGAGACTCAGTTAAGGGGGGAAAGTGGTGTGAGTAGGGAGAGCAAAAAGAAAAAGGGGAAAAGCTGGAGGATCACGGATCGTGGATCGAGTTTTGCAAGGACTCAGCTCCTCTCAAATGGATGAGCTGGTCCTTCTTTATCCCCCCAAGCCCCCCAAAACACCCAAAAACCCTAGAACATCTGCAAAATGTTGCTGCAGGAGCAAAAAGCATCCACCAGGTTTTCCCTGTGAGAATTCCCGGTGGGACAGTCTGTGCCCTGCTTTTCGGAACAAGGGGTTAACGAAGCTCCAGCCCAGCTCTTCCCCCTCTGCAGAGGAAAAACCGGGGAGGGCACAAACACTTCGCGGCAGTGTTGACTTCCCCATGGCAACGACGCTTCCCAATGCTCCCATTCTTCCCGAATCGCAGAGCCTCCGGGAAGGGGAAGCGCCGACATCCTTTCCCCAGCACTCCCACGAGGGATCTCTGCTCCATCCCCCCCATTTCTTTCCAAGCTCGTCTCCACCACATCCCACTGTGGGCAAAACCCCCTGGGAATCAGGGAACCGCTGAGGCTGGAAAAGACCTTTAAGATCACAGAGTTTTGGGCCAGCCGGGAAAGGAATGAATAAAATAATTCTTTTTGGACCTGGCCTGTCTGGAGCAGGATGGGAAACTGACCCCGGAGTTAAGGAAGAGCCTGGTTTCTGTTTTCTCCAATAAACCCGGAGTGTGAGGCAGCTGCTCCCAAACTCAGGGCCCAGCCCAGGCGGCTCCGAGCCCGGCTCACCTGCACCGTTCCCGGGAGGGTCCGTGCTGGGCGTGGCCTCTGCGTCCGTCACCTGGATGTCCGGCAGCGTGCTGGGCTTCAGCACGGACCTGCAGGGGCACAGAGGCGCTGCTGGGTGTCCTGGCCATGGCTGGCCGCAGAGGGAATGGTCATCCTAGAGGAAATCCTTGCCCCTCCAGCCCCCCCCCAACCCCCTGTTGCTGCTTCCAGATGGGAAAAAGAAATCCCAGGGGAAGAGGCTGGGGGTGCAACCAGCAAACCCTGACAGGCTAGTGGGGTGTCTGTGTGAAGTTTTGGGGCTGTCTGTGTGAGTTTTCGGGGCTACATGTGTTTTTGGGGTCTGTGTGTGTTTTTGGGGCTATGTGAGTTTTTGGGGCTGTCAGCATGGTTTTGGGGGCTGTTTGTATGGTTTTGGGTCTGTCTGTGTGTTTGGGGTGTCTGTGTGGTTTTATGTGCGGTTTTGGGGCTGTGTTTTTTGGGGCTGTCTGTGAGTTTTTGGGGCTGTGAGTTTTTGGGCCTATGTGAGTTTTTGGGGCTGTCTGTGAGTTTTTGGGGCTGTCTATATGAGTTTTTGGGGCTGTCTGTGAGTTTTCGGGGCTGTCCGTGCCCCCCACTCACCCGTGGGCACCCAGGTTGCAGCCCGAGTGCCAGGAGGAGGAGGAGGGCGGCGGGCGGATGCGTTGGTTGTCGTCCTGCATCTGGAGGCGGATGGGGCGGTGCAGCCCCCAGGAGATGTTCAGCAGCCCCTCCACGATGAGCTCCCCTTCCTCCTGCGGTACAGACGGGATCCTCAGCACTCCAGGGTACAGCTGGGAGTGCGGGGTGGGGGTTGGGGTCTGGGGGGTCTTTTGGAACCCAAATATTCTGTGTCTCTGTGGCTTTTTGGACTTGGGCTCACTCCTGTTCCTGGTACAGCCATGGGCAGATCCTCCTGAGAATTGTGCTAAGGCACAGGGAAAATGGGGACTGGTGACAGCCAGGGTGGCTTCACTGGGACAAACCACACCTGGGAAACTCTGTGCCCTTCCAGGATGGGGGATTGGACATCACCCACCTGGAGCTGGGCAGGGCAGGACAGGGAACCGTGGGATGCTCTGGGCTGGAAGGGACCTCAGGGACCAGTTCCATATCCATGGGGTGATCCATCAGATCCAGTCTCCCTCTTCTCCATTTTACAGAGTCCAAGGACAGGGCTTGGAGCACCCTGGGAGGGTGGGAAGTGTCCGTGCCCACAGCAGGGGGTTGGAACATGATGATCTTGAAGGTCCCTTCCAATCCAAACCATTCCATGATTCCATGTTTGGATGGGATATTGGGAAGGAATCATTCCCTGTGAGGCTGGGGTGGAATTCCCAGAGGAGCTGTGGATCCGTGGAAGTGCCCGAGGCCGGGTTGGAGCAGCCTGGGACAGCGGGAGGTGCCCTGCCCATGGCACTGGGCTGATTTAAGGTCCCTCCCGGCCCAGCCCATCCCACGGCTCCAGGGTTCTCCGTCTCACTTCCCTCTGTTTCCCTCTGCCCGGGGCATCTCTCACCTCCCGGTGCCGCAGCTGCAGGTTCTGCCCTTCATAGTAGATGTTGTAGGTCTTCAAGTGCAGGAGCAGCTCATTCCTGGGGGAGAAACGGGAAAGGTGCTGGGATGGGGTCTGGGGGAGGAGGGGGACGCTGCAGGCACCGCCCAGGGACCCCGGGACCAGGAGAAAGCCGGAATTGCTTCCCTGGCTCAGGAACCTGCTGCACTGCCGGGGACCCCCAACCAGCTTTATTGGAGCCAGATCTGGACCTTTTTGCCTCCTCCAGCCCTCCCTGGCTGAAGGTTTTTGCTGGGGGTCCAACATTTTGCACCCACAACTAGGGGGAGAAGCTCCCTGTGACCGTGTCCCCCATAAATCTCCCAAAAAGGCACAACAAACCCCGCCGGAGCTCGGGGCAGTTGGTCACGAGGCTGAAAACCAAATCAATTTTCTGGGGGTCACGCTGGAGTCACGAGTGATCACTTGGTCACGTCGGCTCCTGGCTCCAGCCCTCGGAACAAAGATCTGAGCCCTGCCCCGGGGGCAAATTCAAAATGAAGATAAAGATGAAGATTAAAAACGAAGACAAAAATCCAGATAAAATTAAATTTTGAAATACAGAAATGCAGATATGTGTTAAAATGAAACTGAAATGAATAAAGGGCAACAAGAAAAATCGTTGAAAATATAAAAATAAAGATAAAGATAAAAATAAACAAGCCATGCCAGGCTGGCTGAGCCCAGGTGTGAACCACAGGACCCGATGCCTCTGGCATTAATTTCCGAATCTGGGCTGCCTGAGGGAGGCTCAGGATGCTCAGCACCACCAGGCCCATACAAACCAGCACAAATCATGGGGGCTTGGGGTTATCAGAAAGGGGAAATGTCCCACATTTGCTTTCCTTTTAAATATATTTCCTTTTAAATCTCCCTTAAAACTCAGGAGCTGTTTTACTGCTTGGCCAAAGAACAGAAAAACAATTTTTAATCAGGACATTTCCAGCAAAGCCCATTTTTTATGGGCATTTATGGCCACATTTGGCCCCACTCCTGAGAAGAACTTCAAAATCCCACCAGCAACCATTTTCTTTTTAAGGAAATTGGGTTTTTTTCACCCAGAATGGCTTTTTCTTTCCAAAACCCTCAGGAACGAGTTAAAACCCAGAGTTGCTCCCAATCCTTCCAGCTCGAAGAAATATCATGTGTTACAGGCCATGGAAAAGATGTTATATATTGTATTTATAGTGATATATTGTGTTTATAATTATATATAATGTTTATAATGTTATATATTGTATTTATAATGATATATATATAGTATTTATAATGTTATACATTGTGCTGATAATGTNATTGTTTATGTTGTATATTGTTATATATTATATATTGTATTAATAATGTTATATATTGCTATGTATTGCTATATACTGTTATATATTGTTATATATCGTGATATATCCTTTCATATCATGACATATCGTGACATATTTACACGTTACACACGACATCACACATTTTGGGTTCCAGGTGACCCCCCCGTACCCTGCATTCCGTATCACACATCCCGTACATGCCCCCGGAACGCCGCAAACCCCGCAGCTGCCGCCTCCCCCCGCCTCCCTCTCAGTCCCGGCGCTCCCGAGCCTCTTACTTGGGGATGAATTTGTCCTTCCCGCAGGGCACCAGGTCCCCTCCGCCGCCGAAATCCATCCTCGGGCTGCGCGGTCATGGGAGCCGGGCTGCGGGAGGGAGCAGGGAGCCCTCAGCGGGAGCCGCCCCATCCCCGCATCCCCGCCAGCCTC
This sequence comes from Rhipidura dahli, assembly GCA_013399225.1. NCBI lineage: Eukaryota > Metazoa > Chordata > Aves > Passeriformes > Rhipiduridae > Rhipidura > Rhipidura dahli. Next base: position 161,496 of record VXAC01005533.1, on the reverse strand, counting down.
CCGCCCAGAGCGGGGGGAAGGAAAATAAAACTCCCTCGGGGCTGGAAAGGGCTCCGGAGGACGCAGGTGTGGGAGGCTTCTCCGGGAAAAGCGGTGGGAAGGGAGGGAGGATCAGATAAGGGCAGAGGCGCCGCAAACTCACTGAAAATTTAATCCCTGCGGAGATATCCTTACGCTAAATTTGCATTTGGAGCATCCACGGGTGTCCCGGCGACGCCAGAGCCGGGGGTGGAAGGGGTGGAAATGGGAATTCTTCCTTTCCTCCGCTTGTTTTACTCCTATTTAATCCTACAGAGCTTCCAGCATACGAGGCTGGGCCCAGCTGCTGCTGCCTTGGGCCACCCCAAGCCCGGTGGTGGCACCAGGGATGATTTTCCAGGCAGGCAGAGATGCTGCGCTGATCCTTTAGCTTTTTAATGGTCCCAGCTGGATTTTTGGGCCATGCAAACCCCAAAATCCCACCTTGGAACGGGCCCAAGTTCAGATCTCGAGTGTGATTTTTGGATTCTGCAAAATGGAATTGAAATGGGATTTGGGGTGAAGCCCTCTGGGCGCTCATGGGTTCAAAACAGTTTTGAAATCGAGCTGAAAGAGACCTTGGAATGAGAAACTGGGGTGGTTTTGAACGATGATAAAAGGGATTTTGGGGTCGTGCTTTTCCTTGGATGTTTGTACAAGGTCTCCTGGACAGGATTTCACTTTTCCAGGGTCCTTTCCCTCCCTTCCCTTCTCCCAGAAGAGAAAATGAGGTGAGAAGAAAGCATTTGCTCTGCAAGCCTCTGTTTTCTTCCACCTCCCACATCGCCATGTGCTTCCTCCCAGTCCCCCTGGGGGAAAAAACCCTTTTCCTGCAAGAAAAACACCCAAATCCACACCAAAATCCAGGCGGGTGAAGGACAACCAAGGCTGTAAAACCTGTCAGAGGATGAATCTCACCCCTAAAGCCTCTGCACGGCAGCAATCCCAGGGTCCCATCCCAACCGCTGGGACAAATCCCAGCAAATAAATGACTGGCAACAGCAAAAATATCCCGTGGCAGGTATGAAACCCCGCACAAGGCCATGATGGAGTCAGAGCAGGAGGGAAAGGGCAGGAAACCAGCCCAGCCCAGCCCTGGGGCTCTGGGTCTGCCTGGAGAAAAAGCAGAAGAAAAAGCTGCCACCGAAAAATCCCAGAAGAGCTGACAAAGCTTTGGGTTTCCTGAGCAGCTTTCCGAGCATCCCAGCAAAACCTGGCAAAATTTGGCAAAATCTGACAAAACTCAGCACCAACCCTCCTCCCGCAGCCAGCAACCACCTCTCCTGCCTCCATCCATCCTCCCACAGGGAACAAACCTGGGAATAATCCCATTTATTCATCAGAAGTGGTACCGGGAGGCGATTTTGCAGCTGGCTTCATGGGTTTGGAATAAATGTGGGCAGCTGCTTGTGGGGCCCCAAATATGGGGGTTCCCAGCCGTGAGATGCAGGAATGGCAGGAAGGAGATCGTGGGTGTCCCCTGGCAAGTGATGAAAAACTCTGGGGATGTTCTGGGAGGATTAAAGGACATGGCTTGGCACGTGTGAAAATAGTGCCAAAACCAGCAAAGTGAGTGAAAGAAACCCTCCTGGAGCAGCAAAAACACCAAAGTGAGTGAAAGAAACCCTCCTGGAGCAGCGCAGCCCAGGGTGGGGCCTTTGGTACCACTCGGAGCTTTGCTCCAGAGCATCCTGGTGACACAAAGAGCTGAAGCCAAAGCCCCAGTTCCATCGAAGGGGACACGGGGATGAACTGCAGCCCAAAAAAGGGGCCCATTTAGGGATGAAAGGGGAGCTCCCAAATGCAGGTTCATCCTCCCGTGCTGAGGAGTCGTTTCCTGTTTACGCCCCGGCTCTGCCACCTTCGCCTCCGTCATCACATCCCCTTCCGAGGAAAGGGGCAAATTCTTCCTTTTTTGGGTCTGGAGAGAAGCAGGCTGCGAGTGGAGGGGCGAGGCGGCTCCTGGAGATTCCCCAGGGGGGACTAGGCGCTGCCGACCCCGACATCCCGTCGTGGCTTAGGGAAAAGGCTAGAAATCACCCGGAGAAGGCTGGAAATCACCCAGATCCAAGCGCTGGCAAAGTGGAAGTTGCTCCATTGCTCAACCGTGGCAGTTTGGGGCCGTGTCCATTCCCGGCACCCCCGTGCCTCAGTTTCCCGCTCGGAGCTGACGCGTTTCCGCCGCGCTCTGCCCGGCCCGAGCTTCTCCCGGTGCTTCGCAAAGCGCTTTTAACTCGGCTCCCGATTGAACCGATGCCCTGCGCCCGCGGCACGAGGAGCCCGGCCCCGCACAACCCCCGGCTGCTCCCGCCGCTGCTCTGAGGCCGGGCAGACCCCACGGAGCCCAGACTTGTTCCCCTCCCTAAAGCCCTTCCCGCACCCCTACAGCCCAGCCTGCCCCGCGGAGCACCGGGAGCCTGGCCATGTTCACAGCTCCTCACTCTCGCCGAGCTTCAACGCAACAAAACAAGGAAAAATGTAGCGAAACCCCCCAATACCGAGTTTTCAGCAGGAGAGGGATGTTCTTCCCTGCTCCTGCAAAGAAATCTGCATGTTTGGGGGGGTTTTGCTGCCTCGGTGCCCCTCCGCAGCACACGGGAGCCTCAGCAGCATCCCCGGCGTCCCCCGCTGGGGCGGGAGACGCGGATTTGGCGCAGCTGAGGAATTGTGGGAATATCCCGCTCCCCGGGGAAGCCGCGATTTTCCCTCCTGAGCCAACGCCGCCGCTCCCCGGCAGCCCGGGGCAGCTTTTAACCGGCCCAAGGGCGCTTCGATCCCGCTGCAATGGGTAGCAAAGCATCATCGGAAAGCGGCGAACCCTCCCGGGAGCCTCCAGCAGCCGCCCCGCTCAGCGGTGCCTGAGGCACAGCCGGACACACGCTCACCCCCGTCCCGCGGATCCTGCGCTGCAGCAGCAGCCGCGCTGCCGGCGGTGGCTCCGGCCCGGCCGCTACTCCTGAGCTGGGATCCCTTCTCCGCGTCCGGCCCGCATCCCTAGGCGGGGAGGTGCGGCAGCTCCATTGTTTTCCAGCGCCGCTATTGTTCTCCAGCCCAATTGCTCCGTCCTGGAAGGAGAGAGGGAAGGAGGGAGCACTGAGCGGTGCCAGAGCCGGCCGGGGATGCCGTGGGGCTCCCGGGTCACTTGGGGACAGGCGAGGGGACCCGCTCAGGCCCGCGCTCAGGATGAAGCCCTCCGGGAGGAGCCGGTGCCCACCAAGGGCTCCTCCTGGGCTCCGGGAGGGCGGCGGGCGGGTCCCGCCCGAGCGCCACGGGGCGAGAGGGCGCCGTGCCCGGGGTGGGAGCCGCGGGCGCTGCTGCTGCTCCGGCCCAGCGCGGAGGGCGATGCAGAGGGCGCTCGGTGGGTGCTGAGGTGACACCTCGGTTTTGGGGCCGGATACCCCCCCGTTCCCGGCGGCGAGCGCGGTTCTCGCCTCCGCTCGCTGCGGCCGCGGCTGCCGGGGGGCCGCGGCTCAGCCCCGGGGCCGCTCCCCGCGCAGGGGGCGGGGATGGAGATGGAGACCGGGATGGGGATGGAGGCCGGGATGGGAATGGGGACGGGGATGGGGATGGGGATGAGGACGCCCCATCCCGCTCGCACTCACCCGGTGCCGGTGCCGTTCCGCTCCGCAGCCGGTGCCCCTGTAGCGCCGCCCCTGGGCGGGGCGCGGCGGGGAGGGGCGCGGGTGGGAGCGCGGGGGACACCCCCTCCCTCCGCCGCGGTCATCCCGGAACCCGGATCCCGAAGGACATCCCGGTTCCGGGATCCCTTCCCGGGGGCCAGGACTTGGGAGCCCGAAGGATGCGCCTCAGGACCCGGGATGTCCCCGCCCGGGCATCCCGAAGGATGCTCCATCTCGCATCCCTGGAGCAGGTTCGGGGTCCCAAAGGACACCCCGGCTTCACCCGGGTTGCACCTCAGGACCGAGGTCTCAAAGAATGACCCACACCCAAAGGACGCCCCATCCCCACCGTCAGAACCCGGATCCCATTCCCGATGTCAGGAACAGGATCCCAAAGGATTCTCCAACCCCGTTGCCAAGAGCAGAATCCCAAAGGAATCCCCATCCCACGCAGCCAGGCTGGAAATGCTCAATGCTCTCACAATTAGCTCCAGCTTTGTGCAGAATTCCCAGAGGGAGCTTTGTGGGCTGCATCACACAGGCTCAAGCGCTTGTTTCTGCCTTAAAAAGCCCCAAATCCTGGGGTATCCAGTTCCAAAGCCATGCAGGCATCACCCTTGGCTGTTCTGCTTGTCGGGGTGGTGCAACAAGGCCGTGCGCTGGTTCCCCACCTCGGCCTTGGGATCCCATCTGGATCCACAACCGCCCCCGAGAAGGGGATGGAGGAGGAAATAAATGGAAATAAAATGTTCCTGGAAGCAGCTGATGCAGCTGGGGGCTCACAGTTACCTCTGCACTGGCGCTCAGCACTCCCAGGGTCGGGGTCCCATCCTGCCTGTCTGCTCCTGGCACCCCGGGGAGAGTTTGGGGGAGTTTGGGGGTGTTCAGTATTCCAGAGGAGCAGCGGCCGTGTCCCTCCTCCTTTGTCTGCTCCTGACCTTTCCCAGTGCTTTGTGGCTCCTCTGGGCTTTTTTTTTCTTTTTAAGGAATTTGACTAGAAACAGCCCACACGAAAGGGAGAAAAAAAACAAAACAAAGAAATAATCAAAGCAGCTGCTGGAGCCAAACAGGCATCTCTGCAGGCACAGGCTGGAATGGGTCTTTTCCCTGTTTTTTCTTGGATTTCTTTGTAAAATACGAGAAGTTCCAGAGGAGCCATCTGGCTTAGGGAAGCACTGAGTCGGCGAAAGTGAGCGGGGCCGGGTCAGGATTGATATTCCAGCAGCATCTCGAGGGCTGGCGGGGATGAGAGGCCCTTTGTGGTGGGAAGAGCCTGGCCGAGTGCACAGTGGAGCCGGCCCCAAACCCCAGGGATTCAGCCCCAAGACTCCAGGGATTCAGTCCCAAACCCCTTGGATTCGGCCCCAAACCCAAGGGATTCAGCCCCAAACCCCTTTGATTCGGCCCCAAACCCCAGGGATTTGGCCCCAAACACCGGGAGAGCTCCCACTGACCCTCAGGTCGTGGGGTGAATGCAAACAGAAAAATAAAATTAAATCAAGGGTTTGGGGTGGTCACTGTGGGAGCACAGGGGCATCTTAGCTGTGGAATTGGGGTTAAATCCTGATTTTTGCCATGTCCTGCTTGCTGCTCGGTGCACAGGGGGTGGGGAGGGGAGGCTCGAGCCTGGTGGAGCCTGGTGGGGGTGGAGGGATTTATTTAGCAAATCAAAGGAATCTGACCCATTCCGGCCTTGTGAGGACTCCCTGCAGCTGCGAGGCTGCTGCTGCCTCCTTACCCAGAGTGGGGTGAGCACGGATCCACGAGGAACCAAATTCTCGTGCGAGGAGAGCAGAACTTCCACCCCTCCAGAGCCTGAGCAGCCCCCCGGCTGCCGAGAATGCCCCAGGGAAAGGCAGGAGGGTGTTACAGCACCTGTTCCGCAGGGTGACCCAGCACTTCTGTGCTTGGGGCCACACCAGGATCACAGCAGACGCCTTTTGAACCACGAGCTTGGACGGATTTGCCCCTGTCAAGGAGCTCAGTCAGGCCCCAGAATAAAGAACCAGCTCCAGAATTCTCCAATATTCAATTATTTTCCCCCAGACCAAGCAAGCAGCCAAAATCCCTTCTTTCCCACCTTGGCAGCCTCTCATTATTTCAGCTTTGAGACCCTCCCCCAGCCGACTGCCAGTAAATAGTGAGCAATATCCAACACTTGGATGGATCCACGTTGGGGTGGGAGCATCTGAGAGCTGTTAGGGAGCTCTGGAAACCAGATGGGAAAGAGGCTCAGGAAAAGCCTCTCCTTGTCCTTTCCACACGATCACCCTCCCCGTATGGGGATGTTTCAGTCACCCTGAAAATCCCCAAATTTGAGGTTCTGCCCTCCTTGGGGCGATGTTGACTGGGGCAAGGCACAGGGAGAAAACACCCTTACAGCCTGAGCTCCAAGCCAGCAGCCCAGGGGATTAGCCAGGATTAGGATCAGGTTTTCATCACGGACCCAAACCTGAGCGCTCAGAAATCCCCGGCCCTGCTCACAGCTGCTCCTCTGGCTTTGATCCCACAGCTGCTCTCACCTCCCTCGCTGTGGATTTGGGTGATTTTTTGCTGTTTTAGTTCCCGTCCAACCCCACCACTGCTGGACTCATCCCCACAGGCCACGCCGAGGTTCGGGGTGGTGCTGGGGTGTCCCCACGGCCCCAAAGCCATCCCTTGGGAGCTGGCAGATGCCTGAGGGTGCCGGGTGCCCTCAGCCAGGTGTTCCCAGCTCCCAACCCCTCCCAGGCATCGCTGCTGCTCCAGGCTGACACTGGGAGTTTGCTGCTGGAGGCACAGTGAGGTCACTGAAGGGCTGAGGATGAGGGCAGGGGTGACGATGAAGGGCCAAGGTGACACTCGGCTCCTTCACCCACACACAGGGAGAGCTGGAGGGGCCCCAGCTGAGGGCAGGGACAGGCACTGAAGCACAGGAACGGGCAGGAAGGTCTGCCTCTTCCCTGTAAACCAAGGAATTCCGTGGGGTAGGTGCTGAGGGATGAGAGCTGAGAGGTCAGGAAGGGGTTTCGGGGTCAAGGTTTGGGGTGGCACCTGCTACAAAGACTCTGGGGCTTCCCCTCGCCTGGATTCCAAAATTAATTATCCACTAGGAGGAAATCAATCAATTAGGAAGGGATTGTTCCCTGTGAGGGTGGGGAGGGGCTGAGATGGAATTCCCAAAGCAGCTGTGGCTGCCCCTGGATCCCTGGCAGTGCCCAAGGCCAGGCTGGAGCAGCCTGGGACAGTGGGAGGTGTCCTTGCCCATGGCAGGGGTGGCACTGGGTGGGCTTTAAGGTCCCTTCCCACCCAAACCATCCCAGGATTCTCGAATTCCATGATTCTCCATCAAAGGAACTGTGACACCACACTGCCCCATTGCATCTATGCCCGCGTTTATTTATACTGAACAGCTTTAAAAATACAGAATAAAATAGCTTTATCTACTATTATTCACAACATCTGGTCCAAATATTACATTTTTAAATATTTAGTTGTTTAATGAAGCAATGTTAGAAAAAAAAAAGGAATAATAATAATAAAAAACCTCCATAAAAGAATTACACATCTTGGAACAACAACAACAAAAATCAAACAAACCCCCCCCCCTCAAAATGAACTTTTGCTGTTGAACAAAAAACGTTTTACAGCCAAAGTCAGTCATGAAAAGTCATGGAAAAACAAAATTTATCCCCACCGCCTAAGAACAGTCAATAGTTTGTTACGCCAAGGGTTGTTAGGAACGGACAAATACAGAATTTGGGCCGGCAGCACAAGGAGCGCCTGGGGAAGGTGCAGGAAAAGCCGGAGGTCACCCGAGCTCCCCCCGCCACCCTGGGTGTCACTGCCCAGCCATGGCCCAGCAGGAATTCCAGCCAGGAATGCTCGGGATGGCTCCCAACACCGATCCCAACTCTCCTGCAGCCCAAGCCCACCCCGGAGCTCGTGGCCTCCCCAGGGCCCCGTCACGGCTCCGACCCCATGGGCTCCCCGGGGCCGGCAGCCCCAAAAACCAGAGAAATGTGCACCAACTGGGACTTTTCTGCAAAAAATTAGTGACCCCCCACTCCCCCCACTTCAAAAAATGAAAAGGGAAAAAAAAGCCGCTTTTGGTGGAAGAAGGCCACAAAGAAGCAACATGAAAGGTCGTGCTGGTCTCACACACGCGTTTCACACACCAATGCATTGGTCATGGCAAGCACAGGCTGCTGAGGCAGGGGAGTAGGCATCCAAGGGCTCAGCCATACCAGCAGACACCTGGGATCTGCCACCACGAGTGCCTCGAGTGCTGTTTGTACCCAGAAGGACGGGATTCCCACGCTTTGGGTGGTGGGAACGACGGGCCACGCTCCCGGCGCTCCTCGGGGCCTCGCTGAGGGGTCTGCTCTGCCCCGGGAGCCCCGAGGGCTCAGCAGGGAGGAAACAACAACAACCCTCCAGTTTTGGGTAGGAACACAAACATGGGTAAATAAAGTATACACACCTACTATAGATTCGTCAATGAAGAAATTCTACCATCACATGACATTGTCATGACACTCATACCACTCCCTCCCAGGAAACCGCTGCCGTTATCCTGAGCGGAAATGTTTTTTTTTTTTTTAATATATGGAAATAAAATACTGCAATATTCATGTACAAACCAAGTTGTCATATTTCAAGTCAGTATTAAAAGGCAATAAAGCAAATTTGGGGTTGAAAAGGTCGAGCTTTCTCAGTGAGGTACGTGGTGAAGTCCCTCCAATATGACAATGTGAATCACTCACAGCTGTCAGCTACGAAACCTAAATTTCTATAGGCATAATTTGCAAGTATTTGCTTTAGAAAACGTGGTTCAACATGTCAGCAAGAACTGTTAATTTAACCTAAAAAAAATTACAAGAGAATACCAATTACAAAAATCCCGAGTTACTTTGTTTGTATGCACTGATACCATCTCTGATATGACAAAATGATATTTCTACCATGAATATTTGCCCTTCCCTCTCGGATTTGGTTGAAACTTCTCATCGCCTCTTCACTCCCCTCTCAGGTGCCGCCTTCCCTGGGTGGTTGGGGTGATAGGCAGGTAAGGACAGAGAGGAAAATCCAGCATTGCATTGGCAGTTGGGTCACACAGAGAGAGACTTTAATGCTCCCCAGACCTGCAGCTGCATCCTCCACCAGCCCTGCCAGCAGCTCAGCAGGGGCTCCCTGGGATTTCACAGCAGCCACTCGGGAAAGTGACCAGGCAAAGTGAGGGAGGGGGAAGGATTTTGCACCTGCACAAACCCGGGGTGAGTTCAGGGGTTTCCCTCACCTATTAAAGCACAGCTGGGAGGGCTCCAGGAGCCCCAGAAGGGACAGGGGAGCTTCTCTTCCCAAGGCTGCTGTGCCCAGCCCAGGCCAGCCCAGCCCTTCCTGCACATCCAGGTGTCCTTCCCGAGCCTGGGGCTCACCTTGCAGCGCTCACCCTCAGGAGGGGTGGAGATCTGTCACCCTGAGGATCTGGGATCCACAGTGACTCCAGCTGCAGCTGCTCCCTCTGCTCCCTTGGCCAGGGGTCGGCTGAGCGGGGCTGCTCTGTGCTGGGCCAGGGAAACGGGCACAAGTCACCAAAAATGAAATCCAACAGGCACAGGGATGACTGGGATCTGCTCAGAGAGTGCTGCAGGGAAGGAGGGGGGGCTCTGCTCCAGGGGGGAGAGGGAACTATCTCGGGATTTGCTGCCCTGGAACTTGGAGCATCTCAGGAATCTCTGGTGAGGAAAAGCAGAACCTGCCCGGCTGCCCCTCAGCCAGGCTGAGACTAACTCTGCTCCCATCCCTCACTCTGCTCTCACCCCTCACTCTGCTCTCACCCCTCACTCTGCTCCCATCCCTCACTCTGCTCTCACCCCTCACTCTACTCCCATCCCTCACTCTGCTCTCATCCCTCACTCTGCTCCCATCCCTCACTCTGCTCTCACCCCTCACTCTGCTCCCATCCCTCACTCTGCTCTCATCCCTCACTCTGCTCCCATCCCTCACTCTGCTCTCACCCCTCACTCTGCTCTCATCCCCTCCTCTGTCCCTGCAGTTAGCAAAACTCTGCCTGCGGGAGGAGCTGGGGAAGCCAGGAATGCTTTGGGGCTCCGGCCTGGGAATAAAAAGCTGGAAATGAAAACCTTTTTCCTCCCTTTCTCCACTTTTACAGCATTTTTTTGGCATTTGGCATCACCACAACACCCTGGGTTGTGCAGCCACCAGGGGTGGCTTTAGTTTTCCTTTTGGATCTGTATTTTGAACTCCCCCATGTCTGCCACACATCTTTGGTTGCACGGAAAGCTGGGAAATTTGGAAGCTTCGTGCCACTGATGAGAGGCACTCGCACCCAAACCGTGTGCAGGTGGCTGTGGGAATGCAACACCTCACTCCCTGGAGAGGGAACACTGACAAATGAGCAACAATGAATTGGTTTCACAGGCAAATGAACCTCGTCTACTACACAACAACTCTTCCGACCAGCTCTCGAGTCCAACTGACACCAAGACTGCAAACTACTGAAAGTTCTCTGAAGGAAGCAGGAACAAACGCATGCTTGGGCACGGGAAAAGCGGGATAAAACAGTTTCTGGAAACAGCCATGGCATGCTGAGAACGATACCCACGGAACCACTCCGACTCTACACTACTCGGTACTGATCCGCCAAGCTCCCTCCCTGCCCTCCCCACCCCAACCCGTCCATGCTTCAATAACCCAGAACAAATTCCCCTGGGAGCAGACTCAGAGAAAACAGAGCTCCTGCGCTCCTGTCCAGTAGTCAAACTTGGATAAATATATTAGGGGGTTACAGGATCTACTGTTATGGTTTTCCAGGAATACAAAACGCAAGCACCGTAGAGCATTACTGGCCTTGAAATTACATTACACAACATTTCCCTGATGATCTCCACAGCTGAAAATGCTTTTGGGGCCACACTGAACTCTAAAACTAACTTGCAATAGTAAGAACATTAAACAGGAATAAAACTGTTAATTATGAATGCATGATGAGCGTGAACACCCACATAACATCAGAGCTGAGACTATTCCAAGAAAAAAAAGAAAATCTCTGAGTGGTGCCCTGATTGGACCCAATACCCGTGAAGCCACCCGGTGGGTGAGGCTGGCAGGTGCAGTGTCTCTGCTGTCCCAAACCCCCCTCCCAGCAGGAATGAGCCTCTGGAGAAGCCCCACGAGAGGAGAAGAGAGAGGTTTGTGCAGCACCAGCAAGAAAACCCCGCTCAGAGCCAAGGCAGGAGCACCTGGGCCACGGGGCTCTCCCTGCGTGGAGCAGCTGTTAATTGCTTGGAGCTGCTCAGCTAATTAACATTCCTGGCCAGGAAACACCGTGCTGGACACGGGCACTGAGCCGAAACGCTGCCACCAGGCCCTGTCTGCCAGGTCAGGTTTCCCATCCCTGCAACGCTCCAGCCTCGTGTGTCCCCGGAAGGGAATCCTGGGCACTGTGCTGAGGTGGCAAAAGCCAACGTTTGAAAATGAGAAATGCTGTGAGATGAGTGGCTTCTACAGCACTAAGCCAGCCAAGGCAGTCATGGTTTTGTCAAGGGCAAAGTTATTCCAGAAACTTCCTTAGCACTGGATGCCACTGAGAGCACCGATAATTCAGACTAACACTCTCATGATGCACCAGGACGAGCTGAACCCCGTTTCCAGGGTGCTGAGAATGTGGAATGTGCAAATCACTGAGTGAAGAACAGCATCTCTGCAGTTTGATGCCATGAGAAGGAAGTATTTTTCCTTTTCTCTCTCTTTTCCCCCCCTCCTTCTCCGAGGTTCAGCTTTCCCGGCGTAACCAACACTGAGAGCTTCAATAAAATCACCATTGGAAATGGAAGGTCTGCAGTAGCACCTCCACACCTGCAGGACCCAAACCCATTTAAAATAAGCAGACTTAGGTGCACAGCTCTCTCCAACTTCCCAACATCAGTGGGGTTTTCCCCAGAGACACCAGACCTGGCTCCCACCACCCACAGCAGGAAAAACTTTTTTTTTTTAATTTTTTTTTTTTTTTTTTTTTTAATCCGTCTCAGCTCTGGTTCCAGAATTTAAATGCAGATATACAAAACATATATTTTAATGCTTCTTAATCAGCAAGAAACTGCAAATACATCTTTTACTACAACTAGATAATATAATTTCAGCTAAGGCTATACTGTAGCTTCTGAGTCTTCGTCTGAACTCCTGCAGTTACTGCTTTTCCTGAAGCCTTTCCACGTGTATCCCACGAAGGTGGGGCTGATGGGCAGGAAGCTGAAACACCTGTATTTTTTAATGAAGTTCATGCCAAAAGGCAGATCATACGTTTCCATGCCCTCCAGGGATTTGCTTCCTTTACCAACCCCCTTCTTCCATTTCCGTATTCCCCTTTCTTCAGGGCTTCCTACAAGTCAAAATAAAAGGAGAAGAATATATATATTCATGGATATCTTTGTGTGAACACACAGGCCTAAGGCAGAGCCTGAAAGAAGAAAACCTCAAGGCTCAGCCACCACGTTCAGCAAAGCTCTGGGAAGATCTTCCAGTCTCCTCATAAAGGGAAAAACACATTTTATGTTTTATTTTGGAACTGGAAGTCAAGGCAAATGTCTCCATTTGGATCTTAACAGCCTGTCCAGGGAAAGGACAGGCTCAGGGATCCCTGGCATGGTGTTATCCAGGGAAAGGGCTCAGGTCTCACCTGGGATGGTGTTGTCCAGGATGAAGGCGACACAGCCCCCGACGAACATGGCTGTGGTGAGCAGGACGTTCAACACTTGATCAATGCCTGCTATTCCTGCAGCAACAGGGAAAAAGAGCTCATCTGGGGGGGGTTTATCATCCACATCCTGCAGATTTACACCCAGGCCAACCAGGAACATTTGTTCCTGAGTGCAGTGAGGGATTTGCTCAAACCATGTGGGGATTGATGCACAAGAACAGTGCACCACTGTGGGGCTTTGTTCCCCAAAATGCAACTTCAAGAACTCCCAGTTACTCACAACAATGTCACAAAACACCATTTTAGTTCCTACTGCAGACACAACTAATCTGAACTAAGCAGAAAACCATGAAATGGAAAAGAGAAACATTCAGATTGTAAAATTGTGGGGGCTGAAATAATTCATTTTATAAATATTTACTTTTTGGAGGGGCAAAAATTCATAGCCTCAGTTATGGAAGAACATGGCATCAACCACATAAAACTGGAAGGATCTGCTTTTCTAACCACTTATAGCAGGACAGACATGCCCTTAAATCCTGGTCTGAAGGCAGAGTGGAAAGAGAAGTCAGTTAATCTTTTGTTTCAAAAACTCCAAACAAACCCAAGGCAGTGAAATATTTCCTCTGAGTCCATCTTTGGTGACACACACTGTCACAAGCACTGCTGAGGGTAATATCAAACCAGAAATCCTTCCCAGTGAACTCCTCAAAGCTACAACTGGATTAACAGTTAAAAGAATTCACTGAAACTAAATTTCACACTCGGAACAAAAAGTTCCAATCCCCAAACAAAAATCCCCACCTTCCAAACCCTGCCTTGGTATTCCCCTTCAGCTTTTAACATCATTTTCAGCTCACATTCACCCTTTCAGTTTTTCTTTCAGCCCAGCTGGTAATTCCTCCTTCCTTTGCTCTGCAATGCACCCAGAGAAAGCAGGAATGCTTCAGCTGCATCCCAGAATGAGTTCTCCCAATGAATTCTGCTCTGCACACACACAGAGCTTGTCTAGACCTGCAGCCTTTACTGCCTCCCTAATCTGGGTTTTCCCAGGTACTCTCTACCTGGATGGACTCTGCAGGTGAGCACGAGGCAAAAATATTGATGTGAAGGAGCACGTACCTGTGACCAAGGGGTTCTGTTTGAGATAGCTTGGGAGGACGAGCCCAAAGAAAATGGAAAATCCAAGCACGAAGAGATTCCGAGAAGAATTCAGGTCAATGAACTGGAGGTTTGACAGACCCACAGCAGTGATCATCCCTGAATACAAAAAAAACCCCAAAGATCAGCTTTTAGAGAAGTCTTTTTCTTTAAAAAAAAAAAAAAAAAAAAAGGCAGCAAAATGCTGAGGACAGCAAAGAGGAGCAGCAATGCCCCCTTACCGAAGAGGGTGCAGAAGAGAGCGCCCAGCACGGGGTCGGGCAGCGACGCGAAGAGGGCGCTGAACTTGCCCACCATGCCCAGCAGCAGCATGAAGGCTGCTCCGTACTGGATCACCCTGCGGCTCCCAACCTGCAGGAAACACCACAGGGTACTGGTGAGGGCTGGCAGGAAGTAAAGACTTCTGCAGTCAGCGGTGGATTTCATTTACAACCCTGGAAGAAACTTGGTCTGGCGTAACTGACAGAGATTTATGGTCCTTAAGCAGCAGAATTACAAACCTGTGTTTCTACAGCTGTAAGTAAAAGTGTCTATTGGGTGTTATGGTGAAGGGTTTAAAAATAATAATGTGATTTTATAGTTCAAGTTAAGAACCTAGATGCTATGATAGAAGCACATTGTACGTGACATGACAGGGCATTGGTTAAGAGACCCCTGCACTGCAGTGAAAGGATTTACAGGTGACAGGTCAGCAAGTCAAAACAAAGTTTTGTTTTAAGTGCCTATTGGATTAGAAAGTTATAAAATGCCAGGTAACTCTGAATCTTGTGACTATTCCTATTATGGCAATTTGTGCTTAATCTCCCATCTCTGAGACTGCTGCCTTGTTTGTTGTTTTAAGTAATAAAGCACATAAACGGGGCTAGTCCCATCTCTTTAATTAGAAAATCCAACGAGGGAAGGAGTGTCAGGGAAAAGCATTCCTGAGATGAGATTTACTGAGCCTACAAGCCCAGATAAGGGAGCTCACAGTCTGCACTCAGCCCAGCCTCACACCCAGCATTTTATTTGTTCAGTTTTGAGCTCGTTCCCAGTTCCATGTGGGTTTTGTTTCAGTGCTGAAGGGTTCAGCTGAGCCACAGCTGCTCTGCACCCCAGCACAGCTTCCCTGCCTCAGGGCTGAGGAGCACCAAGCCAACCACAAAACCATCTGGAACTGCCATAGCCACCACCATGCGTGGTGCAACCCCTGTGCAAGAGGGAAAGCAACACAAAGCACAGGGAGGAGAGACGGCAAGTGGGAACAATAAATCCCCTGTGCTGCTGCCCTGGCACGTGGCAATAGGTGGAATCAGCCCATGTGAAGGAGGTGCACATTTCTGAACTGAGATTAACAGCTGGTTTTGTGGTATCCTCAGAGCCCAGGGCTGAGTGCACAGCCTCATGCAAATCAGGGCTGTGCTGATACTGAAACCAAGGGCCTGCACTTCCTTCCCAGTTTAAATTTAAGCATTCAGAATTCGAGCAGTCAGGGGTTCTCTGTGCTGCAGTGAGAGTGGCTAAACCTGAAGAGAGTTGGAATTTTAACAGTTTGACTGCCATAAGAGGTGCCCCAGGGACAAGAACCCCACTTTTACATTAAGACGGTTTCTAGAAAAGCCCTTTGCGGGTCCCCTGGCACAAAGCATCGGGGTTCAAAAAGGAAATACTCATTTGTTAATCATGTGTGACTGAGCTAAATGAGAAAACAAATCCAACAGGCCTGAGGAGGGGAAAAGCCTTTTCTTCCCCCACATTCCTCAGTGCTGAGCCGCCAGGTGAGATCCTTCCCCTGCAAACAGAAGCTGCACCATTAACTGGGGTGTTCACTAAAATTACAGCGGAATTTAAATGGCACCTTTCTCTACTCTTGATAAAGACATTCATTTCCTCAGGGCTGCTAGTATCTTGCCCTATAATTACCTCCCTGCCAGAAACAGGCAAATTCTTTGAAAACCTGTGTGATTAGTGGAATTCATTTAAGCAAATGCTCCATCACTACAAGGCAAACAAATCAAGCTCCTCTGGAAAGCTGCTGAAAACATCCTGGGCAGCATTTAGCTCAGGCTCTGTGTTTATTCCCAGCACACCACACTTGAAGGGATTAATTTGGAGTGCATGGAATGGTCCCTGGTACCTGCATTTCAGTATCACCACTCTGGCACGAGCTGCTTTAGCCCCAGCTAATCAGAGTTAATTGATCCTCCTCTCATCAAACAGAACTCACACCAGCTCAAAGACTCT
Source organism: Rhipidura dahli (assembly GCA_013399225.1). Taxonomy (NCBI): domain Eukaryota; kingdom Metazoa; phylum Chordata; class Aves; order Passeriformes; family Rhipiduridae; genus Rhipidura; species Rhipidura dahli. The sequence goes on along the minus strand of VXAC01005533.1, from coordinate 145,773 downwards.
GCAGCACTTCCACCCAGCTGAATTTAAATTCTAAGTGTAATTATATCCCAACTTCAAGGGAGTGAAATGCCTTGGGATCAGCAGGACAGTGCAGCACCGAGGACTTCCCCTCCCAAATGAACAGTAGAGTATCTCTGTGCCAAAATTCTATCTGAAGTTGAAAAACTGTTGGGTTTTGGGGAATGAATGTGCAGGCAGGGGAACAAGAGCAAACAGTGTTGCAGAGCCACCCAGCTGTGCCACTCTGGGCAAGGCACATCCACCCTGGCAGCACCTGCCCCGAGCAGCCCAACTGGGCACAGCTGCCACTTCCCACTGCTGTGGGATGAAATGCCCACTCATTCCTGTGGGCTGCTCAGAAAAAAAGGGCTGTTAATTCATCTCAGCCCCCATCAAGTAACAACAGAAAGGAAGCAGAACAGAATAAACCTCTTTTTCTGACCAAAACTTCTCCTAGGAAATTTCCACCGGCAGCTGAATGGCGACTGGCACGGACAGCAGGTGGTGCTGTCAGTGCTGTGTTGCACCCCAAACCCAACAGAATCAGCCTTTGTGCAGCAGGAGAAACGGCTGAAGACAAATCTATCATTTATTTATGTGGGATTAGGCCAGGGGGATGAGTTACTGCAACTGCAGGACAGACGTTTTCCATCCCTGCACTGAAGGATTTACAGTTTCCACATTAAACACCCAACAGGGTGGACCTATTTACAACATAAATCACTTTACCAATGCTGCTGCTATTTCTCACCAAGGTTAAATTAACAATATCCAGCAGATCTCTGCAGCCCAAGGCCTCCTGGCTCCAGGCACAGGTCCAGTCTTTGTGAGCAAAGGAATTCCTCAAGCACCCACATATTTTGTTGAGCAACATCACAAGAAATATGGAAACCCCTAAGCCTTAAAAACAAAATTTAGGGTACATTTAACTGTGAAATTACCTCAACTGCAGCCCCTGTGTCAGTGCAGTGCCCCAGTACAGATGCAGATAAAGCCTGAGCACCTCAAGTTGCATTTTAGTGGGTGAGGCATTAAAGTCATTTCCTTCTGATGCTTTCACAGCCGAGACACCCAAAAAGCACCAATTTCTGCACAGTTTACAGTGTTCATGCCTCAACTCAAACCACTCCAGAGCCCTGGAATGCTGCCTGGATCTTCCAAGAGACAGTTTATGCAGCAGCATCTGCTTTATGGGGATTCTAACTGCCTTTTACTCTGAATAAAAGGATTTCTGAGGTCCTGACGTAGAATAACTCATTTCCCTCACACAGGAGCTGGTACAGCCAGCCAGGCACATTCAGAAGGACCTGGGAAGTTTGTCTGCACGAGGAATGGAGCAGAATGGTCTCCTGGAAGAGGATCACAAGCTTCAGGAACACACTCAAGGAGGGGAAACACTCGAGCCCCCGAGGGCTCACAGCAAAGCCACTTTACCTTTGTGATGCCCAGGACACCAATGTTGGGGCTGGAGGAGGTGGATCCATTCCCTGTCCCAAACACTCCATCCAGAACACAAGAGAGACCCTCGATGAAAATCCCCCTGTAAAGCCCAAGCAGAAAACAAGTTTGAACAAGCAGAGATTCACTCGGAGGGTGTTTTACAGCTGAACGCCACAGGGGGGCCTGTCGGGGCAGCTGTTCCATTAGGGAATTGCTGCAATTCGTGTTTCAAGCTCCAACACACCTGGAAAACATATTGGAGCTGTTTTTTGAGTCTTAGATACTCACATTCTTAAACTGAGGAAATTATATAAAAAATTCAAATAAAACTTCAGAGCTGCTCTTTGTTTCAAAACTGCATTCCAGGTGAATTTGAGAACCCCAATTCCAGAAGCAGTTTAGAGTTCTAGCCCTAAGGAAAATTTGTGCTCTTAACTTCCCCAGATTCCAGCAGGAATAGGACTGGGATTCCAAGGCTCCATTTGCAACAAAATAATTCAAGATGACAGTTTCATCTTGGATTTCAGACCCTTGGCCCTTGCATTTGACCAAACTGTAACGTTTCATCTCAGAGCACATTCCTGTCTTATCCCAAGGGGAAAAAAAAGTAAAAGCCCAAGTAGCCTGAGACACAGAGAGCATTTCTTGTTTGGACAAACCTGTTTATTGCATGGATGGGTGGAGGAGGAGCACAGGACAGCCTGGCACAGGCGTAGTAATCTCCGATGGACTCGATGATGCTGGCGACGACGGCGCTCAGCATCCCGATCACCCCCGCGGCAGAAATGGTTGGCAGTCCCCACTGGACTGTGAAGAGAAGAGAACTGAAATCTCTCCCGCCCCAGGGAGCAGCCTGGGTATCAAAACACACATCAGCCTGATGGAATCGTGCAATGGTTTGGGTTGGGAAGGACATTTATGGCCATCAAGTCCAACTGACCCCACCCTGTGCTGCCCAGGCCACTGCTGACCTTGTCCCTAGGTGCCACATCCACAGGGCTGCTACATCCCCCCAGGGATGGGCACCCCAGCAGTGCCCTGGGCAGCCGTGCCAGGCTGGGCAGCCCTTATGGGGAAGAAATATTCTGCAATACCCATCCTGAGCCTTCCCTGGCCCAGCCTGAGGCTGCTCCCTCTCCTCCTGTCCCTGTTCCCTGCAAGCAGAGCCCGACCCCCCTGCCCCAGCTGCCCCTCCTGTCAGGGAGTTGTGCAGAGCCACAAGGGCCCCCCTGAGCCTCCTCTTCTCCAGGCTGAGTCCCTTTCCCAGCTCCTTCAGGAATTCTCCAGCCCCTTCCCAGATCCATTCCCTTCCCTGGACATGCTGCAGCCCCTCCAGGTCTCTCTTGTGAGGTCCCAGAAGTGACCCTGGGATTGAGGTGGGGCTCCCCAGTGCCCAGCACTGCCCTGGGCACTGTTTAGTTCTCAATGGAAACAACCAACTCCCTTCACTCTAACACAGTCTGGCAAGTTCAGGGAGTTGAAAGCAGCAAAGGAAAAACTGCCAAACCAACTGCTCTGATCCCACTTGGAAAAATCCCAGAGAACCATAAAACCTCACTAAAAAAACTCCTCCTGTACAGGAATCAGGAATTTGAGCTACAGCTTGTAAGAAAACAATTCTAGTCAGTGAGGCAAATGCCACATCATTATTACTGCTCCAAAAACTCAAGTCTTTGGTCACTAGTTTAGTCCACCAAAGAGGATGGGCAACAAGCAGCTCTGATCACTGCACAAACACCTCCCAGTTCCAAACTTTTGTAGTAGAGAAAATAAGATTAATTTAAGCCTGCAGAAAAGCCTGGCAGGTTTTCCACAGCAATTGCCTCGATGCTTTTATCTCTTTGAAACAGATGAGCCTCTTGCAACAAAGGGATCTTTAGTCACACAAGAGTGAATGAACCTCACAAATACGAAAGGGCTAATCAGGGTGGAGTTTCCCTCCTCTTCTTTCCCAAAAGCTTCTGGTTTTCATCTTCTGCTTTAGAAGTGGTTTCTTTTAAGAACCAAAGCATATGGAAAACCACAACGAAGCTGCCTCATCACAGTGTAGTGGTACAGCTGATAATTTCTGTAATTCTATTCTAAAAGAGTATCATTCTCTTGTTACCTGGTTAATTTCTGAAGGGTGAACCAGTTGTGCAACCTCACGCCATAAACTCAGCCTTTAACAGCTTTACAGAGGTGGCCAACATAAAAACACATCCAAAACATCCAAAGTGTTGTGTTAAGTGTTTGGTGCTCTCCTGTAAAAAATTCCATTGCCCTCTGATAAGCAGGGCCTGGCATTCTCTGACTTGCCCATGGGCCCCGTGCCAGCACAGCCTCGGCAAGTCAGGGCATTTGTGTGTCATTAACAGTTGTGCTCGCTCAGGAATGGGTGTGTTTGGGGCAGGGAAGTGCAGCAAGCTGGGAGCAACTCCCCACAACAGTGATTCTCTAGACAATGAGAGGCAGTGACTTCAGCAGAGCTGTACTAACCCGTCCCTGCCACTGTATAACGTTGCCAAGGACAGATCAACCAGGCAGTCCCTGCAATTCCACCTTACAGGTACAGTCACTCGTTATCAGAAGAGCTGCCCAGATAAGCCCTGCAAGAGCCTTCTGCAAATTGCAGTTTGAGAAACTCAGCCTTCCTCAGAGAGACCTTAAGGTATCAGCTCAAGAGGGAAACAAGGAAAAACCATCAGCCCCACCCAGAAAGTACTGAGAGGTGTGTGTGAGAGACATGGAGTGGTTTGGGTTGGAAGGGACCTTCCAGAGTCCCACCCCTGCCACGGGCAGGGACCCCTCCCACCGTCCCAGGCTGCTCCAAGCTCCCTCCAGCCTGGCCTCGGACACTGCCAGGCATGGATCACCCACAAGGCTTATGGAATGTAGAGAAAGCCAGCAGAGCTTCTGAGCACCGGGGATGCCAGTGCTGGTGCTGCTGGGGAGCAGCCACACTTACAGGGGTAGGGCACCTTGAACCAGGGGGCCACCAGCAGCACGCCCCGGCGCGCGTCCGTGCGTGCGTAGAAGCCGTACTTGGAGCTGTCCGGGGGAAACACGTCCGTCACCGTGAAGATGAAACACAGCAGCCACGACACCAGGATAGCCAGGATGATCTGGGAGAGAGGAGCAGGAAAGCTGATGAAGCAACCCCCAGCCCCCCGTTCGGGACCCGCCGCACACCTGTGAGCCTGGAGGAGCAGCACGTCCTGAGACAGGTCCAGTGGTGCTTCCCCCCTCCCCCCGCCCCAAGGAAGGAGCTCCTACAAAAGCCTTGGAGTCAGAGCAAGTCTCTCCTCTCCTCCCCTTAGGGAAAGTCTCCAAATGGACACCTGAACGAACCAGGGAACTGGTCTCAGCCTTATCAGAGGAATAAAGAGCAGCCTTTCACCAGGGAAGCTGCTCTGGTAAGAGGAGATGCTGAGGATCTCAGCAGCCCTGCCTGGAGGGCTCGGTTTAGGATTTCCCTGGGCACAAACCTCCCTTCTTCTGTGCCCTGCCCTCCCCTCCTGGCTCTCCATCACCCCAACAGCTCCTCAGCAGAGGCACACACCAGAGTGGTCACAAAATCAGAGCATTTCCCGTGGCCGGTGAGCCGCTAAGTTTCCAATAAATCCATTTAAGCTTTTAGCTCACCTCTCTGAGTATTCTGTTATTAAGAAAAATCAAAACCAAGAATAAAAACCTCCTGAAACAGAATTTTTTTTTGCCAAAGGAAGAACAAGTTCAATGACTTACAGGGAACATCTTGAAAAGCTGCAGCCTGTATGCTGTCCATCCTTTCTTGGATTTGTAAATGGGCAAGGGAAATTTGACATTTCTGGCATACTGAGAAAACAACAACACTAGGAAAATAGTCCTGAGAAAAAAAGGAGGAGAGGATGGGACAAGAGAGATTTGTCGTTAGCACCAGTGCATTATAAATTCTTCTCAGCACCAACCTCCTCGGACCTTTCAGCTGCAGAACAGAAATGAGGATTTTCAATTTTGATTAGACAAGGCAGCAAAATTATTAAAATTATTATTCCTCCAATGCCAAACCAGAATTTGAATTCTGAAGTGCTGCAAAATGAAGCAGCTGCAAGCAGACAAATGAATCAGGAGCAGGCTGAGGGGAAATTTTCAGTGGGAAAGGAGCTGCCCTGTGCTGCCCCTCCTTTCCTCCCATACTCCACCTGTGCTCCAGGGTTGCTCTGTGAAGCACAAAACTTGCTGCCAGCAACTGGCAAGGAACAGCAAAACTAGAGGCCTGTGTGCAGTAACTTTTACATTTCAAAATTTGTAAAAAACTCCAAAACACTTGAAACATTTCTGTCAGGGGAATTTTTCCTTTTGTTCAAGATCCATTTTTTTAACATGAATCTTTCACTAAATAGCTGCAAATGAAGCAAAGCAAGATTTGCTGCAAGTGCAGCTCATCAGTACTGGATGTCTCAATTATGATTCCCCCCCACCCCCAATGAAGCTGCCAAGCTCCTCTATACATTAAAACCTCATTTTTACAGCTGAAGTAAGCCCCCCCTGCAGTGAAAAATAAGAAGCCAGGGCATGTTGCTCAATTCTGAACGAGCCAACTCAGCTCTGCTCTGAAAGGGCCTCCCAAAGACTGAGGCTGTCTGAAGAAGCAAAGCTTTGCTGGAATCTGAGACTGTGTTTTTATCAGCTGACTCCAAAAATAAAAAGAGGATTTTCAGCCTCTCTTATTCTCCTGCCCCAGATCAGTGTCAAACACAAACCACTCTTCTTCTCCCTCAGCCTCCAGGAACAGAGCTTGGAACAAGGAGGGCACTTACAGCCCTCAGCACTCCAAGAGAAAAGCAAAAGGCTCCTTTACCTTGAAGGACACCCCGGCATCTCTCGCAAAATCCACGACGGAAAGATGGGCTCTGCTCCCTCACTCACCAGCCCTGAGGACAGGGAGCTTTGGATTTTGGTTTATTTAGCACAGAGTTGTAAAAAAATAGAATATTCTATTACTGCAATGAATATTCTACTGGCCACATGGCAGAAAGGCTGTGAAATAGCACCAAATCCTTGGAAATTTGTTCAGGGGATAAACAGGCAAAGCCCAACTCAGGAATAACTCCCCTTTTTAGAAATCAAAATGACAAGTGTCTCATGGGTTAAAGCACCCATGGAACAAGTCAGGTCAGAAACCTGCCTGGGAAACTGGGAATCTGCAGCTCCCCAGGGCCCCCAGCTGTGCCAGCGGTGACTCTGCAGGGCCAGGGAGAAACCCAGGGCCTTTATCTCAGCACAGCCAAGACAGCTCCAGTAGCCACATCTCAGAGCTGGAGTCACTGCTGAGTGGCTCCCCATGGCTGTGGAGTTGTTTTCAACAATCCAGTGCAACATTTTTGCGTGGCAGAAGCCAGAAATACTTTATTGGCTGGGTAATATTTAAATCCCACTCCTGAATTGATTTATTTTGTTTTCCATCTGCAAAATGTCAACTTTAATTACATAATTCCATGTCCAATTCAAAGATCTGCTTGATTCATTCAACGTTAGCCCCAACTTGCACAGAATTTGTTTTACAGGCAAATAAAACATTCCTTTGGATCAGCTGCTTAATATAATAGAATCACAGAAATATTCACAATGCCAACATCCAAGAGAAAAGAGAATTAAAGAGCCCTTTTAATCATAATCTGCACTTACAGAATACTTTACATGTTCAAAGTCCTGTGCAAACAGATTAGTGAGATCACAATCTGATCTCATCAAGGCATTCCTCCTGCTTCCAGAGCCAGCACATGGAACACAGCAACTGCTCCAGCCTCTGGCCTCTCCCTCAGATGGGGTTCCCAGCCTTATTTGGCTGCTCTCACGGAGAGCTTTTGTCCTCTCTCCGTTTCCCTCACTTACTCCTTTTCACACCACTCAGCTCATTCTTTCATTTCCCTGGCCCCTACAGCTCATGGCACACACACACCAGGCCCTGAAATCCCCTCCAAAAGCCTTTTTGTCTGCCCAGCAGGAACCTCTCTGCTTATGGCTCAGCCACTGACGGTGGTTTTGGCAATGCTTGTGTCCTCTGTCAGCACACACATTTCTGGGCACAGGTAAGCACACCAGTACCAGTGACAGGGACCAGTACCATCAGTGGTATTTACATAGGAAAGAGGCAATCCCAGCCTAGAAATACAAATCCTTCACTGTATTTCATTCCTCTGGTGTTTTGTTAAAGCATCTTTTCTCCAGCACTGAATTTCACCCAGCCAATGGCTCCCAGATCAGCTCCTGCACTGTGAAGCTCTGCTCTCCACTCCTCATTTCTGGCCACTGTCCTTTGTTCCCTCCTTGAGTTCACATTACCATGGAATGTTTCGGGCTGGAAGGAACCTTAAAACCCATCCAGTTCTATAGATGAGCCATGGGCAGGGACACCTCCCACTGTCCCAGGTTGCTCCAAGTCCCATCCAGCCTGGCCTTGAGCACTTCCAGGGGTCCAGGGGTAGCCCCAGCTTCTCTGGGCACCCTGTGCCTGGGCCTGCCCACCCTCACAGGGAAGGATTTCTTCCCAGGGAAGAGCTTTTTCAGGGAACTCTCCTGAGCTGCTGCTGTCCTTATTCCCACATTGCCAGCTGACCTTACCCAGACTTATCCACATTTCTGCTCGTGGTGTTTCTCCACACTGGGAGCACTGATGCAGCCGAGCTGCCTCCAGCTCTTCCCTGGCACCCCAGAATTGTGACTCCCAGGAGTACTCACAGCATGGCGATGCCCCAGTGCTTCCCAGCTCGCTCCCCAGCAGCCTGGAAGCCGGAGAGGCCGATGAGGGCCACGGTGGGGGTGATGGTCAGGGGGCCGATGTAGCGCAGCAGAGCCCCAGGCAGCCCCAGCAGGCCGATGACCACCTCGATCAGCGAGGACATGATAATGGCACCTTGGATCTGAACACACAACAGGCAGAGAGGCAGCTCAGTCCCATCTGACAAGCAAAGCCAAACCGTTTGTTTTTCTGCTCTGGATTACAAACTGCAGTTAAAAGAATTCAGTGACACAGAAGAACTCAGCAAATTTTTTCGTCATAAAACAGCTCATTATGTTTAAGTGACTTATTGCTTTAAGCATAACACTTATGGTTTTCTCCACAAAACTATTACACAACAGACCAGTGGGCCAGTCTGGAAGCTGTGTGGAAAGCACATCACACTGTCAGACAGGAGACCTGGGGTCCAGGCTAACCTTTAAGCTCTCAGATCGAACGGCAAGGGTTGGTGCGCCACGAGGTGATGCTCCTAGCTCCTAGGGGCAGAGTGTGTGCTGCATTGGTCACAAGTGCTCCTTAGAAGCTGGATTAGAGCAGCGTTGTGGTCTCAGGAGACTGTCAGCCCTCTTGGCTGCAGGGCTCTTGGCAGGATGTAGCTATGGTTTGAACATGGGGAAGAGAGAGGGGTTGTTTTTAATTAAGAAAAAGTTGGCAGCCCAAAGCAACGGGATGGGAGATAAATTCCATGACACAAGCCTTCATTTGGACTACACTACCTGCCACCCTAGCGTGGCACAGCCCTCAGCCTGCCCTGCAGGGCACCACGACTTCACACTGCAGTGCTGGGAGTGGAGAAGGAGTTCCAGCTATCTCACAAGTCTCTTGGGAGAATCAACGTCTTAGCACAAGAGTCTCCAACTTAAGACACTTGGGGATGAACCAGATTTCCTAACTGCGGATTCACCTTCCAGGGGCCAGCCCCACTGCACAGGGACAGCAGGTGAGAGGTCTGGCAGCAGCTGAACTGCTGCCAGCGAGCACAAATCAAAGTTACAAGAAGAGTTTTCATCTCACTTGAGCACTTCACTGCACGTCTTTTGGGATGTGGTAACTAACTCCTTGTATTTGCTGTCCAGCAATGAACAGGTGGAAAAGATGAAGACTTCCATGAAATGAGTAAAGGGATATATTCAAATGGAGATCGCAGTGAAAGAAGAAATTACCAACTTAAAGACAAGAACACACAGATGATTAAGTGAGGAACTTAACTGGAATTGGAGAGAGTGACAGCTAAAGGCAACTCCCACATTACCTCTCGTATCCGGGGGTACCAGATGTGCTCCGTGTGAAGCAGCTCTGCTGTTCCATTTATAACTGCTGGATCTTGCAAAGAGGAGAGAAAACACAGGGCTTTATTCCCCAGCCACTCTGCCCCCGTTCCACACACCACAAACCCCTCCTTACTGACGAACGAGCCCCAGTTTGCAAAGAGAGCAAGTCCTGCTGCAAACGAAGCCACACCAGGCTTGCCTCCCCCAGGAGCCAGCCCCTCACTTCACCCTCTGCACCCAAGTGGAGAAACGCCCTGACTTCCAGACAGAAGGGGCAGTCGGGGACTCCCTTCCCACTGCCACAAATGGGTGAATGAGGAATCACTCAGCTGCACACAGGAATCACACACTCCAGTGCTTGCTGCTCCCCAGTTCAAGTCACTCACTGAATGAGCTGACCCGTGCGAACAACCCCAGCTGGCATCTCTGGGAGGTGAAAGGGGCCAGGAGGAAGATGCAGCAAAGCTCTTTCTGAAAATCTGGAGTAGTGGGGGAAATTGCTCTGCCATCCAAGGTGATCAGACAGCATTTTCTTTCAACAAGATGTGCATTAATCACATCTTGAATGTGAGTCAACAGAGATGCATAAACATACAGGTAATAGGAATTAAATTATTAGACAATCCAAAGGAACCCTGGGAAGAACTTCAGTCAGGAGTGAGCAGCCTGAGCCCCTGTGCTGCTGCTTCCCACTGCCCACAGCCTCGGTATTCAATAACCACCCCCCACTGAAGAGAAAACTGACAGAGTCATTTCCCCTTTCCAGCCCAATTTAAAGCAAATGGTCCCATCCCAACCAGCACGTTTTCCCTCTGGAGCTCAAACCTTCCAGGATGATGACATCAGCACAGAAAGAGTGAAAAAGAATACCCAAATCTTGTCAAAACCTGTCAGGTATGACTTAAACAGGGGAAAATCCTGGTCTGGAGGTGATGCTGTACATTGCTCAAAACTCCCTCCTACTCACAACTAAAAGATTCAGCTGGACTCACCATTTCCAAATATTGGGAAGGAACATTTAGGGAATGTAAATGGAACAGAAGAATTACTTTATGCTATATTTAGATTTCTTTTGTCAACATTTTTTATATTAAAAAATCCCCAGAAACAGAACTCCACAAGGACATTTTTAGGGATCTTCCTTCTGTGGCACTGCATTTTAACACTAAAAAGAGAGGCTTCCCATACTCCTCGCTCGTTGCTCCCAGTTCCCGTATCAGAAGCTCTGGCAGCTGCACTCCACGTGACCTGGGCTGTTTGTCACTTAAACCTGAACAGGTATAAAGGACAATTACCTGTGCTGTTACACTTCCACTTCTCCAGAGAGAGAATTGCTCTGGCAGGCGCTAAGAACGCAAAAGCGCTGGCTTGGAACAGGGGTAACCTGGTGGAAAGGGAAAGGACAGATGGTGACATTCTGTGGGGTCACTGCAGCTGGTGGGCACGCAAACCACCCTATACTGGTTATAAAACTGTGAAATAGGAGCATTTCTCACCAAAAAAACCCACTCAGAGTAACACTAAGACTTCACAAGCCAAAGACCCGACAGCACCTGCCTGAAGTTATTAACCAGGTAATTCCAGGAGCCAGGCACTGGTGCCAGGCTGTGACTCAGCAGCACAGGGATACAGATGGACATCGTGGAGGGAGAGCCAGACTGCTGAACGTGCAGCTTCTGCCATCCCAGCACAGGGGAAAAGCTCTCCGAAGGTGCAGCCTGCAAGCTCCATCCCTTTCCTGGGCATGACTCCCAGTGCACTCACCTGTACACTCATTTTTAAGTGCATGTGTCAGTAGCTGCTGGGTTGATCAGAGCAGATTAGATGTTCCAAGTGGTTACCACCAATAAATACAAACACTACAAGAATTTCAAGATGACATTCTTAGCATTGATGTTTCTACTTCCCAAAAGATCTGAGATCCAAAGAGCATCTACCTGCACCAACTATGAATTTACTGAACTCACTGTACCCTGTGTGACAAACATCCCGATGGTTCCTGACTACAGCCAAGATGCACTTTGAACTATTCCATAAACACTGGCACTCATGGATTGCCACGAGACTCCCTTTAACAGGAGGTCCCCAAGGTGTGATCCAGGGAATTGCTCACAAGCTGTTGCACAGCACCTCCACGGCAGGGCAAACACCAGGGCAGGAGAACGAACTGCTCAGATTCAGGGAAACATCAGAAAATGCTCCACAGAGGAGAAGTGTGGGGGAAAAAACGGTGTGCACACACTGAGGACAGAGAAGATCAAACCAGAGGCATGTCAATAACAGCAGCTGTGAGATTCAGAGGCAGAAGCTGGAGCAGTTTGCGCCATGGGCAGTTTTAAAACCACCAAGGAAAATACAGGTTGGATATTAGGAAGAAGTTTTTTACAGAAAGAGTGATAAAGCACTGGAATGGTCTGCCTGGGGAGGTGGTGGAGCCATCATCCCTGGAGGTGTTCAGAAAGAGATTGGATGTGGCACTCAGTGCCGTGGTTTAGTTGAGGTGTCAGGGCATGGTTTGGACTTGGTGATCTTGGAGGTCTCTTCCACCCTGGTGATTCCGGGATCCTGTGAAATGCTGCAAACTGCATTAGAAACTCAAACTTCATAACCTCGGTGAGCCATCCAAGCATGGCTGACTGGACGTAATTCCCACCGGGAGTTCCTTCCAGCACAAATCCCAGCTGCATCTCTGGTGGAAGTCCCAGCTGGTGGCTCGGGGAATGAATGATTCACCTCCTCCTGCCAGGTTCGTTGAGCAAACGGAGCAGGCTGGTGCCCATGGCAGATGTGCAACACCTGGAACAAGCTGCTACTGCTCCATGCCACCCACACATCCCCGCTACCCCTCGCAGGCTTTGTAAACACACTCTGCAAACACATTCCCCAGTGCTGAGCTCACGGCCTTGGGCTGCTCTGTACCACACTGAGCACCAGCACACCACCGATAGAAAATCCCATCTCAGCACCTCCTGCTCAGCCTTTACGTGACACAGGTGACTGGGGCAGCTCCCAAAAGGCTCCAAATACTGGGGTTTTACCCCCAAGCAGGGCAAAAAAAAAGTAATTTGATTTTTAAAAAATTTTGTAACTAATTGCTCAAAATCAGTCAACCAAGATCTGCCTCCTTCTCAAGAGACAGCTGCAGTTTGGAATGTGACTTACGGATTTTAAGCCAGGCACTCATTGCTAGCCAGCTAAAGTACCAAAAGCTTAGAGTACCAAAGCTCATGAGTGGGATTATCATTTAAATTTCATGCCCAAATGACCAAGGTGCTCCATTTTGGCACCAGCCCTGGTGAAGACAAGAGATTTTATGCAGTCAAAGTCATCTGGAAATGTCTCATTATGTTCACATGTCCCACAGATGTGAGAGAGCTGAGCCAGTGCAGCGATGGGCACAGCACCAGTGCTGCCATCCTGGGATAGATTAAAGCTGAATTTGATAGTCTCAGTCTCACTAATGACCCTGAAGCCCTGCCAGAGCTCTGGGCTGGCTACATAACCTAATGAATAGCTGGAATTCCTAAAGCTGGTCTGGGTACCAAACTGACCACAACTCCGCCTTGTAACTGAGCTAAATCCATCTTTAAGGACCCTTAAACCATGGAATTTGACCTTTTGAAACCTTTATTTGCTGAAGTACTTTGCAGTTGACAGATTTGCCAATGAATACTTGCAAATCTCATTGAGAGGCCTGTGCTGCTGTATCCCATTCCCAGCCTTACATAAACCCACCATCACATGGGAAATAGTTACAAAACATCCAAGCGTGGAAATTTTCTCCTTAAATACAAGTTATTTTAAGACCCAGACACAATGTGGCCTTCAGGGATATAAACATGTAAGCACAGTCCAAGTGGAAGCCACTGAAAAGGGAAAAATCCCAACAGCATGGAGGGCAGGGGTGGGATTACACCGAAAGCATAGACAAATTCAAAATGATGGCACCAGCATTTATGGCACCCCTTTTTTTCTGAATGAGCCCCAAATCCCTCTCTAGTAAGTAATAAAGAGCCAAGATTAGTCATGGAAAAAACCCCTAAAATGTGACAAACTTCCAGACAAGGTAGATGAGGATTTATGGTTACAGCACAAAGAGTCAGCCAGGCTGTAAAGATTATTAACTCTGGGGAGTCTTTACTGAAAGAAAACACACTGGGAAAAGAAAATTTCCTCTTTTAACAGTTTTCACTCTGTAGGTTTGCCATCAGAGTGAACTTTTCACAGAAGGCAGAGGAGTGAGCTCCTACGTCTCCTGGGTTTCTCTCCTCCTTCTCCCCTGCCCTTGCTGTATTTTTCTTACCCTTGGGATGCCTTGTCTTATTCCTGATCCACTTTTCTTGGGAGCAGCTTTCCAAAAGCTCTCCCTGACCGCTCTGCACACGAGCTGCCATCAGTGCTCCACGTTTCCCCTCTGCAAACTCCCCATGCTCCTGGATCCTGGGAAATCCCGGGGGATGCCCGGCCCCAGCCCCAGCCCCAGCCCCAGCCCTCACCTGCAGCCGAAGGTGGTCTGCAGCAGGGTGGTGATGCCCACGCAGAAGAAGATGGTCCCAATGAGCTGGCTGGTGGCCCACTGGTCGAAGCCCACGCACATGGCATCGGCCAGCAGGAAAGGCACGGCGATGGTCCCGCTGAAACACGTCAGGTAGTGCTGGGGGCACAGGGCTGGGTTAGTGCTGCAGCCAGGCCTGAGCAGCAAATTCATTCTGCACTGCCTTTCCCCCATCCTGGATCCCCAGCGAAGCTCCCACTGCCCTGCCCTGAGCTGTTCTCTCTCCTGGATCCCCACCAAAGCTCCCACTGCCCTGCCCTGAGCTGTTCTCTCTCCTGGATCCCCACCAAAGCTCCCACTGCCCTGCCCTGAGCTTTCCTTTCAGTATTTGCCTCAAGCTCCTGCTGCCCCATTGCTCATGATCCCAGTTTCTGTGGGATACACAGGCACTGGAACAGCCCCACAGCTGCTCTCCTCTCCTGAGGATACCCAGGTAACTGAACTGGGAGCAGCCCCCAGCCCAGGGCAGCAGAGAAATCACCTCACTCACGCTGGCTCAGGTCCACTGGCCCACAAATGAACCTGGAGCTCTCACCAACGAGCTCCCAGGGAGCAGCCCCTGGACACTTGTCAATCCTTCCTCAGTCCAAGCACATTAAAAGCAAAGAAAACAAATTTTCACCATGTTCCACACAGAAGTAAAACCAGAATTCCTATGGAACTGCCTGTCCTTGAGGAAAGGGCAGGGATAAAAAGGATGCTTTGGAATGCATTTGTTTGGAGATCTCAATGTCCTTTGCAGATATTACCAAATTCTCAGCATTCCTGTGGGACAGATATTACTTCCACTGGAGAAGGGAAGGAAATGGAACTGGAGCTGCTCTGCTTCCCACAAGCAGTGACTGAGCTGGCAGCAGGGCCCAGCTGCCCACTGCAGCTCCACTCCCTGCAGGAAGCACCCGCTCAAACTCCAAGAAGCAAAGGAGCACACAAGTAGAAAGCTAGGTCCAGGGTGATGCTCTCAGAACTGAAATAACTACAGTAGCAGCTTCTAATATTCAATATTTCATGTCTAAGCCACTGTTCTCCCTCCATCTCTTAACTCCAGATGTGCCCAGTGTCACTTGTGAAGGCCACTACTGAGCTTTTCCTCACTCATTCACTAACAGCAGCTTACAGGACTAAATAACTGAGTGAATCTCACAAATGCATGAGCTGAAAGCTCAGATCATCATCAAAACCATCTCAGAGCGTGATGAGCTCCAGAAGAAACCTCTTAACTCCTTCTTCAAACACGTCAGGGTGGAGAAGGATAAAACTCACACACAAACAAAGGAACCAGACAGAAAATCCTCAGCGAGGTTTAGAAGCTACGGAAGAAAACGCTGTCTGTGTTTTGGGATGTACCTGTAGGCCCAGAAATATGCAGAGGTACCAGGGAGGAACATCTTCAATGGTGTAAATCATGTCAGTCCTCTGGGCATCCAAACTGCCACTGCTGTCCAGGGTCTCTGCCAGGGAGCTCTGGGGAGGAACAAGGGACAACAGCAGGTTATTGCTGCAGGAATTTCAGCTGTCAGGCAGCTCCCAAAATACTCCAAGGCTGGTTCAGCATTCCCAGGCAATGCTGATTTGTGACATTTTCAAAGCCTTTCACATCCAGCTCCTGAATTTGTACTCAACATTTCCCTTCTGACAGCCATTCCCTGCTTATTTATTTACAATTGTTGATTTATGAGAGAACTGGTCAGGCAGCCAAATGGTGCCCAAAAATGGACTCATCATGACAGGACTGTTAAAAAACCCCACCAAAACCCAAAACCACAAAAACAATCAAGAAAAGAAAATAAGGAAGAACTGGAACTAAGAAGAGCCAACCCTGGCTGTTTCCAAAGGGCTCTGTCCTTGCATCACAGACCAAAATCACTGGCAAAAAACAAAAAAAAAAAATCATTATGGTAATTGCTTCCCTGCTTTATTTTTACCCAATTTCATCTTGGTTAACCACTTTTAGCCAGAGGATTTATCGTTTTTGCTTTCGCCCCCCCATTTATGCAGTCAGGAAAAATGCTAAGTATTATAACCAAATTAATCCCCAACCAATTTCCATCAGTCAAGCAGAGTTCTCCAGGAATTTAAATTCCCCCAGGAACTCAGGCAAGACCACACTGTGCCCTACCATGTGCCCGAGCTGCAGAGAGCCAATGGGCAGCTGAGCACACACACATTCCCAGCCCACCATCCCTGCAGAGTCTCCACTCAAAGCAGAGCCAGCTCTGTCATTTCTCTTTCACAACTGACTGGAAACCTTTCCTCCCAAATCTCTGGTTTGGATATTCCTGAGAACAAACCCACAACGTTTCAAAGCCCCAGCACAACAAGAGCAGGAGGAAGTATCAGATTTTGTTATTTCAGATCAAGTAACTAAAAAATTACCTTATACAACAACTTCCCTGCCCTAATCCACCCCAGGACACAGCAAGCCCACGTGAAGTTGCCTCACACACAGCCTGGGAACTCTGCCAGACTCGTGACTGCCTCAAACCGTCTCTACTCCTCCAACAATCCCAACACATCCACTGATTACGCTGAGGTTGGCTCCACTTGGTGTCACCTGCGAGGTCCATGAGCCAAACTGACCCCTGGGGCTCTGCTCTCACCTCAGCCTTCTGCTGGGAAAACAAATCCACTGGGATAATTCACCTTCAGGGAGCCGCCTATGGGAGCACAGTGCTGAGGGAAGGGTGAGGGTGTCGCAGCGGAACAGCAAAATATGGAAATGCTCATTTCAGAGAGCTCTGTGAAGCACTCTGAGCACGGAGCAATCCCCCCACCAGCACACAGGGCCTGCCCAGAGCCAGGAGGGAAAGGAAACTGTCCCTGCCTAACCCCTGCTCCACTCTGCAGCACCAGGGACAGTTTTTCATTGACTGGAAAAGGAATAAATTCTCTCCTGACCCAATTCCCTAAAAAAAAACCACATGAAAAAGATCAGGAATTTGAATCATGGAATCGTCAAAGTTGGAAAAGCCCTCTCAGATCATCAAGTCTGACCATCAACACAGCACCACCACCAGGGTCACCACCAATCCACAGCTCCAGGTGCCACATCCACGTGTTTTCTGAACACCTCTGGGGATGGGCACTCCACCACTGCCCTGGGCAGCCCCTTCCAATCCCTGACAACCCTTTCCACAGAAAAATTCCTCCTGATGTCCACCCTGAGCCTGCCCCTGGCCCAGCCTGAGGCCGTTCCCTCTCCTCCTGTCCCTGTAAGCAGAGCTCGACCCCCCCCGGCTGCCCCCTCCTGTCAGGGAGCTGTGCAGAGCCACACGGTCCCCCCTGAGCCCCCTTTTCTCCAGGCTGAGCCCCTTTCCCAGCTCCCTCAGCCACTCCTGGGGCTCCAGCCCCTTCCCCAGCTCCGTTCCCTGCCCTGGACATGCTCCAGCTCCTCAGTGTCTCTCTTGGAGTGGAAAAGCTGAGTTCTACCCACAAAGAAAACCTTGGAGTGTCCGGTTGCCTCAGCCCTTCCCTCTTTCCCTGGAACAGAGGCTCCACACAAGAACAAATTCACCTGAAACCCTGTGTGTGCTCAGCACTCTGCCTCAGAGGTCACCACACAGCTCCAGAGGGGCAGAGCGAGGATGTGACACCATCTGCTCCCGGGACAGAACAGAAGAGCGGCAACAGGGATGGGACTTTGCCTCAGGAATCACGGCAGCACTGGCTTGGTGGAGGCACCTCCAGAGCAGCAGGGATCCCAGGTCCTCCAAACACCCAGCCAGTGATTTGTGCAGGCTGATGACTCTGTTACGGCCATGCCTTTTGAAAACCCTTCTTTGGGCCTCTTTTTTACTTCCTCTGGCTTTGCCAGACCAACATCCAGCAGCTCTCCCACTGTCCCACTTGGTGCCAAATGCTGATTTTTCTTCACAGGACTGTTGAGGCTGCACAAAGTGCATTCCTTAACTTTTCCACCTGCTATTCTATTGATCCTATCCTGTCCCGTCCCTTCCTGTGCCATCCCTCGTCTTCTTTGGGCAGCAGAAAGCAGAAGTACTGGGCCATGGCACAGGGAGCAAGTTTCTGAGTCCTTTCAGAGCTCTCCACTTGTGATTCCACCTCTAAATTAACTCTGCAAAGAGCAGAACCCAGCAGCAGGCACCAGGCTTGGGAAGCAGTGAGCTGGTCCATGGCATGGAGAAAGATCTCTCCGGGATCAGCCACTGCCAACCACTCCAAGCCCTTGTTCAGAAAGTGAAGATTATAGATCTTCTGATGAAACAATTTCAAGCTTCAAGGTGTCATTGTCACAGCCACATTTGTGCTACACAGCAAAGTGGATGGGAAGGCAAAATCCCACCCGGGACACTCCCATTCCTTCCAAAAGGCACTTCCACCTCTTTGGGAGAGGCAGCTCCTGCCCTGATCAAGCCCTGAGCAGATCACAGGCATAGGGAACAGACACAGAAGAGGCCAAGACTGAACAAGGAGGAGTTGGAAAACTCAGGTGAGGCCTGGCCACCCCAACACCCCCATGGGCACTCACTGGCCCTCTGGCACCTCGAGCCTGGGCCTGCTGGGCTGACCCTGCCTCAGTGCCTGCCAGGTGTGCCACAGGGAAGTGCTGGGAATGGGCTGAGCCTTCCCAGGCAGATACTCATCACACACTGACCCTGCCCTGAATGATTGTAACTGGCCAAAGGCACAGCGTGCTGCGCTTTATTCACAGCTTTTTTCTGGTAAACAGGGGGATTGAGACAGACAGAGATGTAGAGACAATGCTGGGGGTAAAGAAGAAACCCCACAACAAACCCATCCCAAAATCCAAAGAAACAAACCCCAACAGTCAAGACAAAAGCTCTGGAACAAACCCAAAAGGGAACTGATGAGCTGTGGGGAACAAGGTCTCTAGAGAAATACCTTTAACAAGGAGCCACAGTTGGGCACTCTGCTCTAGTGGAAGCTGCCCCTGCACATGGCAAGTGGTTGGCACTGGGTGGTCTCCAAGGTCCCTTCCAAAGCAAACCATTGTGTGACTTTATTCTGTGGAGCAGCAAGGCACTGTTGGTTTCACAGGGATGCAGCACTGGGTACTGCTCAGCTGGCTATCACTTCATTGTCTCACGTAACAAATCCTGTCAGCCAAAGCAAGCCCTGGGCATCCTCCAGAGATGAAGGACATTTCAGGTCTCTTTGCTAAAGGCTTTTTATTCGAGATCTTCCATTTGCTCTTTTGGTGAATGATCTCTCAAGAGGAATGGACAGCCAAGAACAAACACAGAATCCTGGAATGGTCTGGGTTGGAAGGAGCTCAAAGTCCATCCAGTACCAATGGCCAGGGCCACCTCCCACTGTCCCAGGCTGCTTCAAGCCCTGTCCAAGCTGGCCCTGGGCACTGCCAGGGATCCAGGGGCAGCTACAGCTGCTCTGGGCACCCTGTGCCAGGGCCTCCCCATCCTGTTCATTCACCGTAAGCCTCAGCAAAGCTAACTCAAGGAGATCTGGTTACTCAAAAGCTCACAGTCTCTTTAAGGTGAATTATTCTCCATCATCCACAGTTCTGATCACGTGGATGAGCTAGAAGGGAGAAAAGCACACATTTGGTAAAACCAGGAGCACTTTCATGGCTAGAGATCGCTTATCTCATTGCACAGTTTCACCCAAACACCTTTTGCTCAAGGCTTTTATCAGATTGTGCCTCTCCACTCCAGCCCCAGCATGCTCCAAAATTCAGCCATCAAAGACTTCTGCAGGTCAAGAGAAATCTGTCCATTAAACATGAGTGTGATGATGATGGCTGTGGTGGGGCTGTGAGTGAGACACCCGGGCAGACTGAGTGTGGGACTGCACCAGGCACAGCCTCCAACACTGACAGGCCTCTGGCAGAATCAGCTGCTCAGGGGGTACTTAAAATCTGAAATTCAGGAGTGAATTTTGGTGTCTGAGTTAGAAAACGTCAACTGCATCCCTTGGTGCTATCCTTGCTCCAACAGAAACTACGGCCTCGAAGGAAGGAGCATCACGATGCTCTTGCTTGGAACCAGGGGTTTTGTTCTTGTTTCATCAGGACATTTGAAAAACTTTGGTCACCTTGAGGCTCTTCAGAGAGAAGGCTTTACCACAAAGCCAATTTGATGGAACATTTCAGAAGTTCAGATTTACCATAATCCTTATCCTTATTTTACACAGAAGCTCAGATTCCCACCATCTCAGCTTGCAGGATTATTACTGAACAGGCCTGGAGAATGATGGAATGGAGAAAAAAGCTGGAAAAAGCAAACCAAGGGCATTAACCACTTCCACCATTTCCTGAGTCATGCCCCAAGGGCTGCAACCAAAGTGTGTGACCAGGAGTCACGATGGCAGAACTCCCCGGGCTGATGTGATTCTGCCAAGTCAGCAGGGCCGCTGAGCCAGGGACTCTCCCAGCCAGGGGAAACTGCTGTGGGCAGACCATGAGCTGGAAGAGCAAGAATGAGCTCTCACCTAGCAGGGAACCCCCCCCATACCTTTTCTGCTATGCCATTTTCTGTGGTGTAGATGGCCATCAGCTCCGTGTCCTCTGTGTCCTGATCACCGCTGGACGTTGCTCCACCATTTATCACAACCTTAAAAATACAACAACAGAAACATGAGGCCTTTTAAAAGAAACATTTCCTCTGCAACCACACCTCGTGTCACGCAGTTTTCTCCCTTGGTACTTGACATCTGCCTTTGACATTTTGTCAGAAAACATGAGGAGCATGGCAAGTCATCATTTGGGTACCAGCAGGTTTAGTGATAGAGACTTGACAGACATCACACAGAGCTCCTGAAAACCTGGGCAGTGTCAGCTTGGGGCAGGGGGAAGCAGCAGCACTGGCTGGAGGAGTTCTCAAGAGGCAACTGTACAATAGAGTGATTCAACTGAAAATGTGAGTAAGTAGAAGACAGTAAATGTCTCCCTGCTGCTGCCTCTGACTCTCAAGTTGAGCAACTCAGGTGGTCAAAAGGGGCTGAACATGAGCCCAGGCTCTGCTGAGGCCCCTCAAGTGCTGTGTCCAGTTCTGGCCCCTCACAAGAGAGACACTGAAGGGCTGGAGTGTGTCCAAAAATAGGAACAGAACTGGGAAGGGGCTGGAGCCCCAGGAGCAGCTGAGGGAGCTGGGAAAGGGGCTCAGTCTGGAGCAAAGGGGGATCAGGGGGGACCTTGTGGCTCTGCACAACTCCCTGACAGGAGGGGGCAGCCAGGGGGAAGTCAGGCTCTGCTTGCAGGGAACAGGGAGAGGAGGAGAGGGAATGGCCTCAGGCTGGGCCAGGGGAGGCTCAGGGTGGATATGGGGAAAATGTCTGCACTACAGGAGTGGCTAAGCACTGGCAGGGCTGCCCAGGGCTGTGGTGGTATCCCTGTGTCCAGAGCTGCTCAAAACTGGAGCAGATGTGGCACCTCATGGTTTAGTGGCCGTGGTGGTGATCGGTCACTGGTTGGACTCGATGATCTTGGAGGTCTTTTCCAACCTCAGCAATTCCATGATTCTACCCCAGGGGCTGCTGCAGGACAGTTCAGTGCTCTGATCATGCCTGGGGTGCTGCACGTCCAGGGAACATGGAAGAACCACTCACAGCACCACTAGCTGTGCAGAGCTTTGTCACTGCCTGCTCATGAAAATGAAGGGTTTGTACAACATGAGCACTGTTCCCTGATTCACAGCGAGCCTGCCTGGTCAGTGCTGGGATGTGCTACTCACAGGCAGGGTGAAGAAGGTGGGATGTTTGGATTCATCCTCGTATTTGCCCTCTGTCGAGCCTCCCGCCTCCACTGATTTGGAAGTGGTGTTCTTGCCAATCCCCATCGTTTCCAGAACGTCCAGGACTTGCATGCAGCACCCAGGAGGTGCTTGTAGGATCACAGGCCAAGAACTAAGGACAGCTCCTTATTGAAGCAGCAGCAGCAGCTCCAGGAATCACACAAGTGCTCAGTAATCCAGCTGGGACATCAGGGTATCGTTCACATCAACGGCTCCTAGGAGTGCAGGGAGAAATTGGGATTTTTTATTCCCTAAAAGAGATGTGAAAAAGCACCAGCCCCACAGCCTGGGATCCCTCTCCTGCTCGTGACTCACCAACCCTCATCATTCCTTCCTGATAGTTATGATTCAAGGTATTTGAAATTCTTTCACATCGGGAATGCTCTGGTTATTCTCATTCTTCTCCAGTGCTTTTCAATCATTAGCACTATATTGAAAGCTTAGGCTTTTTCCAATCTCACAGCCATTTCCACAGACCTTTCTGGGAACAAAGCACACCTGTACTCCAGTCCAGAGCAGTGCAGCACAGCTGAACATCCATTGCAAACAAGACTTGGGCCTCTCCAAGAAGCTTTAACCTGCAGAGCTGCTCGCAGGTTTACCCGTTATTACTGAGCCCTTTCTTTGAAACAAACTTACTTTGAAATAAAAGAATCTGGGAGGCTCCGAGCAGATGGACTGTGAGGCACACCTGCTTTTCAGTGAGCCTATTTCAGACAGAACCAGCCCTTCTGCTGAACATCCTAACCTAGAATTATCCCCAAATTCTCAGCTGTATGAAGAACATTCCAAGTCATCTGCCTGATGACGTTAAAGAACTGCTTCAGGACAAGCTGGTGTATTTTAATTAAGTTTCACTTCTCTTTTGGAGCAGGAAAGATCAGACCTGAGTGGGTCTGTTGTTTTACCAGATGGGTCACTACAGCACAGTTTTCCCACATTCGCTCCTTAAATTAGACCAGCCAGTCCATTATCATCCCCACATTTTCCATTTTCAAGACTAAAGAACAGGAATTAACGTATTTGAACCCAAACTTCCCACAGGGCAGCACAGAAAACCCTGCAGCAAACCAAGTTTTGCAACCTGTGGTTGCTGAGCCCCAAATAGAAGATGCAGCTGCCAACACCTGCAGGTGAAACTGTGTCAGGCACAGGTGAAAGTACAGGACAGAGCCTGAAAAATGGGCTCTTGAAAGTCATACAAAGTGGAATTTTCTGCATCCATTCAAGCAGCAGAACCCACTCCCACTGATGTTACTTGAAAACCTAGTTAAGGAGGGGTTCAGCTGAACCCTAAGGTGGAAACAGAGCTCATGGACACTCACAAACACAGGTTTGGACTGGAAAAACAGAAGCAGGACTTGGGTTTTTCCTTAAGTCTCCCTTCCAGATGCTGCTCAGGAAATGCCAGCAGCTCCTGTCTGCTGTAATTGCAATAATAACTGAACTTGAGCAAGCCTCTTCTGCTGAGGGCAATTCAGGACTGTACTAATATATAAATACTAATATTTTAGAACCTCTTAATAGCTGTTAATTGACCATTTTCTGGAAAATTCAGGTTCCTCGAGGAGAAAGAAATATTAAATCTTTCAAAGCAATGTAGGGTATCTCTTGAAAAGTTACATTAAAAAGACTGTTTGGGCACCGAGATCCCTCAAAGCATTAATTAAATCAAGATGGGATGGAAGGCAGTGCCTGCAACTCAGGGTGAGGATTTGTTTATGAAAGTAAATATTAAGGAAGCATAATTAATTATTTCTCACTGTTGGGGTTTGAAAGTTTTCCTTTTCTGTTCTTTTCTTTTCCCTTGAGGAATTTTTTCCCCGTGTGGGTTGCTGGGGAACTGATAGCTGGGTGCTTAAGAGAACAACGGGAAAGGATCAAGGAGGCTGCACTCTGGCACCTGGGGATGGGGGCACAGCTCGGCGGGCCGGGGCCCTCAGCGTTTTGGCACGAGGGGAGAGACTGCTGCTGCCGTGGTGGGGAGGAGAACGCAACGCTGAGCCTCTGCTTTTCTGGCTGTCTTCCTTTTGCGGGAGAAGCCCCGGGATTCCCGAGCCTGCTCTTTCCTGCCCTGCTGGGAGTGGGGCTGCAGCCACCCTGCCCCTGCTGCTGCTCTGAGCCTGTGCTGCTCTGCAGCCCCGCGCACCCGGCCCGCCGAGAGCTCCCGGGATTCCTGCTGCGGCTCCGGACTCGTCTGCCACCCAGGATTTGTGCTCATCTCTGCTGTTCCAGCCTGCTGCTCCCGAGGCTCCTGCCGGGCACCGGGACCAGCGGCCCAGTGGGGTTTGTGAGGCCTTTGTTCCGTCCCTTCCCGGGACCCCGAGCCGCCATTGCCGCGTGAGGGCCGAGCTCGCTCCGGAGCGCCCCCTGCAGCCGCGGGGGAACCATCGCACCCGCCCTGCTCGCCGGGGCACTGCGGGTGTGGCTCTGTTTGCTGGCACTGCCGGAGTTATTGGTATTGGCTTGTGTTGTTTTTATATAAATATATATATTAGTAAAGAACTGTTATTCCTATTCCTCACATCTTTGCCTGAAAGCCCCTTCATTTCAAATTTATAATAATTTGGAGGGAAGAGGGATTGCATTTTCCATTTCAGGGGAGGTTCCTGCCTTCCTTGAGGGACACCTGTCTTTCAAACCAAGACACTCACCTGAAGACTGAAGGAGAAGACTGGTTTGAATACTCACTGTGCTGTTCTGGAAACAAACCAGTCACTCCTGTTTTTACAATAATCACCGAGCTCTTCAAAATGCAGCTCGGGGTGGAGAGGAGTCAGGTGCTGGTTAAAGGTTTGGGGGCAGTGGGGGGTCTGGGCTGAGATCTTTGGAGGGGTTTTTTCTTTGCTTTCACAGCAGAGCAATGAGGGATTTTTTTCTTCCAAGCACACAAGAACAACAAGAAAAGAATCTGCCTTGTACTGTCATTGTAGACTAATATTTTATTCTCCAAGAAAATCAGTGATGGAGACAGGCGAGGTTTAGTCTGGCAGCTTCATCCTCCTGGACTGGGAAGGGAAAAGGCAGCAGGACACCTCCCTAAGGCAGGCCCAATAAAAGCTGGAGCCAGGAAAGCTGCCAGTCACGGGATCTGCTGCAAGGTGCTCAGGCAGCATAAGCTGCTCAGCTGACATCAGCCAGCAGCTCAGATAAAAAGACAAGACTCTGTAATCCTGCTTTACTGGGCACCGCACAGCAGCAGGGCTGCTATCTGCTATCAGATCCCCCCTTGGGAACTGTTCTTGAGAATTCTGCAGGACAGCAGCAAAGCCTGCCCTGTCTGAGTGCTGGCAGCTGACACACATAGCTAAAACAACTCTGCAGGAGGTTCCCAAGCAGGCAACTCCCAAATGACAGCAGAAAGAGCCTCATTGCTACTTTTCCTACAGAGGGAGTGGTTGTGTCAGGAGGGGTTGGTCCAAGAAAAACCAGGAGAACAAATTTCCCAGCTCTTCTTGCTTCTACCCAGCAATAAAAATTGCACTTAATGGCTCAGCTGATTGCCAGGGATTTTTGGAATACTTTGATTCTGCAATCAGGAGTGCCAAAGTGAAGCAGATAACCTCTTCTGCTGCCTGCAGCTATCTGGGAGGTATCATTCCCTATCAGGCCCTGTGTCCCAGCAGCTGAGCCCGGCTGCACCACATGACTCAGGCATTTTTATAGCCCTCCACAGTAAATCCAATGCCTCAGCAGCTGAAAAGTCATGGAGAAAGAGATAAAACTCATTCAGCATCAGGCAGGTACACTCAGTACAATCCATCACCTGCAGGCTCGGATTCAACGGAAAGGCTGGAAGAGAAATTTCCATCAGGAGTGATTAAAGTTCACCTTTCCACACCAAATTACCTCCAGTGCACACCTGTTCTTAACACAGAAGGCCAAGACCTTCCAGGGGTTTACAGTGCTGGAGGTAAGATTAGGATTTAGACAAAGGGCAGGAGATAGCCTAGGTGCAAGTTCAGGAGGAAAAGCATCCTGGCCAGGGAAAAGTCACTCAGTATCTTCAACAATTGCCTTTTCTCTAGCAAAAACCTCCCTCCAGCTTTGGAGCCATCAGGAGAGGACATAAAGAGGCCGCAGTGTCTGGTCTGACACATCACCTTCTCACGCCTCCATGACCTCCCACCACATCCTGCCAAAGTCGCTCCTATTTCATTTAAAGGAGTTTGGATGCATTTCAAAGCTCATGGAATGAAAGCTAAAACCCATCACAGATATGGAGATCTACGATGCAAGACTGTGTTTAAATGCTCTTTTTCTTCCTTCAAGTCTCTGCTCTGGAACCTCCACCAGAAATAAAAACATCCGCTGCAGTACAAAGCTTTTCCAACAGGAAAATCTGCCCTGTGCCACCACAGGCTGCACAAAAGGCTGCTACTGCACGAGGTACCAAACTGCCTGCGAGTCAGTAAAGATCCTTTGAAAGCTCATCTCTTAAGTAGCTCCAAGGGTTAACCTAGGCAGGACAGAGGGTCCAGATGGACATAAAGAGCTTGTGACCATGGAAGGGAGAACTGGCCATGAACCCACAAAGGAGTAGGCAATGTAATACAGACACCTCCCTTGCATGCCTTGTTTCCTTTAAAAGCATTGGATATAGTTTTTGGCTGAACCACACTAAAAATATTCCCTAAATCACATTTGCTGGGATAACAATTCATCCCTACAGCACTGAAGGCCCAGCCGGAGGGCCTGTAACATTAACATTGAATCCAGAGCTAGGGAAAGCAAAGACCAGCCCGAATTTGGTGGCCCTTCCCTGCTGCACAAAGGCAATATTGGTGAAGAAGCACAACAAGTGTGGTGATAAAAGCAGCTGGTGATGAAACAGGCCAGGCTTGGGAAACAACCGCAATCCTGTGGAGGGCACGGATGGCAAAGGTCCCGGTGGGACTGTCCCATGTCACCTCCCTGAGGAAGGAGTGATGGCACAGTCAGCCAGGACCTTTCTGGCTGCTACAGACGGCTGAAGAGCCAAGAGAGCTCTGGCAGTTGCACACACTAAGGAGATTACAATCAAATTAAGGTCACTGCTTAATTGCAATCATCAATTTATTATTTTAATTAGCTGTCAGGCTCATGTGAACAGACCAACTTTCTCCTGCAAGCAGAAACGATGCTCAGCTAGAAGTTGTCACACTTGAGGTGCCTCTGGAATTTCGCCACCTCCCATGGCACTTGCAAGTGTTTGGCACACCTGAAACTGGGGCACGTGATGTGTTTAAACACAAATCAAGGCATCCTCTAGCTCGGAGGTTGTATTTTTGGCATCAGACACACAACAGAGATGTGGAAAGGGACTTGGACTCCCTGCACGCTATTTTCTTGTTAAATGTACCCAGTCTGAGCTGAAGATAAAACCAGCTCTAAGCCCACTTCACTCGCTCAGGCCCAAGGCACTGAGCACTGGGGAGCTCAGTGTGGAAAGGACACACCAGAGACTGAGGCTGAAGCAAACTTTCAGTTCCTGCAGTGTCACAGCTGTGCAGGTTTGAAGCCAGTAACAAAGGCACCCCATTGGCTTTGTTTGGGGTAAAAAAGTGCATTTGGGCCAAGCAGCTCATCCTGCTCTCCAGGAGAAGTCACAGAGGAACTGAACCAGCCCTGTGGGACAGAGCTGCCATGGGACAGCCAGGATTCCAAAGGGGAGACACAGAGAAGGGACAGCATGGATGCCAAGAGATCAGGGAAGCTGTGAAAGGAATTCCTTGCCCAGAACACTGCACCACACTGATCAGGGACACAGGAGTGCTCCAGCAGTGTAGGCAATTAAGGGATGTTGTAGAGGCCCCAATTAGGTAGAGTTTGCTTACACAGTACAGCTATGCCTGGTCAGACACAATTCCACACAAAAGCAATTCCCAGTTAATTATAGAACAGCAGCTTTCCCCAGATTGCCACTAGCTACACCCTCACACAAAACTTTGTACTGATTTTGTGACATTAAGGTATTAAAACCCCAAACCTCATCTTTTTGCTGTCATCCAGACCTCGTCTGCTGTGCATCAGCTCCAGGCACTGGATTCATCCTGTCCTCACTTTTCTGCTGTTTTTAATAACAGAAGAACCTCAGAACACAGTTCCCCTTTTCCCTCTCCAGCTGGCACAGCTGTTCCCACCTCTCACAGTTTAAATAAATAAACGTTAGAGTTACTTGTTTCTGAGAAACTGTTAGAAATGAAACAGCACATCACCAAGGCGGTTTCAAACACCGAGGACCAAACTACAGGCCACCAAAAGAGCACCAACTTTGCTTCTCAGAGGTGTCCAAGGGACGCTGAATGTTTTCCTGGGGAAAAAAGGTTCTCCTCAGTTGAAAAAATTCCACAAATACCTCATCGCCGAGGTTAAAAGAGCCCAGTAAGTACTTAAATGATGCAATCAGAGTCCTGTCTGCAGAACCACAACCACAAATCCAATTGCTTCACGCTGTTCCATCCCAGATCCGCATCTGGATATGGCACCTGTGAGGTCCCACCCACTGCCCATGTACACAGGAGTGCCCCAAAGGCATTTTTGCTGCCTTCCAGGGCATTTTCGCCATCTCACACGTGAAAAAGGTGCCCAGAACCCACACCTCATTTTCTCTTGCTACATGGTAAAAACCATCCTCCTGCTTCAGCCTCAGACCGAGTTTTCCCCAGGCTGTTTGGAGCAGCCTCTTTGGTCCTAGAAAACTCGTGATTTGTCTTTAGCGGGGGCCTCGTGGACCCCGAGCTCCTTCCCATGAACTGAAGCTGCACTGAAATGCCACCACATCCTTGAATGCTCCAGAGATCTCCCTCCTCCACTGAACCACATCCACAACTGAAGAAAACCAGACTTCAAACTTAACCCAACACCACACAAAAAGGCATTGCTTCTCTTTACTTGCAGCACAAATAAAACCCTGCTCAATACCCAACGTGCCTAACATTTGAGTTTTGAAAAACTAAATTTAGATTTTAAAAGGAGTTGATGGGCACTTTGAGAAGTTTCTCTCTTAACTTCAAAGCACAAACATATTCTTTCTTTGTAAGCACTAATGAATTTTTAAGTAGTTGGTATTTTGACTGCCATCCAGAACGATGCTTTAATAACTGACCAATATTATTAGGGCAAGTCTACACAAGGATAAGCAGGAAAGTTATGCCCAGCTCAAATCTTCCATGTATTTAAAGCACATTAGCTAAATCTCATTAACTTCCTGTGTGAATGAGCTCGCTGAGAAGGGGACTTAAATCCAGCTGAATGAGATGTTTAACAAAGATCTCCCAGCTTCCAAAAACTACAGATTTGGTTAGTGAAGTCAGATTAACTAAGAGCTTAGTTAGGCTGTGATTCTAAACTAAAATAGCGGAAATATGAGTGTTTCCAGCATAAATCAGCCTGAAGGGTGTTTGGTCAAAACAGTGCTGGCCAAGCAGCTCCTGCTCACCTTTCACACCTTTTTCTTGGTCCAAAAGGCAGCGGTTTTGCCCAAATTTTGTGCAGTGCATTTGCCACCCTTCCTTGGGAGACCCCGCCAGTGGACAGAGGCGAGAAAAGGGCATGGGAGAAGCCACGAGAATGAATTCCAAAGAAGCACAAGCAGAAGGTGGGAGATGACAATTCTCCAGATTGTTATCTGTACACAAAGACTGCCAGGAACTGACACCTGCAGACTCGGGGTAAATAAAAATTAAATCCCATCTCACTGCTCCCTACAAAGCTGCTTCACAATCTGCCTCAGAGCTGAGCACACCTCGCACACATTCACCTGATTTCTAATGGTATGGAGTCCTTACAGTCTCCCTGGGGAGAATTAATAATTTGGGCATTCCGACAGCTCCCCGTTATTATGGATATTAATACACAGCTCGTTAAGCTCCTTCACGGCCCTCAAAGCAACCTGAGCACACACTGGGTCCTTTCTCAGCCTGCTTTGTACTTGGATTTGGCACTTTGATGAAAGCTGCCTTCTTTCCAAGACTTTAATCACATTAAAACAAAGGTGGGGTTAGAGACTCATCTAGGAAAAATTCCATTTATTAAGTAAATCGAGGTAATGTGCCAATTTTTCAGCTCTGGATACGAAGCTCCTTCCAAAAGGCTGAGGCATCCCTGTGGCTACTTTGGAACCGGTCACTCCTTCCTTTGGAAAAGGAACAGCTTGAGCCCAGTGATCAATACAAACCCAGCAACCGATCCCACACCTGAAAAGTTTTGCACTGAGTTATCTGTTCGGCTTGTCTTGGAATAAACACTTCACTTCCGTTTAGCATAACTTAGTAAGATTTGGAATTAGTAAACTTTCAAGAACTAACCAAGATGCTGTACTTCTGTGCTCAAGCTTTCTTAAAATCTCTTTTACTATGTAAATCTCATACAGATTTTTCCCACTTTAAAAATTAAAAGCAAAGTTTACAGATAAACAGAAAACAGTAAATACTTTTGAAATAGTAAATGTATCTCTTTACAGTGATAACAATTTTAAAATTAAAAATTAAGTCCCCAAATCTTTAAGATACGGAAAGTTAGTTATTAACACCTGTAAATACAAATTTTTAAGTTTCTTATTTAATAATGCTGACACTAAAGCAGTTGAATTTTTGCAATCACCCGCACCAGGACGTGAATCCCAAGGCAAACCTGCACCAACCTCTCGCTCCTGCAGTGCCTCTGGCAGCCGGAGCCGCAGCCTGGGAGGAAGGATGCCGACATTCTCCGGGAGCACTTTTATCCCCTGCTGCTCCATTGTGTAACGGCTCCGTGCCCAATTGCAGCCCGTGCTCACACAAGAGCTGGGCAGGAGGCAGCCCTGGCCACCCCCCCCCGTTACTCCCCGGTTACTCCACACCTCCGCCGGGCTTACGCAAAGCGACTGGGCAGTTAGAGCAGCCAGGAGCTTCCAGCTCGGACACAAACTGCAGCTCCATGGGGAGAACACCCAGCCAGAGCCCTCCAAACACAACTGGCACAAATATTTACATGCCTGGCTGCAACAGCTGCAATCAGGATGGGGCTTTTCTCCGAGTGTTTTTCCATGAGCCTCCCTTGTGCAACTTGCACGGAAATGTTTGTATTAGCAATTGGACACATTTTCGAGAGGTCCCAGATCTCAAAGCTGTTCCCTAAGACAAAGGTCAGTGATCCACAACCTCACTGGGAACTGAAACACACCGGGACTCACTTCCCCAATGGAAAACGCTGAGTAACGATGTTGGGCACAGGGCAAAGCGAGATGGAAAGGGACCCAAGGAGAACTGAAAGACTTGAAACAACAACAAAACCAACAAGAAATAAATAAAGGTTGCCAAGCACTGGAACAGGCTGCCCAGGGAAGTGGGTGAGTCCCCATCCCTGGAGGTGTTTAAAAGACACACAGATGTGGTGTTCAGGGCATGGTTTAGTGGTGGACGTGGCAGTGCTGGCTTAATGGCTGGACTTGATCTTAAAGGCCTTTTCCAACCGAAACAATTCTGTGATTCTAGAATTGCTTCCCACAGATCTCCTTGCCTCACTCCCTTTCTGTGGGAGCAGCCTTAGGGCTGCCCTTACACTCCTCAACATCACTTTGTAACTCATCACATCACAGCGCCTGCCTCGAGCTGCCACCGAGTTACACCATCCCCACCCCCCATTTCCCTTTCCAAACTATTAAGGAGACACCATCACCCTGCAACTGATACTGAAGCCACAACCAGAATAGACCACAGCAAAGCAGCAGCCCGTGAGCAGCTTCTGCCTGGATTTACCGGCAGCAACTCCACCCCTTGGAGAGCAGGCCAAAAGCATGGAGCTCGAGGGCACAAAGATGAGCTCACCATACCTGAAATGCCCTTTCTGCACCCCAGTGTATGGAGGCAAGGTCAGGCTGCCAGTGATGTCCAGCTCCCCTCGTGCCATCCAGCCCCCTCTAGCTCCATCCAGCCCCCTGGTTCCATCCAGCCCCAGCAGCCTCACACAAGTCGGAATTCGCCGCCCGCCGCCGGCTGCTGCGCCCGCAGCTCTCGGTCCTGCGTCAAAGAGCCAACGCCTGAGCAGGGCACGTTTAATTGAGAGCTGACGCCTGTCCCGTGCAATGCTCCTTATTCATCCCTCGCTCAGATCCATGGAAGCAATCCAAGTATCTTCTCTGATTCCTCTGTGCGATGTGTGTGCACACAAACCCACAGGATGTTTCAGTGTTTAATTCCCCGCTGCAAAGGGATGTAGAAAAGTTTCCCCCTCCATTTGCTCCTTTTCCAATTATCAGATCCTTTCCTTTCCTCTTTCCTTCTGAATTCCAAATGTTTTCACAAACACAAATATCTTAATTCCAACATAAAGAAATCTTGGAGCCCTTAACACAAACATCACCAAAACTTAAGACCACAAAATACCAACCACTGTACCCAGACTGGCTGAAGATTGCTGATCCACGATACTTTTAAGGAATATGCTGGAAATTATTTTATATTCAAGGCGTTTGATGTGCTCACAGGACTAAGTGATCAATGGCAAGAGGAAAACATTAGGCTTTGAAAGAAATAAGCCACTTGCTTTTTTACTCCAATGTCCAGGATTTTTTTTAACAGTTGGATTAAACAATGCCAGCGACTCAAATACTTCTTGCCCTGAATATCACAGTTCAAAGTATAATTGAGTTCAATGCAATTAAAATTCTTAAGCATCCAATTAAAAACTTGTCTGTTAACCTTGCAATTAAAACTAATCACTCCAAAATTCATCATTGGTGAGTGGAGAACTTCAACATTTGAACAATTTACTTCTGAATATTTTGCATTTACACTCAATCCAAATAAACCATCTTCTAATCTGGGTACCTCCACTTCAATCCCAGCTCCCAGGACTGATGTCAGGACAGATCCAAGCGTGGGTTGTTTGGTTACAATTCCCTGCAGTGAACAGGAATTGGAATCATTGTCACACTCCGGGGGAATGCTCATTCCAAATGTAGCTCCACTGTCTCAAGCACTGGAGTATTTCACAGCGCAGATTCAAGTTCCAAAGTGTTGTGGAAGCCATGTGGGAATACACAGCTGGGAGCTTTGTGTATGGATGCACTTTACTGGCGGCAGGGCAGTCACAGCAGAGGATTTATCTTGCTCTGCTTCAGCACAGGGAGCTTTGTCCTGATGATCCCACACAGCCACTCATCATTTTTATTACCTGCTTAACACCTGAAATGCAAACTGGTGGAAGCACTTCTACTGCTTGGAAATGTTACCCCTAGGAGGAATTAACTTTGATTATTATGAGAAAATCCAATTTTCTGCCTTCTTCTCAGACACCCCATGTTCAGTCTAAGGATGAACCAACACTTCAGAGTGCTCCAGCCAAATTCTGTTTGCTCTTGGACACACACTGGTAAACTATTGACAATGTTCCGAGTTGGAATGTTTATTCTGAGGACATTCTTGATAGTTTTGCAGTACTCAGGCAGGATAAAATCCTTCTCTAAAGTCCTCTAGTCCCACTGCACAGGGGTGCCACACTATGGTTATGTCCCATCACCAAAATGGCAATAATGCGACCCAGGGGCTGCAAACACCTGCTAACCAAATCCCTCCTTTGAAGAACAAGAAAAACACCCAAAAGGCAAGAGTGATGCAGGGAGAGGCACAGCTCTCACAGTAGGGTGAGGTGGAGGAGGCCTGCCTTCTGACAGCTCAATGAGCCTCCTCATTATGTTTTTGCAGCGATCTCCTAATTTTTCTTCCTCCCAAAGCCACAGCAAATATGTAATCTTTTACATCAGCTTATTTAATCAGCAGCCTCCCATGAACATTCTCCAGAACACACTTAACATAATACAGCAAACACAGAAAATAGCATCACACACAAGTACAATAAATAGATCCACTTCCACCCACAACTGGGAATAGCAGAAAGACTCAGCTATTAAGTTTGATCTTAGAGTGACGTTTATAAATTCACTGAATTATAAATTCCTTGAAAAAGCACTTACCAGAAGATCTGCTATAACATGAATACATCTACTGCTGTGCCCTAATGCTGTCTCAAATTGACACCAAGAATTACTGTAATTGCTCTGAAAGCTCCCAGTTAATTCAGGTAGAGATGCCCAGTCCTGGCTTCTGCTGACAGCATCCCCCTTGTACCCACCATCCCTCTCTCCTGCAGAAAGGACACTCTGAAGCAATCCCT
Source organism: Rhipidura dahli (assembly GCA_013399225.1). NCBI lineage: Eukaryota > Metazoa > Chordata > Aves > Passeriformes > Rhipiduridae > Rhipidura > Rhipidura dahli. The sequence continues at coordinate 111,879 of VXAC01005533.1, read as the reverse complement.
GGTAGGTGAATTCCACATTTCCAGCTAGAGAGTGCAATGCTTTGTGGCCAACTTCTGTTCTTAAATCCCTAAGTCAGCTACAGCCCATATTATGATGGCGTTTATTAGAACTTTTCCTGCAACTGTGTATTTTTAAATACTTGTAAGAAAAACCCAGGGTCTGAGATGTACATCACAGCAGATACAGAGCTCTATGTGAAAAAGTAATTACAAGATGGAAGTGCCTTTAAAAATACCTGTAGCTGATTTCTGGACAAGAAATAATGAATCCTTTTCAAGAAAGAACAACAAAAGAATAGTGAAGCCAAAGCCCTACACTCCAGGGGCACAGATCAAAGCACTTCCAAAATTACTGGAGAAGGAATGTGCTTTTTGGGGCCTGTTACTGTATTCACCACGTTCATAAGCTAAGTCAGACTCTTTCCTGGAGCTCCAAGTAATCATGTAATTAAAGGGAAAAGCTCAAATCCTTTGTCTTCTAAGAAAAGACAGAAGTAACACCCGTGTACTGGGCAACAGAGCAGGGTGAGAGGTGCTTACCCTTAACACATCATTACCTTTACGTATTCCTGGAATCCCCGCCCCTGGAAACGCCCAAGGCAAGGCTGGACAGGGCTTGAAGTACACTGGGATAGTGGGAGATGTCCCTACCCACGGCAGGGGGTGGCACAGGGTGGGCTTTGAGGTCCCTCCCACCCCAAACCATTCCATGCCCAGGGAAACTCGAGCTTGGAAAACAACAGTGTACAGGCCCAGCTCGGGAATGCTCAGGGAACTCAGCTCAGGAACGACACCCAACCGACCTAATAAACCTGGATATCCAAGAGCCCCACACCCAGCCAGCTACACTGAGTTTTCCAGTCAGACTTCACCTCCAGGACCTTTCATCTCTTCACCCCTCCAACATCAGCCCACAGGAGCACATCTGGTTGCATTCGGAGTTCCAGACACAAGCAGAAGCCAGGCCCAGCCCAGCAGCTCTGCCCTACCCCTTGCTGTGGGTCACAAAACTCAGCAGATATGCAAACTTATACACCAAGCCCAGACTTAAACCATCTGCTCTTATCTGCTCAAGATGGGATTTTGTGACTTTTTTTTTTTTTAATTACTTGGAATTATTTTATAGAATCATGGAATGATTTGGGTTGGAAGGGACCTCAAAAGATCATCTAGTTCCAATCCCCTGCCACGGGCTGGGAGCGTTCCACTGCTGTTACCACTTAAGTTTGCACACTCATATTTTAGCCTTCTCTTCCTATTTTTGTGACTGCTAATAGTTTCAAAAGTGTGGGCTAAACTCCTGTACAGAAAAATCCAGCAAGCTGTGTGAAGAACATGGCAAGTTCCATCCTTTAGCTGAAGCTGCTGTTATTTTTATTTTCTGAAGGCAAAACATTGCTATCCAAAACCATTTCTATAGTTTTTCATTCAGTATGTCATTTGCTTGGATGCCTAAAAATCTCCCTGCATCACGCAGTGAGCAACCAGACTGAAAACTCCAGCTGCAAGACTAAATGTTTTAAAAAGTGAGGGAAAAAGAACAGGTATCCATAGGTTTGGACAGAGGTCCTGGGATCTCGTTCACAGCTCAGTAATTCACAGCCCAAGTGCGATGAATGGGCACTTTAAGAAAATGAAAAAAGCCCTTTTAAACTTCAAAGCATGGCCACAAGTCAATCTCAACTTAGCACACTTTTAAATTTTCTTTTTAATTATCCAGTTGGGAGAGTTATGCCCTTCTTGCTCAGTGACCTTTCACTCCTACGAGATTACTTCAAAATCTTTGCTGGGAATAATCAGCGAATTTATACCACTCACAGAGGAAACGTTCCAAGGCTTCTGATGCTGAGGCGAGAGCCAGCGTGACTCTCCATGTGCAGGAATCTTTGCTGTGCTCCCAGGACCCTCGGTGCTGCAGAAGAAGTGTCCTCTGGCTCCAGGACTGCTGTGAGTGCAGCCCTGGCACAGCTGCTCTGACCCCTTCCCAGGGGGGGCTGGCAGCACCCTGGGGTTTGGAGCCCCCAGGTCCTGACCTGAAGCCAAATCCAAACCAGCAGGAGAAGGTTCCTGCCGGAGCTGGCAAAAGGCAGGGCACAAGCGTATCACCTCTCGGTGTCATAGAGCAAGAACAGCTGCTATTTTTCATTATGTGAACAATAATAGATGCTAATATTCCTACCCATAACTGGTGCCCAATTGTTTGCCCCAGGAGCTTTGGCCACCCAGCACAGCTTGGTTCCCCACAGGCACCGGGGGAAAATTAAATCATTATTGCCATTAATGATTCTTAAGCCAAACCAGCACTCCTTACTCCCTGCCCACACACCAAACAACTGTAAGCAGCCCTGGGTTTGATTCCCACACATTAAGCCAACCAATTACTAATTTATTAATTTCACAACAAGCCTGAAGTGTTTCTGGGGCAGGCCTGTGTTTAGCCAGACTTGCTGGGTGACTCCTGTGCTCCTGTTTCAGGCAGCCTCAGGTAAAAGCAGCTCCTGCCCAGCCACCAGCACCGAGCTCCCCACAAATGTGCATTTGTCCATCCATCCTCTGAATCCACAGGGATGGTCAGGGGAGCAGGAGGGGACCAGGACCCGCTGCCACCTCACCCCTACGTCACCATGCAGAGATGGGGGATGTCGTTTACTGCAGCAGCTTTGCAGATTTTCCTCCCTGTGTAAGCGGGTAATTAGGAATGCATTAAATAGATATTAATGCATTAAATATCCCTGCAAGCAACAGAACTGTTAAAGAAGGTTAAGTGGCTTCTCCAGCTGAAGGGACAGAAATGAACAGCCAGTTTAACACCAAACTGGCTGCTCAGGAAAAGCACAAAGAATTATAATATTTTCAGAGTTCACATTACTTACATATAATATTTATACCAGTAATATTTATATCAACTACAGGCTATTGAAGGAAAACTTTTTGGGTTTGGCAGGACTTTGAAAAAAAGTATTTTGGCAAAATTTAGTAAAATGCTTTTTTGGGATTTCTGCCAGTAAACCAATCCTTTTTTAACCAACATACTGTGGGTTTAATATTGTACCTTACTGGCTGCTTCATCTTCAGGGCTCTTTGGCAGATGTGTTTTAACACTGCTTTTAACAAAATAATCTCAATTATTCTTACTTAATTGGCATCAGATAAATGCAAGACTTCTTAACTGCTGCTATTTGAAGGAACAGCACTTCAGCACACATTTTACCCTTTGAGTAATTAGGAGAAAAGACCAATGCAGATGGAGTGTACCTAAGTGAGTTCCAAAACTGGGCTAATACTGATCACAAAATCTTTACCAAACCCCAACAGCCACAGAGGGGAGCTCAGACAGTGCTGTGGGTTCAGGCTCATTTATACTGAGAAATTTAATAGAAGGCTTAATTGACAGCTTTGCTTGGTTCTATTGTGCCTGATTAGGCATCTCCATGAAAAGCATTAGATGTGTTTGATCCCCTCCAAAGCAGAGCAGCTCATTAGCAGGGGATGTTTACAGGGAGCAGCAGCTCTTCCCCTGCTGCAGGAGGGGCTTTTCAGATCATGTTTTTATGAGGAGGATCACGACTCCAAAAGAGCTCAGCCTCCCATCCTTTGCCTTTCCTGGTATTTGCCAACAGGACAGATGGACAAGGAAAACATCTGACAGGAGTACAACAAACCCTCAACACTTGGCTATTAAAAAAACCCAAATCCTCTCCCTCGTCCATCCATTTTATTATGTTGTTTGAGCTTTAAAAGCATCTATCAGTGAGCTGAAATAGATTAAATAACAAATGTTCAACAGGCTGAATAAACTAGACTAGAGCCCTGTGAAATTATATTGGTAATAATGATTCTGCTCAGCACAACCTCCCAAAATTCCACATGTGAAATTAAATGGCACCCATGCAAATACATCCAATATCAGCAAATTACTGCTAACTGTTATTGTTCCCATAGATGAAAGGACACAGAACAGAATGAGAATACAGCAATTATTTCTTGTACTGTGAGCCTACAGAACAAGGACCTCCAGCTCCAGTTTCTTTCTTGTCAATCTGAACCCAAATTACTCCTTAGGTTTGGTCTTTATACAACAAAATGCTCATCAGGAAACCATAATCTGCCAGCTTTTATAAAAAAAACCCAATCTGGTAAAATATGACCAAACAAATGCTTCTTGCATCAAGAAGATTTAGTGAACTTTCAAGTAGTGTACAGAAACAATTAATTCTGTACCAAAAAAATGAAAAAGGGAGGGAGGAAAAAAGCTTCTGTAACCTGTGAAGAGCTGGTGCTTTAGAGCCTGCCAAAACAAGGATGCGTTTCCTTTGCTTGGGTATGGTGAGGGTCTGAGTACAGGATTCTCCACACAAAGGACAAGTAATAAACAGAGCAAAATTAGTTTTTTCCTGTCACGGGGGTTCAAAGACTCCGTGAAAATTCAAACATTCTCACAGCACAGTCCACTAAGTGCTATTAGCTCTGAGACAGCTTCATTTCAATCAGCACACAAAGTAAAAGGTTGCTAACTTTGCAGTGCAGCATTTCCAAGCTCCTGAATAAAAAGTGAAAGTCATGGCACGGAGTCATGTGCCTGTTTTATGAGATCCTCTCCGTGACCTTGAATGCTGCTAAGAACATTTACACACAATTCCCTTCAAAAGCACAGCACAGCAGCACCACTGAGCTTCAGGCTCAAGAAACTCAAGACAATCCAGGTAAGTGATAAAAGGAGTAAGGTCAGAAAAATAAAAAACCCCTCAGACGGAGGTTTCTGAGCTAGAGAAGGGTGCTCAGCAAAGCTGGGCTTGGTGGCCAAAGATTTCCAGCATTTCTTTCCCATTGCTAGCAGCAGATGAGCAGGACTTCCAGAGGGCTGCGAGACTGGGATGAATTCACTGAAGGCACATTAACCACCTCAGCACATAAACACAGCCAAGTGCATTAGTGTTTAAGGCGCCTTCCCATTAAAGCTGCACTTTGTTCTGTTAACTTTTACAATCTCACAAGTGTGTAACAGCCAGCAAACCACTAAAATCCACGTTATTGCCCTGGGCTGCCATTTCATGGCCATGCAAAACAGGAATAAAGCCAATTAAAATGTGTCGCTCCACTGAGAGCCCAAACTACTCAAAGCTCACACCCGAGGTTAATGCCCAGGAATGTAAGTGCATAAGCCCCCCTGAAATTGCTTTTCACTTACTTTCCCACCATCATGCATTCCCAAAATGCTTCAGCCAACTGCTGGAATGGCACAAGATCTGCAACAGTTTGATTTAAAAATAAATTCGGACAACAAATGGGGGACATATGGAGCCATTCAAAATCAAATTCAAAATCAGTCTGGGAGTCACGACATTTCCAAAAAGTCAAAACCAGATAATGGTGAGTCAATCCCTCCTTCACCGTCGTACTCATTTGAGGCCCATTCTTCAAGCAGTTTTACTCTAAAGTGAGCATAAAGTGGGTGACAAATTCAAACAGTCCCTTTTATCAGAAAGGGCACACGCTGCTTTAACCCGAACACACATAAACCCGGTCAGTTGTTGTTTACAGAGCACACAGAGCTGGAAAGTTCAGATACTCCCAGGTGCTGAGGGGGATGCAGCTCCTCCACCACAACAACTGGACTCCTTTGCTCCTAAAAATACAACTATCAGACAAAGCTTGTTTTCTCAGGCATTTTGCTGACGCAAGTCCAAGATCAAAACATTCCTGGTTCAGAGGACAGAGATGTATCAGTCTCCAAAATACGCAGCTAAAATCCAGCCATGCCATCCCCCCAAGGTGCCTGAGACACTCTTACCAACACACATCAATTTATTACAGCTTAGTAACGTAGGCTTTGGGGGAAGAATAAAATATTCTGGTTGCCTGAATGTGTTAAGAAGGAACTCTGGAAATTCCCTTTCACGGAAATGGGATAAAGTTTATTTGCTCTTGAAGCTGCTATTTAAAAGTAATATTAAAATAAAATAACTAAGGGCAGACACTTGGATGTTAAGTGTACTCCCCACCCCCGTCCCCTCAACCAGTACTTGCATCTTCTGGCCTGAGAACTGAGACACAGGAAGATTCAGATCATTGAATTTCTAATTACAAACTCATTAAAATACTAGTTTTACAGTTACCTCAAGCCCAGCCATTCCTCAGCAAATAATGAAATGGAGCCGTGGGATGGGAACAGAGAGCGTTTCAAGCCACTCGAACAATACAGGAGGGAGACGCCCAAAGCCGGTGTGTCCCCGAGCACAGCCTGTCCGGGGCCTGGCGGCCAATTCACCCTTCCCGAGACCACCCCGGAGCTCTGAAAGCCCGACAGCCCAACCCAGCCACGGGGCCCCGGCACAGCCAAGAGCAGAGCCACAGCTCCCCGGGCGAGCGAGGGTGACTCACTGCTGACGGGGCTGCTGACAACACTCGGGAGCACCAACTCGGCTCCCCGGCCCTTGGAGAGCTGCCTTAGGGGCCAGGGACTCGCGCATGCAGCGCCAGGCTCTTGGCGTTCCCACTGCTGGTCGGCAACACAAATGGCCACAACTGAAGCAGGAGACTTCTCTGAGCTACAAATCCAGTTCTCCGTCCTCCTCCCTTTCCCCACCGAGTGCCAGCGATGTCTCAGAACCCCAGCTGCCTTTCCAAGGAAGTAGCTCTGCTCCTTTCATGGCCAAATTACCATGGTAAGAAATCCCCATTTAGATTCGTCTCCATAGAAAAACATTCAGACAGCAAATATTTCCTTCCCATAACCTCAAAAAAGCCAAATACCATCACATTTCTTTCCTGCCATCAAAGAAACCCTGTCCTGAGACAGCTCATAACAACTAAAAACATTTGCCCATACAACAAATGCACTCCCAAGTACTGACAGAAATATTTAGTGCACCCCATGAAGCTGGCAGTGTCTGAACACACTTCACCCCCGGGAAGGCTGGAGAACACAGCAAGAACTTTCATTTGTAATGATTTATTTTATTCCTGCCTTCACTACATCAGGATGCACATCTCTTACTCATCCTGACTGTCAATATTGTCTTCCTCCAGCTTTTAAGCAAAATAACCCCCACTGGAACTGTTGTCAGGCCGTGTCATGACCACTGAGGCTTCATAAATAACTCTTGATATAAACAGATTTTCCAGCAACATATAAACCATCAGCTCCAGTGGAAGTAGAAGGGTTGTGCGCAGCCATCTGCATTTTCTCCTGTAAGGATAAACACATGAAGAAGTGTTTGGAAGGAAAATAAATCTATTGAAGAAATGGCCTTGCAGAAACTTCTGGGGCTTGAGATTTGTAACGTGGTTCACACAAAGACATTGAAAGGAGCAGCTACAGCAGGACAAGATTTTATGAAGAAATCCTTCCCCGTGAGGGTGCTGAGGCCCTGGTGCTGTGGCTGCCCCTGGATGCCTGGAAGAGTCCAAGGCCAGCCTGGATGGGGCTTGGAGCAACCTGGGATAGTGGGAAGTGTCCCTTCCCATGGCAGGGGTGGCACTGGCACTTTGGGGTCCCTTCCAACCCAAACCATTCCAGGATTCTACTACCTTCCAAACACCACCTTGCACAGGACATCAGTTCGTGGCAGGAACAGCTCCCAGGGTGTGCCTGCTGCCTTCCCCTGCCCTCCGGGGTGAGGAGAGGTTTAAAAGTTTAATTGCTGCAGTTCAGGCCAGTCAGGAGAGCAGCTTAGCGGTCACTTCTGGAGGAATCCACACTGACAATGCCTGAAGTTTCACCCATTTTCCCGTCAATGGTCTACAATCAATTTACACAACACAACAAAGCCACATCACACCCCCACGGGACAGTCTCTGCGGGGGAAGTTGGCAGATTTGGCTACACCAGGAAGAAATAAAACCCCAAACATACTGACAGAATGAAAGACAAAAAAACTCTACCTGGTTTAATTAAAAAACCATTTGAAATAGGAACTGCATACAAATGCAGCATGTTTTACAGGTTCTTCTAAACAAATGAGGGGGAATACCACCGTCCAAGTTTTCTGTTAGGGAAAAACCAATCCTCAAACGCTGCCATTATCTCAAGCTTCCTCTGAAGAAGTCTCGAACCAAGTAATACCAACAAAGAAATCGTTTCTATTTCTCCACTGGAATTCAACTCCCAGTTGGACTGGACCTCAAGAGACAGAAATTCTCCTGTTAGCAAGCTTTAAAAAAGCTGAACAACCCATAAACCACCCAGTATGGACTCAGGGAGGTACACTCAGGTCTGCCTGGGCTCAAGGAGGGCAAAGAGCACAAAAATTCCCCGAACAGATCTGTCTGCCATAGAAACACAAGGCTTTTGTGGGCTAAGCCCTGACTGAGCTGCCATCCCTACGGGGGTCCCAGCACCCAGGGGACACTGCCAGGCTGCGGGGGGATGAGAGCTGCTTAAATTGCTGCTGTCACCCAAGGAAACGCCCATCAACCTGCAGCCCAAAATCCTCCCGCTGTTTGAGAAGCTGCTTTTCCTTCCGATTTGTTTCCCTGCTGAAAATGCAGGAGAAGCAACAGGCCCGTGCTCTGAGAACCTGATTCCCATCCTGCTCCTTCCTGAGAGCCGTGTGCTTCCAGACAGTTCAGCCAAGCTAAGCCTGGCTCAGGGATGGATCTTAAACCATTCGAATTCGGCCTGTTACGGCACAGCAGGAGCACAGCCCACCCTCGAGAACCCCAGCTCGAGCTCCTCTTGTCCCCAGGGCTCTGACAAGGCATTTTCAAGTCCTCTTCGCATCTTTACTAAGCCAAAGGCTCGTTTAAATCCATGATTAAAATCTCAGGGCTTGTTTAACCTCCTCCACAGCCCAAGGCTGAATTTGTTTCAGAGCATCTCCACTTTAACAGTGCTCTAATTTCAAGCTGTCTGGATCATGACTGGGAGCTAGGAGTAGGGGTGCAAGAGCTCATCAACTACTAATCCCATTGTTCTACGTATCTCAAGGATTATTTTCCAGTTTGCTAATCTGAGCTACTTGTTCCAATAATCCTTTATCTACACTGAAATCACCTGGCAGATCAAGGTGTGCAGTTAAGTCTGCCTCTGGCACTATGCAGCCCATCAGCAGCTCATCACTCCAGCATTCGTTCTGCTTCTCCACTTCGTTTTACAGCCTGCATCAAACTCCACCTGCCAGTAAAAACACTGCCCAAACCACCTTTTTTTCTGAGCTTAAACTGGGTAATTTAAAGCTTGCTCAAGACTGGCAGCACTACGCTGCAGTGAGGACACACAGACATATTAAGCTCCCTGTGAATTCAAAGCATTTGATGTTTTTATTGAAAAATAAAGCACATCAGCAACAGGGAGCCTGGCATTCACCTGGCACTGAACTTACACCAGGAGTCGCCTGCATGTTAGAAATGACAAGGCAGAAAAAATTATCAGGCCAGTTCTTTACCTTGTCTTAAAACACCTCTGGGAATTTCCCTTCCCTGCCAGAATCTTCCACTGGCTCTGCTGCTGCCTTTGGGGCCAGCCCAGCCCGCACTCACCTGGCGAGGGGAGCCCCAAACTGCCTGAAGGGCTGCTCTTCCCAGTGTACAAAATAACAGCGACGGCTCCAAAATGAAGGGACGGGAATAAAAACGGTAAAGCCTCTGCCTCATTCCCAGCTTTTATGGAAAATGGCAAAAGCCGCGAATAACAGCAATGTATGATAGTGCTTAGTCCTTATTCTAGGAAACCTAACAGGCTTGCAACAAGCTTTGTTCGGGTATTTTTCTGCGCTACCTACATCACTTCTTTCTACCCAAAATGTACCTTAAAACAAAAGAAACCCACACACGGTATCGAACGAGGCTTGCAAGTTAGAACAAGAAAACTGAGATATTTACTGCCTCGATGTGCACTGAAAAAGAAAAAAAAAAGGCAAATAAATAATCTAAAAAGGGGGGGGAAAAAAGCTTTAAAGCGTATCACGAGAACGCGATCAGGAAAGAGCGAGGCCACCCCTTCAGGACCAGGGGAGAATTAACCTGCATTTCTCCATCCCGTCTGCAAGCTTACGGCTCCGCCACCCATTTTGTTTCAGATTGGGGGGGG
>VXAC01005533.1:14463-101803 GCA_013399225.1 Rhipidura dahli | reverse complement strand
TAAAAAAAAAAAATTACCTCAGCGGTACAGAGAACAGACCCCACCCCAGGGATGGATGCCCGCCTGGTCCTGCTCGCCGGGCAGGTGACCCCGCCGCAGGTGCCACCCCGGGCATACTCCCGCGCCCCTTCCCCATCCCAGGGAGATGATGCCGAGCCAGAAGATGCTGGCACGGAGCACAGGGAAGGGTTTATTTAACCCACAAATGCGAAATAAAAGGGGGAGAAGGAGAGGAGAGGTGCGGACGGCGCTGGAGCCGCGCGGCCAAGGTGAACCGCGGCCGGATAACATGGTGGAGGCTGCGGGGAGCCGCGACCCGCCGGCCCCGGCAGCGAGGGGCGAGCCGCGGCTGTGCGGGGATGCGGGGAGGTGACAGCGAGCGGGAGGAGGATGGGGGGCGAGCGCCGAGGGGAAAGCGCTGAAGGCAGAGCGCGGCGGACAGAACACTGAAGGGAGAGCGCCAAGGGGAGAGCGCGGCGGGGAAGCGCCGCTGGGCTGCTCCCTCAGAGCGGGCGGCGGCGGGAGGAGGAGGAGGAGGAGGAGGACGGGCTCACCTGCCATGGCGGGCGGAGGGCGGCAATGGCGCTGGGGGCTGCGGCTCCGCACCCCTCGGTCTCCGCGGCGAGTGCGGAGGGGCCGCCCGGCCCCGGCAGGCAGAGAACGGGGCGGGACGGGCCCCGCTCCGCCCCCGACAAGATGGCGCGGCCTCGGCCCCGCTCCGTCAGGGCTCGGCCGCCATGGCGGCCCCGGCGCTCGGCGGGGGAAACAGCCTCGTGTTCCCTGAGGGAGGAACCTCCAGCTGCAGGGACACGGGAACGGTGTGTCCAGGAAAGACACAAATCGCACAGTCACGGGATGGGTCAAGCTGAAGGGACCACAGTGGGGCATCTGGTCCAACCTCCCTGCTCAGGCAGCGGTGTCCCAGGGCACATGGCACAGGAGTGTGTCCAGACGGGTCCGGAATATCTCCGGTCAGGGAGACTCCACAGCTTCTCTGGGCAGTGGAGCACTGAACAGGCTCCCCAGGGAATGGTCCCGGTGCCAGGGATGGCAGAGGTCCAGGAGTGTTGGGACAATGCTCTCAGGAACATGGTGGGATTGTTGGGATGAGCTGTGCAGGGCTAGGAGCTGGATCAATGGTCCTGATGGGTCCCTTCCTACTCAGGAGATTATGTTATTCTGTTATTTTGATTCTAGGAATTGGTGCTTGGTCACCCACACAGGAAAGTTCTTCCTCGTGTTCAGGTGGAACTTTCCGTGCATTGGTTTCTGCCCGTTGCCTCTTGTCCCACTGCTGGGCCCCGGGGAGCAGAGCCTGCTCCACCTCTGACACCTCCCTGCAGACACTGATGGATGTTGATGAGGTCCCCAGGTAAAGCCCCTTGGAAAATGTCCTCGCTTGGTGCCCTTGGCCCTTTTGGGGCTTTGCTTTGGGGTTTCTTTTTGTTTTTTTTTTTTTAATTATTATCTTTTAGGAAAGATCCAACTTTTACAGTAGAAGAGTGAGTTTAGGGAGGAACAAAAGAATCACAGAATCGTTTAGGTTGGAAAAGACCTGAGTCCAGCCTGTGACCAATCACCACCATCCCAACCAGACTGGAGCACTGAGTGCCACATCCAGTCATTCCTTAAACACCTCCAGGGCTGGTAACTCCACCACCTCCCTGGGCAACTCATTCCAATGTCTAACCACCCTTTCTGTGAAGAAATTCCTCCTGATGTCCAACCTAAGTCTCCCCTGTTGTACTAGAGGAGGCTAAGCTGAGTCCCCCAAAAGAAGACACCTCCACCACATCCATCCTCATTCGACAATCCCACTTCTCTGAGATTTTCAGTTTTCTGGTGGGAGCAGGGACAAATGTGACACAACTGTGACAAACCCCCCCAGCCCAGAGAGCTGGGTGTTTTCAGGCACGACTGACGTCTGCGGTACCCAGCACTGGACGCTGCCTCTCTCACGTCCCTCTCGGCAACATCTGACATTCCTAATGGCTTCCGACAACGTTAACTCGCTTTAATTTGTGTCCTGCCCTTTCCAGAACATGCAGTTTTCAGACACATCACCTCGAGGGTGCTTCCCTTGCTCAGGGCTGTTCTGGGCAGCTGGGGCTGAGCCCCTGCAGCCAATTCCTGCCCTTTCTCCTCACACCCCCACCCTGCTCCTTACCCTGGCTGTCCTTGAGGAGATACTGACCCATGCTGGGCTTTCTCCCCCAGCCCTGCTGTTATTTGATTAAGGTGCAGCCCCGATGGGAAAGTGCCCCCCAGACCACTGGCACTAATCTGACCCCATTGCAGCAGTTTCACCCAGACCTGCAATTCTCTGTTGATCTTTTGGGTCCTTGCTTTAAAGGCTGCTGTTTGAGCAGTGTTTGGCAACCAGGAATGTTGGGGAGTGTTTGTTCACCAGCTGTCCAACCCTTCCCTCCCGCTGCCCCATAAAGAGGGTTTCATCTGATCCCATTAAAACCCAGCAGCTTACTCTAAGACAAGAGACCCTGTGAGGCCTCTGGAGCATTTGTGCTGATCCTCAGGCATATTTTTTTCCACGTTCACTGCAATACTCTCCTGGTTAAGCTTCTAAAAGGTTTTCCGATGAGGCACATGGAGAACTATATAGGGCAGGGCTGAGGCACAACGCTTGATTATGGATATCGATCCCTTGGCATTATTCAATACCTGGCCTTATCCCAAACACAGACACAGACTTTAGTGCAGCTTTTAAACATTGAAAGCCTTTGTTTGTCGGTGGGGAGGGAGCGTGGGGCCGTGACGGGAGGGACGTTTTAGTAATGCCAGATTGATTGAGGCTGCAGCAGTTTTGCTGTTGACAGGAGTTTGTGCAGGAAGACAGATCGTGCGTGCTCAGTCACCCTGCAAGGCCTCCCTGTGTTCAGAATCAGGGACAGGGACACAACTCTGTTTATTTTATTTTTGAGTGTTAGAATTTTCCAGCCTGCCCTGCCCAGGTGAAAGATGGCAGAGGGAAATACAGGTGACACAGAAAGAGATCTGCAGGAGGGAAGTTAAAACATCAGTCAGATTGAAATGTAGCAGATAAAGACCTCAGGGTCGTGGTAATCCCAAAGACAAGCTGGGGAAGGATGATAAAGGTGGATTTAGTGCTCCAGGAATTGAATTTGACACAGCTAGACCCCCCAGAACCATGGGCTCAAAACCAGGAAAGCCTTTTTCAGTCCTTTATCCTCTTAAACTGATAAATTCCCTCCCAGGTGGCCTCCTGTGCTGCAAAGTTTGAGAAAATTCCTTGGCACTTCCCTTGTTCAGGGGCCCATCTTATGCCATTGCACTGTCCTGCTCCAGAAGCAGAAATAATTTCACTGGGATTATTGGGATATATCATTTGTGTTATTAAAACATAGTGAAGAACCCTGAGTAATTTATCTAAACATTCAATCCCTCCCTGCCTGAATGATTCACAGGTCCATAAAAAGCTGGAAGAATTGAAGCCATGGGATGTGCACATCCTTCATGACAATGCAGCAGCAGAAATTAGCACTCATCCATCATTTGGTGCACAGACCTTTCAGATACAAGAGGGGACACATTCCCTGTGTTTTCTCCTCTGTCCTACATCTTGTCCGGATTTCCTGAGCTCCTCAAACCTCACTGAGAGGGACTTACCTGAACAGGTGAGGTGTTGCTGCGTCCAGTTGGTCCCTAGAGAAGGCTTATGCCACCCTTCCCACTTCATCCAGTGTGAAATACCTGTCCATCAAAAATACAAAACCTAAGTGTCTCCTGGAACTGGCCTAACTTCCTGTAAGACTGGCTGTGTGAGATCCCAGTTGCTCCCTTTCCCTGCACTCCTCATGTTGCTCGCATCCTGCAGGATAAAAATCCCGTGTTAACTGATCCCAGTAGTAACGATTAGGGGGTGCCTGGGCACTGGGAGCTGAGGGAGCTCTGCCAGCCCCACCACAGCCCATGAGCAGGGATGAGGTTTTGTGAGGACATGGTGCCCACGTGGAGCTGAAAGTCTCCACAAGGAGATTTTGTGGGGCCCAGCTGAGCTGGGCTGTGTGTCCTTCTGCAGAGCCAGGGACACCGCAGTATCACAACAGCCCAAGGAACCTTCGCTGAGGACATCCCCCAGCTTTATTTTGGTTGTTTCTTCATGGCTCTGTGTGGATCAAACAGGAAGGACAGGACTGCAGGTCAGGGTTTTCCTCAGATGGAGCATGGACGTTACTGGCATAAATTTAAATGCTGAAATGTTTTTGGCCGGCGTCTCTTACTCAAAATTTCCATTTTAAATCCAAGTGTTGTCTCAGCTGGGATGTGAATCATTGATCTGAGCACAGGATGTCCAAAAGACCAAATCAAAACTTCACATCCAGTGATGGTATCTAGTGAATGGCATCCTCACCCTTGGCAGGGGATGGAATGCGAGGGTCCCTTCCAATGGACCCAAACCATCCCATGATTCCATTATTGATTTGGGTCTGGGATCCATAGCTCGTTTCCAATCTCATTTCCTTGGTGTGTTTTGAGTTTGGTTTTTACAACATAAAAAAAGAAAATTAAAAAAAAAAAAAGCTTGCCTCACATCAGATTAACAATATTTTATGTGAATCCCACAGAAGGAGTCCAGCAATTAAGGAGAACCCAGCACTCCTGTGCATAGATAACAGGAACATCTTTCACTGGATTAGACAAAACAAAAATGAAACCCCTAGTGTTTCAACAGCAGCCTAGGAGGTGAGTGAAAACTCCCCCAGATAAGGCAAAAAAAAGTTAACAACTCACCTACAGTGATTTTTTTGCTTCTCCCACTGGAATATGGAGTGGGAACTGAGGGGAAGAGCTGGGCAGACCCTGGGTTTCACTTTGTGAGGTGAGGAAAGTGCGTGTGAGCAGCCCTTGGTTAAAATGCCACCTACAACACCTGGTGGGAATCAGCTCTGGCTCCCGACCCACAGGAATTTCTTGTTATCTCGGGACAGCCATGACTTGCTGTCCCCCCCAGTGTTAGGTGGAAGTCAAGTCAGAAAAAATGAGTTTCTTTTTCAGAACCGACATCGGTTCTGTCAGCCGAGCTCAACCCTCCAGTTTGTCATCTGCAAAATGGAGGCAGGAAGAATTTTATGAAGTTTAATTAGTGCAAAGTGCTCTCGATAGCAAAGAGAGCTTTTGGTGCAAGGATCTCTGGCCAAGTTCTTGGATTACCGAGGCTCCAGCTAGCGATCCCCAGGGCAGAGCCCCTGCTGTGCCTGCTGCAAAGAGACTGCGACCTGAATTCACTTAATGAACAGATCAGTGCGTGAGCAGGAGAGGAGATCTTCGTGGTTGCAGAGCTGTTGGATCCCTGCTGGGCCTCTCACGATGGTTTCCTCTCTGGAAGCTTTTGGAGAGAGGGGACCTTCCTTCAGCTTTGGGTTTGCAAAATATTTTGTAAGTAGAGACAAAGTTGTGTTAGCCAGGAGAGTACAAACAGCCCAGGACAAGTCCCTCTGCTTCTCCCTGTTGCTCAAGCCACGCTGGCCACGGGATATTCATCCCAAGCTGAAGGGCAGGGCAGGGAGAGTGCTGCAGAGTGCTCCTACTGACACTAACTCAGCTGGACAGCCTGTGCACAGGAGGAGAAGGCAATTTTCCTGATGCTGTTCTGTCTGGTTCCTCAGGGCTGTACTGAAGAAATGAGATTTCACTTGCTGAGTCAGGGGCAAAGCCTGTGTTTGGCAGGAGGAGGAGGAGATGGGCTTAGTCACCTCTCCGAGTTCATCCCCAGTGTGCTTCCTGAAAGCACAGCTCCTGAAATGAGCCGAGGGCCCTTAAATCCTGGGAAGAGTGGGAGCAGGAGGGGGCCAGGAAAGCAGCATGCATTTGTCCTGCCTGGTCTCTTCTGCTGCCAGGCTCTCCTTGTCAAAATGCTGAATTGCTGGAGCCACATCTGTCTCGGAGGTGTCATGGTGGCAGCAGCAGAGGCATGGCGGAAGCCCAGGGCTGACAGCTCCCCATGGTTTTGCTCTCCTGGGCACACTCACCCGGAGTTCTGTTGCATTCAATCTTCTCCCATCGGATGAAGCCAGAGGCACCTGCAGGGATGGTCTCCAAGAGGGAGACAAGCTGGGATTTGTCACCTTGTGTCATGTTCAGGTGTGGCTGTTCAAAGCCCTGGCAATAAAGAGCAGCTGCTGTGGACAGATGTGGATAAGCAGGACCAGAGCAACTCATTTCCACTTAAACTACTTCCAAAATGGGGTGGACATGGTGCACAAAATCATTTTGAAGTCCAGTAGAGGAATTTTGTAGCTCAGAATAAAAGAGGTTTTCTTAAGCCACCTGCACTGGGAGTTCAAGGGAAGGTCCTTTACTCTGCAAAACACAGGCAGCAGCACCTCGTGGCTGCTTACTCATCCCTCAGCAGAGAAGTGAGAGCACAGACACAGCCCCTGTTTTAACCCACTAGGAAGTCCTTTCCAAAGAACATCCTCAGGGAGGAAGGATGGGCTTGGGTCACTTTTACCCCGTGACTCATTTAATCCCTCGTGTGAGCACATAGCAACGAAACCACTCAGTGACATCAGGAGTGACACAAACACATCGGCCTCCTCCGGACAGGGGCAAAAGGCAAAATAAACAAGTGTGGTGCTGAGGCACGAGTTCGACCACGAGCCCTCTACAGAGCAGCTCCTGAAACTCCGAATCCCGCTGGGCAGACGCCAGGAATGGTCACTCCCACAGAGAAAACGCAGAACTCGCGGGGGCAGAGGGAGAACTGGGCCCAAAGCAGAGCTCTACAGGCAGGTCCAGCACTGGAACTGGCTGGGGAGACACTGCAGTTCCTCCTTGCCCTGACAGCTGAAGCCAGGCTTGTCATGGGAGCACAGAGCAGGCAATTATAGCAGCACGGATGCCATAGGGCTGGCCAGGCTCTCTATTTATAGCTCCCGCCCAGCACAGCTTTCCCTCTGTGCTCCTGCTCACAGGTGAAGGCCCAGCCCATGCCCTGAAACGCTCACAGGTCAAATAAAACCAGAAAGAGCAAGGAGTAGCAACCCCTTTTGTGATGAGAACCAAGAATCAGAGATGAAAGGACAAAAAAGAAATCCACAGAGAGCCTGGAACAATGAACTCCAACTTCTCCCCTGAAAATTGCCCTTTAGTTGGTTAACCCCTTCCCTGCCTGAAGTGCCACCTCTCTGCTGTTCTTAATTGCTACCAAACGGTTTCACTGAGGGGTTCTGCAAGCTCTGGCCCCTCTTGCTGCTGTCAAATTGTTTCCAGTGGAGGTGGGAGAAGGGTCTGCTTGTCCCTCTGTCTTGTTCTGCAAGCTCTGGCCCCTCTTGCTGCTGTCAAATTGTTTCCAGTGGAGGTGGGAGAAGGGTCTGCTTGTCCCTCTGCAGCCCCGGGCCCCTGGCCAGGGTGGGAGGCACTGCCCCTGCTCCAGGGATGATCCAACCATGGATCCAGCCAAAGAGTCGTCTTTGTTTGGTGGGGAGGATTAAACCACGAGCTGGTTGTGAGCTGAACTTTGAAGTGTCTCCTCCGTGATCTGAAACGCGGTCACGCAACAAAGAGAGACCTCTCCAAATACACTTTTTGTGTTTGAAGTTGGAGACCATCCACTGGTTTATTTTTAGGCACACATTTGCACTGGCCGTGTTACAATCCTGCCTCTGTTCTGGTGCAATAAAAGGCAGAGAGGATTCACTTGACTTCCAGTATCAAATACAGAGAAAATAAGGCATTTGTCTGGAAAAGAACCACCCAAAATAGCAGGGAAGAGGTCATGCTGTGATATAGACTGTTAGTGCTGAGAGACAAGAAAAATGAGGATTATAGGAGCTGACAGACTTCTTCTAATGACACATTAATGAAAGCTGCTAGGAAGTTATATGGTGATGCTAATTAGTATTTGTAGGTTTAAGGACCTGAGATCTTTCCCCTTTACACTGAACACGTGCCTGAGAGTAAGAAATAATCCCTGCTGAGGTGAGTTCTCAGTTTTCTTCAAGGATTTGTTCTAGATCCAGGACATCTCCTTTGCTACACACGGCTTCAGCTCAGGAACTGATGCCCCTGCACGGCTGAACTCTCCGTGGGCAGCGGGTTTGGGTCATGTGGTTTGCCCACCTGCATTAAACCCAATCTGACCAGTGCAGGGGAACATCAGGCTGGAGGGCTGAGCACTGGAGCTGCTGGTGCTGGCAGGCCAACAAGGGAGAGAGGAATTATTGGCCCTGGTAACAGCACAGAGGCATTTGCGATGCATTTCCAAGCAGCTCACGTTCCCTGAACTCCTTGCAGCCCCTCCTTGGGCTTTGCAACACCTCAATGTAGACAATTATCACTGTATTCATTTTCTGTCTTGCCCTTCCTTGAAGAAGCCAGGGAGAGAGCCCAGAGGGGCTGACTGGATGTTTAATTTCTCACTGTCACATCAGCAGGACCATCTGCACCAGGCATTTCCCACTGACAAGGGAAGGAAGGTTAAAACCTCTCGTGACAGGTTAACAGCATGATTTGCAGCAACAGCTTAAATAAGTGGTTGCAGGCATGGAAGACTAGCAGGCAGCTAATCCTTTAAATACTTCAGAGCAGCTACTACTTCAGCCTGAGTAAATATTTCAAAATAAAATTAATTAGTGGTGACTAGTGGATTTGTTGACCTTTGCTTTAACAGCCCGGGACGAAACGGTGATTCCTCCACAGAACTTTTGCTTCAGTGCCAAACGTGCTGTTTTACAGGAGCTGAAAGTCCTCTCAAAGAAGATTCATCACAGTTTTGTTCCTCTCTGTAACTGCAGAACTGGAAAAGCTCTGTATCAATCTCGTGGATCCGTGCTGCTGTGGGAGGGGAGCTCCCAGAGCAGCCTTTGTGCTGCCCCAGGGATGAGGACAACAGTGTGGCTCAGGATCCAACCCAAGAACAGTGTGGAGGAAGGAAATGTCACTTCCTGGTTCTTATCAGAAGAAAGCTCTGTCCATGCAGGCCACAAAACAGAGCTCCCAGTAACTGCCTTACTTCCGATTAAAAGCAGTTTCTTAACACCTTCCTAGACATGGAGAAAACAGGGAAGGAATGGCCTCAGGGTAACAAGTCCTGAACCAGCTCAAACCGAGGTCTGTCAGAGCCCAGAGCAGCAAACCAGTCAATTAAATCAATTGGAAACAATAATTTCTAATCCACAATTGAGTTTTTCTCCCCACGACCCTTGGCTCCTCCTCAGAACAAAGCCAACTCCCCTCTTGGGAGGCAGCAATCTGTCAAGGCCTTGCTGGACTATCTGGACTATTTTTGGTCATCCAGCATTCCTGAAAAACCTCAAGCTCCTTTTGTATTCAGGAAGGGGAGAGGAACTGCTGTGCATGTGCACATCCACATTCCACACAGGAACAGGGCCCTGGGAGAATGGCAAAAATTGTTTGTTTTCACCAGGTTGAGAAGGCAGGAAGTGAAGGCAGGACTGCCCCGTGCTGGGAGGGGGAAACCTGACAGGGATGCGAGGGCTGGGTGGTGGCCCGTGCCTGCTGAAGGGATGCAGCTCCCGAGGGCAGCAACGGGGAGAGGCCACCCGGGAAGGCAGGATCAGCCCCGGAGCCCTGGAGGTGCTTTCGGGGCAGAGACCTTGCAAAGAGCAGGACAAACACCCCAGGGGGAGGGCCAGGAGAAAGCTCAAGGCAAGGTTCAGGGAGAGGCAGAGGCCTGAGGAGCAGCTCCATGAATGGGCTGAGGTTTGGGACTTTTAAGGACCAGGCACGAGGGGGAGGAGAGCACTGGAGAAGATCATTCAGAGCCGGGCACAGCCCAGATCCCTCACAGCAGGGATCGAGCCCCTGTGCTGAGTCATTTCTTCCTGCCCTGAGGGGTTTTTACGTGGCTTTTGGGCCACACCAAATCCCTATTTCTGTACCGAGCCTCTCTGTGAAAAGTGATGCTGGATGTGGCTGATTGCAGGTGGCAGGAAGCAAATCCGGGCTGGGCTGAGTGATCTCGCAGGATGAGCACCAGGGAAGCACCAGAGATGCTGCTGCTCCTTATGCTGTTGGCTCAAACACGGCACTAGGTTCGTGGCTGCATTACCAGCCCGGGGGTCGTGGCCTGACACCCTCTCTGTGTTGTTCCACTTCTACTGAAATGTTTTCAGGAGTAAGGTCAGTGTTCTGCTGCCCAGCCCAGCATCCCCACACCTTTCCCAAAAAGGACAACACCCAGCCGAGGATCCTCCTAAAAGGTACCCCTTTGATCACCCTACCTATGTCTGGGTCATATTTTAGGATTAGAGGAAAAGGCATCACACCAGGCCCCGAGAATGAGGTTACCAAAGAGTAAGAGGAAAACAGAAACCACTGCTGAGAAAACATGAAAAAGGAGTTACAAACTTGAGTTTCCACAGGACCAGTGATGGGCTTTGCTCTTCTCCCCATCCCGTGAACTTCCAGCAGCACAAACACATGAAGAATCTCAGAGAGGAGCAGCAGTGATGCCAAAACCATCCATGGCACAAGTTAAGGCGCTTCCTGGAGTACTTGCAGCTGCTTTCCCAGGAGTGGCCTGCAGAGCCTGCAGCTGCTTCCCTGCAGCGGGAATGGCATCAGCTGGGAATTCGTGGTTGGGCTCAATGATAATTAAAGGTCTTTTCCAACCTAACGATTCCATGTCTCTTTGCATGGATCTGTGTATGGAAATATGCAAAATCCTCAGCCTGAGAGTCATCCTTGCTGGGGAACTTCAAGCAGAGAGGAACTCAGAGTCTGGGACAGGGTGAGGGTGAGGATCCCTTCAGGGCCCTGGACTTGGGGCTCACACACAATCCCCAGGCTGGTGAAACTCCTCCCCATCCCTTCACCACTTTGGACAATCTCCAGAGCACAATTTCTGCCTCTTCTTTCAAGGGTTTATGGCACCATTTTCACAGTACTTTGGATAATTATGGCTTTGTTCACCCAAAAGAAATCATGAGACTGATGAAAATCTTTGCTTTTATAAAGAATACACCAGGAAGATTTCTCTGGCACTGCTGGTAGCTCAGGCCACAGGACTCCAAAATCACATTTCCGAATCCTACCAGCAACTCCATAGTTAAATTAACAGGTAATTAATTGTGTAACTACACCCTGCAACGGCAATCGAAGAAAGGCATTGAGGAGACATGAATCTAAGCACTCACAAACCAGAGAAAAGCCTGGAATGTGGCTGCCTGTTCTTTCTTCAGAGCTTCTGTGCATGGTAACACCCGCCAGGCTCTACAAATGCCTGAGACAGCTGCCTTGCCTGGAATGGAGGATGCTCCACAAAGGGAACAGCTATTCAGTGTTATCCTCATTCATCTGTGCCTCATTTGTCATTCCAGCCCTGCTCTAGAACCAGAAACTCCTTCCCAGGCCTTTTCCTGCTCCCCCTCACTGCAGGGAGTCAGTCAGGGCTCCCCAAAACCTGGATGTCAGCTTGATGAAGTCCTCTGGATCCCCATATTCCCAGTGGCTGGAATCCCCTTTTTCTTTCCCAGAAGTGTTTCTTTTTCCCCAATTAGATACAAACCAACCCCTGTAGAGAGGACTTTTTCTGGCCATCCCTCACACAGCCCTACTTATTTATCCACTGTGCTGCCTGAGGACTTTGCTTCTGTCAAAGAAAAATAAATTCATTAATTCCTTTCCTCCAGGAACATCAGCATGCTCTCAGAATCACAGAATGCCCTAAGGTGGAGGGAGACCCCAAGGATCATCAAAGTCCAGTTTCCTCTGCTGTCCTCTACATTTATTGATCCCATTTAGGTAACCCCCACTTCCCAACTGTCTGCATGTTCTCCCTCTTTGTTCTTTCCATCTAAACTTCCCTTCCACCTCCTGTCCCCTTTCCCCAAACCCAGATAAACCCACGTTCTTGTCCTCTAAGAGGGGCTGATTCGTGGTTTGACGTCAGCAGCCACTGTCCTGGCCAGCCCCAGCTCCAATTGACACATTCCAGCTGCTGCCAGCAGGGAGACAACGTGCCAGGCTGTGCCTTCAGAGGTGGGAAGGGAGTTCCTCAATTTAACCAGCTCTTCCTCAGAGTGCAGTGCTGGGATTCACATGGGGGAACTGAGAGAAATGGGGGAGGAGATGTCAGTTAAAAAAAGAACTTGGCTCGGGGTTTGGGTTATTCGGGAGCACTGAAGGAGGAAAAAAAAGGCAATTCTAGGAGTATGTTCAGTGCAAGGTGTTTGTCCAGTCCTGCTCCTGTGGACACCTCCATGGGCCTGCCCTGCACTGTCAGTCCCTCCTGCCCCCTCCTTCTGGTATGTTCAGCCCACCTGAGGCTCAGGTGGCACTCCTGGAGTGCTTGGTGCAGCCCAACACTGCTGGGGTGACCCTGCACAGTGCAAGAGGGTGTTGGGAGCTGAGACAAAGCAATTCAAACTTGGGGTCTTTGCCCCTTTAACCAGGGCTGGGGTTCAAGGAGGGACTCCTGACCTCCTGCAGCAGCACCTGCCCACCCTGGGCACTCGGGATTGTCCTCCCTGGGGCAGCAATCCCAGCTCTGCCCCAGAGCAGGCTGAGGGTGCTGGGAGCTGTTCCAGAGCAGGTGGGGCTGTTCCAGAGCTGCTGCCTCATTCCCTCACTCCAGCAGCACCTGGGAGCTGGAGGCAACAGCAGCTAAAGCTCAGGACACCTTTTGGTGCCCTCTGACACCTGTGAAGGTGTGAAAGACAAACTTCTGGTTACAGAGAATACAGAACTTTATTCACGTTAAATGTATCCACCTGCACCACCGCTTGTTCTCCAGGACACCCAAACACTCCCAGCTCAGGAGAGGCTGGCTTCACCTCACAGCAGTGGGGCCATCACTCTGTGTTCCCTGAATGACACATCAGCAAAGCTGGCAAAGGGATCCAGAGGGGATTTGTGCAGCACAGACTACACAGAGACCTTCTCTGCACTGCTCTGGGCAGTTCTGCACTGCCAATTACCTACACAAGGACAAAAGGACTCCAGAACACAGACGGATGGAATTCAAGGGTCTTTAATACCCACATCAGCCAAACCCAAGATTTTTGGTATTTAGACACTCGAGTTCTGGTCTGGGTTCCAATCCTTCTCCCGGTATCCATTTGGTTGTTTCAAATAATAAACAAAATCCAGCAGCAGTCCTTGAGAAGGACAAGTGGATTTTGCCAAAAGCAGCTCCAGGGAAAGCTCGCTTGGGAAGAATGTGTGAGTGAGGGAACGGGCTCGGTCAGCCTGGCAGGGAGCTGTGCAGCCAGGGCGCTGTGTGGAAACCACTTCCTGCACACACTGCCTTTCCCCTCTTGTGCACCTCAGACTTTATTTACTCCAGGCAAGCTCAGGAGCCATAGCTTGGAAGGACTCAAAGGATGAGAGCAAAAAGAGAATTTAACTCTGCTTTGTCTGCAAAGGTAACCCAACAATAACCACAATCTCATGGGAAGCTAAAATAAACTCTAGAAAACACTGGCAGAAAAAACAAGGATCTCTGCTGCTGGAACCAGCTCATCTATTTTTGGAAAATAACAAGAATTGCCTCGCCCAGAAAAAACTTCCCAGCGAGTGGAATTCTGCAACTCCAAGAGGAAAAATCCCGTAAATCCCAAGTTCTTTGCTTTTGGTCAAGATTCCTTTTGGTCAAATCCGCGCTCGAGCCCCCACCCCCCAAACTGGAAAACCTGCAACACCTCAAGCCCGGGAAGCGGCGCCGCGTGAGGGACACGCATCAGCTGTGCCCTGCCAGGCCCGGCATCCAGGGAAACTACCAGCTCTGACCAACCTAATTAGCGTGGGATTAATTAACGGCTCAGTCATCGAAGTCGGGGATGTCGTCGTAGGAGTAGCCCCGGTAGCCCTTGGAGGCGTAGTAGGCGATGCGCAGGTGGTAAAAGCCGGGCAGGAACACGAGGATGCCGATGATCAGTACGGGGATGGCCCGGTCGGTCTCCTGCAGGCACAGAGAGCCCAGAGCAGTGAGATGTGCACGAGGGGCTTTCCTCCCTCCCACACCCTGCCTGGGCTGGGGGAAGGTGGGGGTTGGAATGAGATGATCTGTGAGGTCCTTTGAACCCAAACCATCCCATGATCCTGTGATCCATCCCCAAGGCCCGGCGAGCTGAGAAATAAAAACCCATCCTCAGTCAGAAATATCTCAGCTGTCGTCAGGCTGAGCCTTTAATCCTATGCTGGCATCTCCTCCTTGCTGTAGGAACCCCTCAAGGGACCTCATCCTTCACCAGGGACCCTCTGGATCTGCAGCCAGTGCTAGGAGCGTGGCCGAGCACGAGCCCAGCGATCTGTGCCTGGAGCGCTGCTGATAGAGCCCAGGGGCTGCTGCTCCCCCAGAGATAACAGAGCTGCCAACGTGCCCTGAGCCCACCCAGCACAGGGAGCAGGGCACGAGCACCCACAGCTCCAGCAGCAGATCCTTTTTGCAGGGATCATAGCCACAAGGGAGATGGGGAAGCGCTGCCGTGCCCCACATGGCTCTGGCAGCTCCTGCCCTGTCCCTGCATGATCTGCTTGAGCTGGGGCCTCTCCAGGACAGCGATGGGACCTCCCCAGGACAGGGACCAGCAACTCAGCCCTCCCTGGACATGGCCAGCCCAGCTCTGAGCCTGCTCCAGCCGGGCTGACTGCGGGAGCCAAGGGCTCTGCTGCCAGGGAAGCGGGGATGCCGGCACAGCCAGGCCGTGGTGGGAATGAACTCCCTGCTCATGTCCTTTGGCTCTGGATTTCTGCACTGAACATGATCACAGGATCACAGAATCCTTGAGGCTGGAAAAGACCTTTAATGTCATCGAGTCTGACCATGACCCAGCACAACCCCCACGGTCACCACTAATCCAAGTCCTAGAGTGCCACTCTGTGAGGTCCTTTGAACCCCCAGGTATGGGGACTCCCCCCCTGCCCTGGGCAGCTGTGCCAGGCCTTTCCCACCCTTTCCATGGCAAATCTTTCCTAATTTTGAATTTAAACCTCCCCTGGTGCAACTTGAGGCTGTTTCCTGTCACCTGACGGTCAGTGAGGGCTCAGGGCAGCTTTGGGGACAGTGCAGAACCGGTGCCAGGGGTGTCATTAAGCACTTACACCTTTGCTGATGTACCCAGCCAGCAGCAGGGCGCCGATGATGATGAGGAAGGTCCCGATCATGAACAGCACCACAGCCAGTGCGATAGCCTTGTAGGGGATTTTTGGTGGGCTCTTCTTGAACTGGATGGAAAAACCCAAACACTGAAGAGCTGAACCCAGCCCAGCTCCGCTCCCACCACAGCACAGATGTCAGCCCACAGCTGGCAGAGGTGACATGGCACAAAGTGCTGCAGCAGCTCTGCTGCTGGGCTCTGTAACGGCCCCTCCAGGAGGAATTCTGCCTGTGGAGACCCTGCTGAGCCAGCCCTTGCTCCCATCACTTCACATCTGCTCCCAGTCTTGTTCCCAGGAAGGCTCTGTGGGCTCCCACCCAGCTTTGTCCCTCTTTGAGCTGCAGCTGCTCCACCAGAGATGCACAAGCAGCAGCTGCCTGTGCAGTGCCGAGCTGTGGCTGCCCATCCTCGTGGTTTTATACCCTCTTTCCTCACTCTTTACCTGCAGGTCAATGTATCCATCGTCGGTGCTGGAGAGCTTGGAATATTTGACTTTGCTACTGGGAATCCCAGCAGAGAGATTGGTCCGTGACGACATCATTCCAGGGGGGCCTGGGCATCAGCTACAGCCTGGAAAACGGGGGGAGAGCAAAAACAGGAGAAAAAAATGGGTGATGGGAGTCTGAGAGACATAGAACAGAAGTTTCTAAGAGAATCTCCCATGTCAAGGCTGTGCCACCCAAAGGGCATCTTTGTTCCTCTTCATAAATGAAAACTTCTCAGACAGAGGATCTCAGCATTTCATTTAAAGCCTAAAACATGAAATGGGTACAGCTGCAAAGGGCTTTCCAGTATTTGGAATCAAGGTAGAACCTGTGCTTCAAACCAGATGGAAATTCCAGAGCCGTGCCCAGGGCGTGACCCAGCTCTCACTCCACAAGGAGCTGCCAGCACGGAGACGTCGGAGCTCCGGCTGTTTCTGAACGGGACAGCAGCAAATAAACCCAAACCAGAGCTAAACAAAGCAGCTTTTCAACCACCAGGAGATTTTGTAATAGAGCAATTTTGGGAAAAAACAAACCCAACCTCGACCACTGGAAACTGGAATGAAATGGAAACAGCGGGAGTGACTCAGAGGGAGCAGGACAAGGGGACGTAGTGTAAGTGGTGAGGTCACCGAAGGCCAGGGACAGCCCCGGGCAGGGGGTGCAGGGCAGGGCCCCAGTGGAGAGGCCAGTCCTGCCCCTCTGTGCCCAGGGACACGCTGGGGACAGGGACCAGAGCCAGCTGCTGTCCCTCAGAGCCTTCCCAGGGCCCGGAGCCGGAATCCATCCTGCCAGCCTCCCCCTGCCCCTGCAGAGCCGGGCCGGGCCGGGCCCCTCTGCCAGCAGGACACGGATTCCCAGGGGAGAGGCAGGAAAGGGCTCCCCACACCTTCCAGCCTCAATGGCGCTTTTATCTCCCGAGAACCTGGGCAATCTGGAGAACAAAAGCGCACATTCCAGCGGTGCCAACAGGAAGGGATAAGGGCTCTGTTTCCACAACACTCTTCAGCATCACAGGTGATGCATCCGCTCACAATATTGAGTCTCGCCTTGAACTGAAACCCTTTGTCTCCCTAATTGCTGGCACATTCCCCACCCAGCTTCGTTCCTCCTGCGGTAAACTTGACTTTTATAAAATCCCTTCCGATCTGAAATCCCCACCACTGAACCTTTGATTTGAACTTTGGGCTTTTGTTTTGGTAGCAAAACCCAAACACGGACAAAACATTTTCAGCGCCGTGGATAATGGAAACACACCCCAGCTGCAGGTGCCATTCCCTGCTCCCTGCACATTCCTGAGTCTCTGACCCCAACACCCCCAGGCTCTCCCCGTGCCCGGGGCTGGAAGTACGGGAAGGGGAAAAGCCAGAACAAACCAAACTTTCTGAAACGTGCCACATTTCCCGACTCTGACCCGTTATTTACCGGGCTGTTCAGTGGCTTCTTTGGAATTATTCCCATTTTACACTTACACAAGCTGTCCTGCCCTTCCCACTGCCTCGCTTACCAACAAGAAAGAGGCTGTTGAGGACAAACGTGTATAAAATATAAATATAAAATACTCTCTCAGGCCTCGCGTGTCAGGGCCAGGTTCATCCCCACCGAGCTTCACACCGAGTGAGCACCACAAAGGTACAGGAGCAGGAACCAGCACAGTGCTGTGTTCTTTGTGAGCCAAATAATAAATCATCGGGGCCAGAGCAACTTGGCCAAAACAATTAATGCTGAAATTCAAAATTTCTAATATGGCAGCTGTGCTTTAAACCCCGTGGAGGCGCCAGGAGACCCAAACACGGCACCTTCGCCCGGAATCCTGAATCGCCTCAGCCACAGCCCCGAATTTCCCCCCACGGGGAGCCAGGAAGGGCGGGGATGTCGCTCTGGGACCCCTTTGGGAGCCGCCACCTCTCGCAGGGACACCTGAGATGGGGGATCCCAAACCCTCCCAAAACCACCCCAAACCCACCCCAAACCAACCCAAACCCCCCGAACCTCAGCCAGCCCCGGTACCTGCCGCCGGCCAGCCCCATCCCGGCCCCGCCTGTCCTTCCGTGGCCCCGGGAAGTTGATGGCGGTGACGCCGCTTCCCTTCCAGGTCACGGCCGGGGCTGTCCCGGAGCTCGCCTGGAGTTCCGGGGGGTTTTATCCACCCCCGGTTTTCCAAAGGGAGCTCGGGACGTTGCCAAATGTCACACGGCAGGGCGGGGGAGGTGACGGACATCGCACAGGACTGCATTTTATAGAGATAATTTAATAGCTGATGTTAGATCGGGGGGATAGCTGGAGCTGCGGCAACTCCGAGGGGCTCCCCAAGGAGCTTCCTGTAAATTAATGGAGTACAGGGTGGGTTTAGAGCTCCTGAAATTCCAGAAGAATTCTTATTTAATTTCTCCTTGCTAAGAAAGTCTAAATATAAACCTTGAAAAATTCCTGTCTTAAACAGGGAGAAACACAGCCAGCATTAATAACCTGTTCAGCTGCTTTGAGGGGTGTGTGTGCATTTGGGTTTTTTTGTTGTATTTTAAGGGGAATATCCCTTACATTTTTGATTATTGGGACATGGCAATGGCAAAGGAAACTCCCAGCTGTTTTCAGTATTTATGCACAGCAGACAGGACACAAGTGTGTAAATACGAGTGTTAAAGGATGCTTTTTGCAGCACGAGGCTGCTCAATTTGTTATTTCAGCTGTAAAAAGAAAAATTTCAAAAAAAATTTAAATAAATTACAGCATTTGGCTGATTTTTACAATTCATTAATGGGTGGAACAGCACAGAAAAAGGTTTGTTAACCCCCACTACAGCAGGAAGCTGCATCAGAAAGAATTTGCTTCTATCACTTGCCCAGCACATCACTCCCCAGAACCTTTCCCTATTTCAACATCACGAACCTTGGATTCCTCATTAAAGCCCGAGTTTTTGCAAAATTCTTCCACAAGCCCCTGCTTGTTGTGGGTACCACAGGGGCAACCCCATCCCAGCATCACCTCTGGAGGGAAAAGGAGTCCCCTGGTTATGTAAGGCACCCACTCCTGTTCCAGGAAAGAGCTAAAAACCTTTAGGGCAAAAGATCTTCTTTTCCAGATGTTTTCCTTAAGGTGCTGAAGTAACCAGCAAGCCAAGGAAGCTGGAGGATAAATGGGAAAGGATCTGGAGACACGAACCAGCTCAGCAAGGGAGGCATCTGAACCACAGGAGCAGAAAATGTGTCTAAAAATCAGAATCCTGGAATGTTTCGGGCTGGAAGGACCTTAAAGCCCATCCAGTGCCACCCCTGCCATGGGCAGGGACACCTCCCACTGTCCCAGGCTGCTCCCAGCGCCTTCCAGCCTGGCCTGGGACACTTCCAGGCTGTCCCCCCAGGAGCGCTGCTCTGGTCCAGGACCGGGGCTCTCCCTCCCCAGCTCTGAGCCGGGATTGTCCCTCCCACGGGAGCAGCGTCACCGACCCAGCGCAGTTGGTTCCCTCGCCGGCACTGCCACCTGGTGCCAGCCTGCTGGTGACATCCTGGTGGTGCCAGCCTCCTGCCCGCCCGCCCAGGGACAGCTTTTCAGGCGGTTTGTCCCCGGATTCTCGTGCCTTACTGACCCGTGGGAAGTGCACAGCTTCCCAGAAACATGCTTGAAATCGTGGAATCGTTTAGGTTGGAAAAAGCCTTTCTAAGATCATCAAGTCCAACTTGCAGCATGGCAGCACCGCCATGGGTACGACGAACCCGGGTCCCCAGGTGCCACATCCACTCCTGTTTGGAACACTCCCTGGGACAGGGACATCTCCAGTGCCCGGGGCAGCTGTGCCAGGGCTGGGCAGCCCTTCCCAGGAAGGAATTCTCTCCAGTATCCAACTTCGAGCTTCCCTGGCCCAGCCTGAGGCCGTCCCCTCTCCTCCTGTCCCCGTTCCCCGGGAGCAGAGCCCAACTCCGACCCCGGCTGCCCCCTCCTGTCAGAGCAGAGCCCCGGCCCTGATAGCCCCAGGCGGGGAGAGGCATCCAGGGAGCTGCAGCTTCAGCTCGGCACAGCCAGACCCAGGAGGGGTCACAGCCCAGTGGCTCCCAGTGACACCAGTGCCCTGCAGAGAGGCCTGGGAACAGACTCTGGCACCCATCACAGCTCTGAGTGACCAACGCTGCAACCCTGAGCTTTGAGAAAGGACTTGGGGCACATCAGCACAGCTTCCAAAGCATCAATTCATCCACCCGCATTTAACCACGATAAACTCCAGGATATTATATTCTTTATTTCCATTCTCCAAGCCTCAGTCAGAGTATCAGCTCCAAAAATAAATGAAGTAAGGTCACATAAACTTGTGGCGTAAGAAAACAGCAACCCTAAACTACGGCTCCACAGGGGAAACTCCAGGAAACATCTTGACCCATTAAATACTGCCCCCTCTTCTCCAACACAAGCTGAAAGGAGTAAGAAATTTCACCTTCAGACAACATCCAAGAGATTATTGGGAGTACAGGAACAGACTAGAAAAACCCAGGTTTCCTATTTCCAATGATATTGGTATAGTAAAATAGTAAATCGAAAAATATTTACAAAAATATCTACAAGACATGGCTCTAGTGCTGCCAGGATGCTCCAGGGCACGGGAACTGCTGCCTCCACCCTTCCCTGCTCCAGCCAGCAGCAGATCCCCTTCAGTCCCACTCTTAAGAGCCCTCCTGCTGGTCCTCGATCTTTGGGGCCAGGTAATACTTCAAGTGTCCCATGTCAGCAATCTTGTACTCCACAACTGCGAAAGAGAATAAAAAAAAGGTGTTCAGAAGGTTCTACACAAAATCCAGTCTCAGGTTCTGATTCTCCAAGACTTGTCAGGCAGAGCCACTGGTACTCACCCAGAGGGACGTCTGCAGACATGCTGAGGGTGACCGTAGGGGACAGGGGGGTGGCTTTGGTGAAGAAGTTCAGGTACCTCAGGGCAAAGGTCAGCTGGACCGGCTCGTTCATCTCTATTGTAACCTGGGAGAGCAGGTCAGGCTCAGCAAAGGCAGCTGCAGGAATTCCAGACCCCTGGGACAGTTCAGGCAAAGGCTGCTCCTCCCACCCTGCCCTGCCCAGCACTGCTGGAGCCCCGGGGGTAAGGCCCTAAAGCAGAGTGACTCAGGGACTGCACTCCATGAACCAGAGGGAGACACGGCCGCTGTCCCTGCCCACCGCAGGGCCCAGACCCCGTCACCGCTGAGGGTCCCTCCCGAGCCAAACCATTCCCCAGCCCAGGCTGCCCCACAGGGCAGAGCTGCTTTTGCAGGTGAACCCCCAAGCCCCACAGATGCCCCACTCACGGCCTCCTCCTCCTTGTCCACGTTGCTGGTCTGGGACAGTTTGATGTTGCCATTGCCCAGCTCGCCGTTAGCCGAGAACTTGACGCCATCCTTGGCGCAGGAGATGACAACGGCGTCGCCGATGTGGCTCAGGTCCCGGCAGATGCGGGCAAACTCCGCCGAGGGCATCTTCACCACACAGCTGTACTCCTGCTCCTTGGGGGGGACACACCTCTGACACCCTGCCAGGACTGGGCACTCAGTGGCACCGGGCACTGACAGTGACACCGGGCCAGCGCTGGACACTGACAGCGACCCCTGGCCAGTGCTGGACACTCCCAGTGACACCTGGCCAGCACTGGGCAGTCACAGTGATGCTGGGCAGTCACAGTGACACCTGGCCAGCACTGGGCTTGCCCAGAGGTCCAAAGGTCGCTGTGTTACACAATCTGATGGGAATGTGGCAAACACTCAGTTCCACACCAGTGCCACCAGTCACCCGAGTCATTACTTACTGGGATTCCCAGCTGCTCCACATCGAGATCCATCAGCTTCATCTCGTAATCAGAAACCTTCTCCTGATCTGCAAAGTAAAGCACAGTTACACCAAGTGTTTCCAACCATCACCTGATGCTACTGCCCACTCCCTCCAAGTAAAAGCACCTCAGTAATGACAGTAAGATCCACCTCATTTCCCTAGAGCTAGGAATCTGCAAGTGCCCCAAGCAGCCTTTTACAGGCTGCAAAGGTACAGCCATGGGCATCAGCCAGGGGCATCTGTGTGCAGCCTAGAAAACTCTTCCTCTTACAAGGAAAATACTGCTCAAGTTGATGAAGTTTCAATCTCCAGGCTGTTCCAAGAGTTGAAGAATCAGGTGTCCCCTCCCAATCCTGCAGGATCCGTTGCCATTTCCTTCCCTCCTGCGTCCATGTGGTTGATGAAGCTGCCTGAACGCATCCCAGTAACAAATGAGATCCCAAACCCAACACTCACTCGGCGCCTCGAACACCAGGGCCAAGGTGTCTGCGTTGTCCTCGGCTCGCAGGGTGATGATGTCTTCGTTCCCTGCACATTTCAGGATTTTGGACATGCTGGAGGGGAGAAAGGCAGGTGACTCATGGGGCTGAGAGCTGACAGAGCAGGAGGGGATATGATATCAGTTATCAGACTCTCCTTGTGTTAACTGGTGGAAATGTGGGTGTATGGGGACACCCCCGGCCAATCTGTTCTAGTGCTTGGACATCCACAGAGCAAAGCTCTTCCACATATCTGTGCATCAGCTCCTGCCTACTCCTGGGCCCCACGGAGCAGAGCCTGGATCCATCCTCTGACCCCTCCCTTGGATATTTGTACACAGGGATGAGGTCCCTTCTCAGCCCGTCTCTTCCCGAGGCTGAAGAAGGGCCTCAGCTCCCCCTCATAACGGAGAGGCTCCAGGCCTCTCCCATCCCGCGGTCCTCCCTCATCCAGCGGTCACCCTCCGTTGGACCCCCTTGAGGAGTTTCTTGTCATTCCTCTCGTGAGGAG
The DNA here is from genome assembly GCA_013399225.1 of Rhipidura dahli. Lineage (NCBI taxonomy): Eukaryota > Metazoa > Chordata > Aves > Passeriformes > Rhipiduridae > Rhipidura > Rhipidura dahli. Next base: position 79,425 of record VXAC01005533.1, on the reverse strand, counting down.
CCCAGAGCTGGGCGCAGCACTCCAGAAGCGCCTCAGAGAGCTGAGCAGCGGGGCAGGAATGACGACCTCCCTGACCTACTGGCACTACTCTTCCTGTCGCTCCCCAGAATTTTGTAGGGACTTTCCTAGCGACAGGACTTTAAGGCTGTCTTTCGTTTCCCACAGGAGGGGCCATGGCGGCGGCCCCGCCAGCGCCGGCTTTTCCCGCCACTTGGCGCCGGCAGTGACGTCACGGCCGCGACGGGCCCCGCGCGCGCCGCGAAAAACGGCGCGAGAGCAGTGAGGGGAATGGGGGGGGGGAAGAGAAAGTCTGAGGGGGCTCCGAGCGCCCCCGGGACCCCCCGCACCTCCAGAGCACGCCCGAGCCCCCAGATCGCCCCTCACACACTCACACACCCCCTTCCCCGGCGGCCCACGCTCATCTCAGCGCCAGAGCCCCCGGGCCTGCTTGGGCGTTGAATCCCAGCGCCCGATGAGACCCCGCCGCCGCCTAACCTGGACAGGTTGACGCCCATGGCGATGTTGCGGTCGCAGCGGTACGTGTCGAAGCCCTCCGAGCGCAGCGTGAGCTGCACCAGCGAGACGTGTGAGGAGTCCATGCTCTGCAGGCTGATGCCGCCCGAGCCCAGGTCCCAGCAGGCCTCGGTGATGAGGTCCTTGAGGGCCTCCAGCACTCGCTTGAGCACCGAGCCCTGCACCAGCCGCGCCTCGAACATCTTGGCAGCAACAGCGAGAGCAGCACCAACAAAACCGAACGGCGGAAAGACGGGAAACTTGGGCGGCCCGCCAAGCTCCTTTATAGACTTCGTCGCCCCGCCCTCCGGCGCGCAGCAGCCAATCGCCAGCGCCGCTCTCCTCCTTCAGCCCAACCCCCTTCAAGCTCACATACAGCCCCCTCCCGCTCTGCGGCCAATCCCAGCACCTCTCCTGCCCTTGGTCCCGCCCCCACGTGCGGCGGAAGCCAATCACCACGCGGGTTACACAGGCTCGGGGCCCGCCTCGCTGCGCAGCGATGGCGGCAGGGCCCGATGCCTGCAGCGGCGCCGGTGCCACACACGGGGCCTGTCCGTAGGGACGGTTCGGTGGGGCGCCTCTCCTCAGGCACCGGGTCCTGACAGGAAGTACAGGCCTGAGGGAAAATCAGCCATAACACAAACCCATCTGTCCCTTAAGACAAAACCCTCACGCTTCTCTCAGTGCCCAGGGACCTTCTCGCGCGCGGCGACCTCCCACTCCCTCCCTCCCTCAGCGGCGTACTCGCGCCACGCATCATGGCGCCCCACACCATCCGGGTACACCTGGGCGCGGCCATGCCTCCACGAGACCCCGNCGGGACCCCCAGGACAAGGTACGGAGCGGCCCCGGGGGGCGCGAGGGGACGGGAGGGACGGGGAGGACCGGGGGCCGGCCGGGAGCGCCGGGGGGCGCGGGGCCTGGGCGCCGCGAGGTCCCGGCGCTCTGTTGCGAGGCCGGTCTGCGGCCCCCGGGCTGCCCCGCGCTCGGGGAATTTGCCCCGCACTTGGTTTATTCGCCCCTCGCGGAGGAGCAGATCCCGCCCCCGGGAGCCTTTCGAGAAGCGGCCCCAGTTCCGCCGTGCGGGAGCGCGGAGCTCTGGGTGTGAACTGCGCCTGTGGGATGGCTCGTGTGGGGTCACGGCCCTGCCCTCAGGGGAGAGTGCGCTGCCTCCCAGGCCACCCTCAGGGAGTCAGGTGGGAGTTACAAACCTGCCTTTAGGGAAGGCTTCGGCGCCTCCTAAAGCATCCCCCGGCAATCGGGTGGGGGTTACAGACCTCCCCGTAGGGAATAGTTGGGTATCTCCTAAGCCATCTTTGGGGAAGGAGGAGCGGGTTCCAAACCCCGCAGGTTCCCTTAGGGAAGGCTTTGGTGCCTCCTCAGCCCTCCCGGCGAGAGCTCTGTGCGAGTTTAATGAGGGTTAACATTGCCTTTCTCCGGAGGAAAGAGTTTGCTTTTTCACGGCAGAAGAGCCTTGGGAAGTAAACCTGGCTCTGTTCTCCTGTAACGTCTCTTCTGTTCCAAGGCTGAGCCCGGCTGGATGCTCACGGGTGCTCTGTGAGTCATTTGTCACCCTTGTCATCTCTGCTCCTGCGCCTCCCCAAAGAGGAAGGGACCAAGAGGAATAAACAGTCAGGGAAAACTTTGTAAATAACATTTGCAGGGTCACAGGCACCAAAAGCTGGAGGGAAAAGCGGTTCTTGCTGTGCTGCTGTTTAATGCACTTACCTTGGGAGTGACCCTGGACTGGTCCATCAGCCCTCAGCAGCATCATATTGATGTTGCCTCCATTAGTGCACTAAGGGTACAGTTGAGAGCAGCAATGAAATCATCAGACAAAACTCTTTTGCAATTTAAATGCAATTTTAATGCGATTTTAATGTGGTTTTAATGCCAGTTAAACACCTGCTAGAGGCTGTGTGGGCAGGTTTGAGGAAACTTCGTTGTGCTGATGTGATCAGGGAGGGATGTAGGACAGAAGGAGCCAGCAGTGGTGGGAATGGGTCACCCTGGTGTGGATTTTGGAGGCTGGGCCTCTGTCACAGTTACCTGGAGCTCTCTGCCCCCACATTTCCTGACCTGAGGGAAGGGAGCTCTAAGATGGCTCCAGCTTTGTGGTGGTTGTGCAGAGGGTGAGGCCTCGAGATAAGTGCGTTCATCTCAGCTGGAATTTACTCTGCAGCAGAAAATCTTCAGGGAGTTTTCTATTCCAGAACTTCAGTGGAAGTTGGAAGACCTCCCTTCAGAGGCTGGCAGGGCTGCTGCTGCTTAACTGGTGCACAACAAACTCCCTGGGCCAAGCTGGGATTCGCTTGAGCTCCTCGTTGCTGTGCTCCTGAAGAAGGTCAGAGAGGGAATCCTGTTATCTCCACGCCAGAGCTTTCACATATAATGAGCCTTCTGAAGGACTCCTCTGATATTTCCTTGGAGTTAGTGACCTGGAGTTTCCCTACTAGAGAGTTTCCTTACAACGCTCCGTTGATGTTGTGTTGCTCCTCGTAAAACAGCTCAAAATGAATTGCAGGAGGCAAAAAAAAAGTAGTGAAGTGTTCCCAAGCAGTGAGGAACAGCTCCTCCGAGGTGCTGAGTGTGATGTTTCCTAACAGAAGGCAGTGATGGGAGCAGAGGATTTCCCAAAATTGCCAAATGCAGCTGCTGAGAGGTTACCTGGTAACTAATCCTGCCCTCAGTGAAACCCTCCTCGGCGTTGTGCTTCCCATGCTCAGCGGCAGGGTTTGATTTTGTGCCCTCAGAGGCTCTGGTTGTGTTTTCAGCGTGGGGGAAGTGCCTGGGAGCAGCAGAACCACCCGTGTGTGTGTATTGCCATGTGGTGTGGGGCTGCCCGGAGCTCTGTGCAGGTGCTGCTCAGAGAGGGGACATTGCCATTCCTGCTTTGTCACACTCGGAGCCTTGCCAAGGGGAGTAATTCAGCAGTGCTTATTTTAGTCCACACAAACCCTGGAGGCTTCTGGAAAGAGTTGCCAGCTCTGTGCCGATGGGAGCGCGTTGCAGTGGGATGCAAACATCGAGGCTGGGTTTCCATCGCGATGTGTTGTGCTTGTTGCTACTTTCCTGTTTTGGCACTGGGAAGTGAGAGGCTGCTTTCACTTTCTGCTGCTCTGACCCTTGCACGGTGTCCCAGCTCTGATGTGTCCCCTCTGCTGAGCCCGGGCTGCCTCAGGAGATCCTCGTGCCAGAATGTTTTAAAATCGATTTTTGTTAAAACTGCTGTGCAGCACAAAGTATTCGTCTCAGAGGGAACAAGGCAACATCTGTTTGTTCCGGTCAGCGAGCTCCCTGTCCTCTCTGTGGTGAAAAACCAGGGAACCTTGCCCTGGTGTTGCTTGTACCCGTTGGCTGAGCCCAAAGGATGCTGTTACCTGATGGTATCTGTTGGAATTTGAGAGTGGATCCTGGAATTATGGAATGGTTTGGGTTGGGAGACACCCTTGAACTGATCCAGTACCACCCCCTGCCATGGGCAAGGGCACCTCCCACTATCCCAGCCCTGTCCAGCCTGGTGTTGGACACTTCCAGGGATGGGGCACCACAGCTTTTGTGCCAGGGCCTCACCATGAAACAAGTTCCAGTTTCTTGGTACCTTACAGGTCCTCTCCCAAAGATATCCTCATCTTCTCAGACTTGTTCTTCTGCTTTGTAGCCTCATTCATAATCTAAACCCAGAGGTCTGTGCCTTCCCTCTTGTGTTGTATACATCCCATGAAAGCCCATTTTCTCTGCAGCCCCCAAAGAGAACAGGAAAAGCACAAAAGAAAATTGTTCCTTGGTGCCTGCCGAGCTCCTGAAGGCTTCTGCTGCTTCGGGGGGGAGTTCTGTGATCATTTCTCAGTAGCTGTTTGTGCTTTGTGTGACTCCACAGTGGGGACTGAAGGGTTTTTCCTTTTCCATCTGCTTTCTGGGGACATTGCACGTGCAGCTGTCTGAAACTGGAGGGGCTTCCCAGACATCCCATGGGCTCCTCCTGGGGAAGGGGAGTCAGGCTCGTATGGGCTGCAGGTCCCAGCTGGAGAATCCTGTCCCTTTGCAGGAGCCACTGGAGGCTGTGCCTGGCAGGTGGCTTTGTGCCCTTCCAGGTGGAGTTTTCCATTTCTGGTGGGAAAGGGGCTGCAGGAGGCTGCTTTGCTGCTGAGCAGACACAGGGTGTGCCAGGGTGGGATGACTCTGTCACCAAGGGTTTCATGAGGAAAATTCTGGCTCCTTCCGTGTCACCAAGGCTTTGATCAGGGAAATTCTGCTTCCTTCCCTCCCGGTTTTGCTGGGGCCTGACAGTGTGACTTTTATCTGGCTACATCTGGTTTGTGTGATACAAAAAGTGAAAGACTGACATTCAGGCCTCATGATTCCTTGTGCCTCCTGGCATTTATTCCTTGTGCTTCCAGGCATTTTGCAAGAATTCCCTGGTGGTCTGACGTGCTCTGAAGATGCTGAGCTAAGTGAAGGCTGTGCTGTCCCTTGGGTCTGCTGGGGAGGGTGGAGGGTGGCTGGGGACAGTGGCCTGGGGTGAGCTGGAACAGGGGCAGCAGCTCCAATTTTGGCTTTTAGCTTGGGAGAGGTGCAGGACACAGAGGAATAACAGGCACTCTGGAGGTTCAGGCAATCTCAGATCCTGTTACTTCCCAGGTTCCAGGAGAGCCCCTGCTAGGTGGGAGCTTGTGATAACAAGATGAGGCTCTTGCAAGACCAAACCCAGTAAACCACTGCAGTGGTGCCTCTCTTCATCTCATCCACCATAAAGGGAGGCTAAAGTCCAAGTCTGCTTCCAGACCCACTCCAAAAGATTATTTTTTTTATAGCTCTTAATATGATTTTAGGCTCGACTCCAAGCACCAGTTTGCTGAAGCACGAGCCTCATTTATTGCTGGTGGATGTTCACAATCCCAGCTCTGCTGGAAGAGGACACTGCAGCCTTCCCTGCAGTTTGATGCTCAGCTCTCTGACAGCTCCTGGGCATCGTTAATTGTGGCCACAGGGACTAGGCTGTGTGTGTTCCTAGTAGAAAAGTGACTCTCAAATTTAACATCTTTGCCAGTATTTCCTTTGGAAATGTGTTTGACTTGGCCACTGCTCCTTTCTCTGACCCGTGTCCTTACTCACTTGTGGTGATGCCAGGGAAGTTTGATCCTGGGAAGATTTTGTCATTTTAAAGGTTGGATGGCTCCTTTTCCTTCTGTGTGCAGCACTTGTGTGTGGCAGAGCGAGCAGGGAGACTCCCCATGCTCACGTCAAGTGACGCCCAAGTTGTTTTTCCTGTTACTCAGCCCTTTGCATAGTTCAGAGCTGGCCTCCCTTTCCTATCCTTGTTCAGTGAGTGGGAGATTTATTTCTGTCTGCTCTGGGGGGCTGCACAGGTGAGTATCCCCCTTTGCAGGGTTCCATCACCTCCAGGCTGTCCTGTTTTCTGTGTTCCTGCTGGCTCTTAGGGGATCTGGGAGCTCCTTCCCAAGTTCCCTCGTGCTGCTCCAGCTCTCTGTCCTCGCTCCTGGTCATTTGTTGTTATTATTTATAGTAAGATCAGGATGGCAGAGGTGATGGGGCATGTTCCTGCTGTCCCCTGGTGCAGGCTGAGGCACTCAGACTGTTCTATACCTGGACAGTGTCTCTGCTCCTGCTTCCAGATGTGCTTGCAGTGGTGTCTGGGGGTGACTCCTGTGGGGGATGTTTGGTGCTGAGAAGAGGGAGGTTGTGTGTCTATGTGTGTCTCCCAAGCAGGAAAAATCCCAGGACCCCAGGGAGGTAAAACCCTTAAAATCAGAGAATCCCAGGGTGGTTTGCATTGGGAGGGACCTTAAAGCCTGCCTTGGGCGCTCCAAAGCCTGGCCTTGATGACACCTGTGACTTCAGCAAAGCACAGCTTTGGGTTGCTCAGGATCACATCTGCACACAGGTCCAAGGGCACTCCCTGAGCAGTCCAGGCAGAGCCAGAGGGAGGCACCAGCAGAGAAATGTGAGCAGGACCATGCGAGGTACCCCCTCAGAACCAGCAAATTAAATGGCTTGGGAGGGTTTTCTGTTTTCTCTCATCATGTTTTGGAAAAATCTGTACCAACTCCTGAGGAACTGAGGGTCAGAAGCCACTGGCCTTGGCGTGATGCAGGCTCTCATTTCAGAGGACAAAAATAGCCTTTTCCTGCAGGAAGCTCCCAGTGTGAACAGTTGCTGCAGAGCTGTTTGTTCTCCCTCTCGCTGCTCCCAGCTCTCCCAAACAACAGCAGATGGAAATGTCTGTGCAAGCTCCAGCAGACACAGCCCCAGCCTCCCTCAGGCACTGACTCCCAGAGGCTCTGGGAGCTCGGCTCTCCTGCTACTGCGTCTCTGCAGGGAAGTGCCAGCTCAGAAATGCCCCAGGAGCGCCAGGATGCCACTCAGACCCAGGAGAACCCAGAAGCCGCTCTCCAGAACGTCTCCTTCACGTGTTCAGAGCAGGAGGCAGGTTCCTTTCTGAGCAGCAGGAAATTCTGGGGGGGATGCCAGAACCACCCACCGATTTTTGTGCTCCTTTTGTACCTGGTAGCTGGTGCCTGGTGCCTTTTCCTCCAGGATTTCCTGGAAGCAGCAGCCCCTGGAGTGGGTGCTGGGGGTCCCAGCACCCTGCTAAGTCCCAGGATGTGTGACTTCCATGAATCCTGTGTGACTTCCATGAATCCTGTTTGCTGCCAGGGAGATGAGGCTCCTGTAGCAGAGGCTTGTACTGGCTGCAAGCTGAGCCTGGCTCCCAGCACCTCCCGTGGCTGAGCTGAGCAAAGCCAGTGCTTTGGGATCAGGGATGAGCTTCCTCTGCTGTTTCAGCCACTGTGCAAACATTCCTGCTTTTTGTGGTGTTACCAGCTGCTAAAGGGCTCCATTTTTAGGCATGTCCTAATTTCTCTGCATGTTTTCAACTGGAATATGGTTATTTTGGGATGGGGAAGGGAGTCCTGTATCAACATAAATGAAACCTGAGCTTTGTTGGTTTTTCCAGACAGCAAATCAAGCAGCCAGCACTAGGTGACAGCTTGGTGGATATCTTGGTGGGGGGGACACGAGAAACTTGAATTAAATTGCCCTGCAGCTAATGTCACAGCACAAGACCAGGGTAAAAAACACTTGCAGAAAGACCGCAGTGCTTTTTGGGACCTTCCTACAAATCAAGCCTGGAAGTTTGATTCTTCCTTCTGGTGTTCATGGTCTCCAGACTTCTCTCGTTTCACCCTCCTGAGCTGTAAACCCCTAGAAGAGAATATCCTGCAATTTGGGAGTAATGGGATGAATTTTGGCCATGGTGTCACCCTGGTGGGTCCCTCTGAGGTGGGTTTGGGGGGCACAGCAGCCCTGGGAGGGGCCGTGGAGGTTAAAGCAGGGGGAGAGGGGAGAGGAATGGAGCAGTTTCCTTGGATATAGGAATTAAAGCCCCTTCTGGAAAACACTGAGGTTTCCATTACTGAGGCCACTGAGTTTGTATTCATTAAATTAATTATATTTGCTTTGATCCTGCAAATGTTCTCAGAGGTGAGAACAGAGGTACAGTTGGTCCCTTTTGTTCCAGCTGTCAGCTCTGTTGCCTGAAAAAGCAACTGTTTCCCTCTTCAGCATTTATTTTATAATAACATTTTCTGTCACAGCTTTTTGTTAAAATCTGGCAAGAAGTCTAAATAAAACAGTGCCTGGCTCCAAGGAAAAAACCTAAATAATGGCATTTCTTGAACTAATTTAATCTGCCAGCGTTGAATGCTTAAGTGTATATCTGTATTGGGCAGAAGATTTTTGGCAGGGACAGAGCAGGCTCGTTTCTATGGCAACTGAGATCCTGTCGTGGATATTTGTGTAAAAAACCCAGTGCTCACGGCTTCCTCTGTGAGAAAACCATTTCAGTGTGAGCACAAATTTCTTACCACCTGCTTGAAGGAGTCAAGTTGTTTAAAGGAAGCTCAGACAAACTCATTTCTCTGGGTATCTTTTCTTCAGGGTGATAACAGACTCGTTGACAAAGGTTGCTCAGAGCTGTTGGTTTCATGAATAGAAGAAGTGAGCAAGTGTCTGGCTTCTTCCAGCTCCAGTCCAGCAGTCAGGAGAAACAGCTCTGCAGAGATTTGGGGTTTTACTCTTTCTCTTTTTCTCTTTATAGGATAAAGTGGACATTGCCGTCTTGGTGTTACTCCTTTTTCCTGTTACTCTGTAAGAAGTGTTCAATACTGAGACCATAAATAGAAGAAGGAGCCCTGGGCTCACCTACAGAGCTGGACAAAAAGCCCTTCCATTTAATAACTCCATATTGGTTAAAACCCCTCAAAACAGTAAAAGCTTTTGCCTCTGATTGCATTTTAATAGATGTAATGCTCACTCTGTAAAAGAAATGGGAGCATAAAGGCAGATGCCAAGGTAACCAGAGGGAAAGTTGGATTTGCTCTTACCTGAGGGGTTTTAGTGCTTTCCAGGCTCTGCATCCTGCCCGGGGCTGTCTGACATCCTGAGTGCCCTGCCCGGGGCTCTCTGACATCCTGAGTGCCCTGCCAGGGAGAGGGGACACGGGGAAGGTCAGGAACTTCCAGGAAAAATCGATGAGGGAGAGCTGTGGTAGGAGAATATGGAATAAACAGAACTGGAGACAGCTCTGTGCCGGTGCAGGAGCAGCAGTGGGAAGACGTGGGATTGCAGGGAGGTGTCTGGGCACTGACTGGGATTGCTGGGAGGTGTCTGGGCAGCGATTGGGATCTCTCAGAGGCTGCTCCCCTGGTGGGGGTGGCATTGCAGGGGGTGGTTTGGTGGCAGCCCGAGCTCAGCCCAGCCCTGCCCTGCGCAGTCCCAGGCTTTTGCAGAAGCACTGCCTGGCAGGAGCTGAAATGCCCCCAGCACAGCCCTGGGAGTGTCCCTGCCCCTGCCAGCAGCACCCTGGGTTGGTGATCCCCGGGAACATGGGGCAGGAGGACAGGAGAGCAGAGGAGATGTGTGGGAAGTGTCCCCAGGCACTGCCACAGCTCGGTTCAGGGTGCATCACGTTCAGGCTTAAACACGTTATTTAGCACCCACTCAGCTGCTTAAACTGATGATTTGTAGGCTGATGGGGGCAATTTGCATAAAACGTATAAAAATAGTGTCAATTACTGAGTTCTCGCCGTAGCCTATATCTGGCACAATGTCCTATAAAACCTCAATGCTCCCATTCAGGGGGATCTGAGGAGGGAGAGGAGCTCACTCCCGATCCTGCTCGGTCGTTTTCAAAGTGAACTGTGAAATTCAAAGTTTCAAAGTGAAATGTTAAAATATCAGTTATCCCTCGCTTTGGCTGATGATTTCTTCCATCAGGCTTAAAGTGAGCGAGGAAGCCATGGCAGGATTGAGTCCTGCATTTCACGCTGAGCCCCCACAAGGTACCTTCATGGTGACAAACCTCTCGATCAGCTCCTTTGTGCTCTCCGGCAATAACCTGGCAGCGTTTGTGGGAGCTGCGGGGATCGTGTTTGTGGCTCCACCTCTGCTGCTCCCAGTGCTGAGGGTGAAGCGGGGAGCAGCTGGGCTGACCCCGCGAGGCTCTGCTCCTGCTCTTGGAGCCCAGAGCCCTTTGCAGACGAGGTTTGGGTTGGCCTTACCCTGCAGTCGGTGGCTCAGGTACCCGGGAATGTGGTTTTGCATCGATTTACCTGCAACATCTGTGTGGTGCAGGTGGTGCAGGGAATCATTGCTGGGGCAGGGCAGAGACTGGGCACAGCAAGGATTGGGATGTGAGAGGGATCAGGAACAGCAGGGATCAGGCTGTGAGAGGGACCAAGATGTGAGCAGGATCAGAATGTGGCAGGGATCAGGCACAGCAGGGATTGGTCTGTAAAAGGGATCAGGATGTGAGAGGGATGGGGCACAGCAGGGATCAGGATGTGAGAGGGATGGGGCACAGCAGGGATCAGGCTGTGAGAGGGATCAGGATTTGAGAGGGATGGGGCACAGCAGGGATCAGGCTGTAAGAAGGACCAGGCTGTGGCAGGGGTGGGGCACAGCAGGGATCAGGCACAGCAGGAATCGGGCACAGCAAGGATCAGGCACAGCAGGGATCAGGACATCAGCTCAGTTGCACCATCAGATTCCTCAGTCCTTGAGCTTTTCTTTCACATTCTTGGCCAGGACTGGAAGTGAGGAAGGCACAGGTGCTCCTTCCCTTCCTTTTGGTCTCTGAGCACTCTGGGAAGCTTCTGCTCCTCTGGGCCCCAGGCAGGAATGATTTGCCTGCTCTGCACTTTGCGGAGTGAAACAGGGATGATGCTGCTCCTTTAACCAGCCTTTGGAGGCTTGTGTGGGGTGAGGGACACTTGGTCTGCATGAGAGATGTGCTTGGGGATTTTCAGTTTAGCCTGTACAGAGGAGAAGCTGATTTTGTTCTGGCTGCAGTTTTTTTGATTGCTCCCAGGGGAATTCTGCAGAGAATCCTTTTATTGGAGAAAGCATTCCAATGGGAACAGAGGCTGTAGCTAAATACAGAGCACAGATTGCCCAAAACCTGACCTGTGCTGTGCTAGAAGATGCCAAATCTGTGGTCTCCAATAAGTTTTATCATTTCCAGTCTCTTTGCCTGCTGCCATTTGCAGCTGCCTTATGGATTTGAGTTCCCAGGTAATGGCACTAAGTCTTTCCAAAATATGAGGTCTAAGTGGATTTTATGGGTCAGTTAAAAAACAGCTGAAAAAAAAAGCCAGGCTGCATTTCACTGCCAGCTCCCTGAACCCGTGTGAGCACTGGCAGAGGTGTTGGGTTGAAAGCAAACCCAGACTCTTCCTTCCCAGTGGATGAATGGAAAGAAGGAGCATGGAGGAAGGTGGGGAGGAGGTGACACCGGTGCTGCTGGTGTGTGGCTGGAGCTCTGCTCATCCCTGGGAATAATCTCTGACATCACCGATGTATTTTTAGCTGCCTCCACCTGACAGTGCCTCACTGTCCTTGTCTGATTTAAGATCCTGGCCTGCAGCCACTGACACGTTCCAGCTGGGAGAGTAATTACCTTTTCCTGCTTTAAATAAGGGAGCAGCTCCAGCCCTCCTGCTCTACTGAACTCCAAATACCCCCAGCCACGAACTGCACCCAGCCAGTCCCAGCAGAGCTGGTTATTCTGGAGCTGGGCAGCGCTGCCTGGGAGCCCCAAGGGATGAAGTCTCTTTGTTTGCAAAGCTCCCAGCATTTGTCAGCTCAGCTCCCACTGTGCTTTTCCGGCAGGCACGCTCGCTTTTCCGGGAGCTCTCAGATTGCCTGTGGGCTGAGGCCAAGTGCGTGGACTCTGCCTTGCCTGGATGCTCCCCAGGGCGTGGCCCTTTCCTTCCTTGCTTCCAGGAGCGAGGAGCAGGGTGAAGCTGTGCTGCTGAAATGAGGGGCAAAACGTGGAGCTGCGGGTTTGTCCTCTGTGCAGGAGCTGGGTCAGAGTGAAAACTGCCCCTGGGAAGAGCCAGAACTCACCTGAGATCCCCTTCCCACCCCTGGGCTGGTGCAGAGCCTTCAGTACCCGGCATCTCCTGTGTTTATTTACCCCTAAACACAGGACTTTGCTCAGGGCTGGGTGCTGGAGCAGACCAAGGGGCAGGGAGAACACAGAGCATGTGTGTCCCTCTCCAGCAGCTCGGGTTTCTCCTGTGGCCAAAGGGGATGGCTGCACCAGGATGATAAGCCAGGCTCTTCCTCTTCAGCTGCCTGAGGATGGGCTCACTGTTATTTTTAGTGTCCTCAAGTAGTCAGCACTTCAGAAGTCTGTCTGGGAGCCTTGAGCCTGTCCACTTGGAGGCCCTTCTTCCAGGTTAATTTGGGCAGTGTTACATTCCTTGAGATCTGCCCAGGGATTGGGACCTTGTAAAAATTCCTGCTAACAAGCTCTGGAGCACTTGCTGCTCTTGGAAATCCTCATTAATCAACTGCGAGGCATCTGTTAACTGTGCAGGGGGAACAGGCCCTTCTCTGTGCCTGCTGCTGAGCCTGAGGGACCATCAAACCCCTCCTGGCTGCCACCTAAAACCTCTGAGTATGTTTCTCATGGGTTGAACCCTGTGTGACACCCAGAATATTTTATTCCCCTCCCTCTCTTGTGCAGAAGCAGAGGGGTGGTCAGTGTTGGAGTCAGCAGGCCGGCCCAGGGTCCTTTCAAGTGGCTGCTAAAGCTCCTTGGCTCTCTTTGACCTGCAGGAGTCAGAGTCTGAGACCAAGCTGGATGGAGAGACAGCGTCAGACAGCGAGAGCAAATCCGACTTTGGGGGCTCATCCCCAGTGCCGACGTCAGATGACACTCCAGAGGTGCTCAACAGGGCTCTCTCCAACCTGTCCTCGAGGTAACCCTCCCTGAGCATCCTCCTGTGCTCTCCCTGGGGCTCCCCCTGCCCAGTGGGGGCTGCTGGAAGCTGAAGGAGCAGCTCCCCAGCCTCCCCCAGCCCCTGGGGCCATGGAAAGCAGCAGGGTCAGGGCTTTGGGTGGGACAGGAGTGGGCAGAGCAGTGCTGGGAGGGGTCTCGCTGCCTGCTGGGTCCTGGCAGGTCCGGGCCTGGGTGGGACAGGCCCACAGAGCTCGTGGGTGGCTTTGGCAGCACTCACAGCAAAGGTTTGAGCTGTGGGGGCTTTTAGCAACTGCTGTGACTGAGCTCTGCAGGAATGCCTGAGGAATTGCACTGGTAAGGACAGGATTTAGGAACAAGCCAGGGATATTCTCCACTAAGTGCTTGGGAGGAAAGTGTCTTGTTTATGTCACAGGAGAAGGAAGGTGTCTTTCCTGAGTGTGCTGTGAGGGTGGGAGAGGCTCACAGCAGGAAAGCAGTCAGGATACAATGTGCCAGGGGCCATCTTTCCTCACAGGAAGCAGTGTAGAGAGGGGGAATGGTCCCCACTTTATTTGGATTTATCCTGCAGCTCGTCTGAGGTGTGGGAAAGCTGTAGCAGAACAGGAGCAGAGGCTGCCCTGTCCCATTCCAGTGCCCTGGGAGGTGCTCAGCACCTGGGTAAAGCTCTCTGCATTTAGTGGCTGAAGTGCAGCTGCTGCAACCAGGCCTTTATCAGCACATCAAGGTCTCTCTGCACTGCTGAGAGGAAACTTGGGGTTCCCAGGGCTCAGTTTCCTTCCTGTGGCACAGAGAGCACAGTACTGTTTGGCTGCTTTGCTCTATCTTGTCCTTCTCTGATGTTTTCTTTCTCCATGGCCCAGATGGAAGAACTGGTGGGTGAGAGGCATCCTCACGCTGGCAATGATCACCTTCTTCTTCATCATCATCTACCTGGGCCCCATGGTCTTAATGACAATAGTAAGTGCTCCAGAGAGGTGTGCACCTTCACTGCAGCAGGGGGAACTTGCTGGGACACTGCTGGTGTGGGGAGCTCAGGGCCTTGTGTCCTGCAGCTCCTGGATTCCTCTCTCCATGGAGGAATCTGCTGGTCAGTATTTGGCTGCAGTTGGAACTGACACAAGGGGTTGTTAGGAACCTCCTTGGCAGAGGAAAGGGGAGGGAAAAGCGACCTCCTGAGCTTCCCACGTGGGGTTGGGAGGCTCCTGCAGCTGCTGAAGGACCTTTTGCTCTGCACATGCTTGGTTTTTATCTCCTCAAGGGAAGAGGTGTTTAATGAGCAGGAATTACAGTGCCTGGATGTGTTTTCTGTGCAGGTGATGTGTGTCCAGATCAAATGTTTCCACGAGATCATCACCATTGGCTACAACGTGTACCACTCCTACGACCTGCCCTGGTTCAGGACGCTCAGCTGGTGAGTGAGGGGCTGCTCCCCATCCCCGTGTGCAGCACTGACACCTCCCCTGGGGCACTCAGGGGACACAGCCACAGCCCTGGGCTGCTGTGTGCTGGCAGTGACCTGTGCTGGCAGCACTTGGAAAGGAAAATCACAGAGCCCCAGGATGGACTGGCTTAGAAGGGACCTCAAAGCCCACCCAGTGCATCCCCTGCCATGGCAGGGACACCTCCCACTGTCCCAGGCTGCTCCCAGCCCCATCCAGCCTGGCCTTGGGCACTGCCAGGGATCCAGGGGCAGCCACAGCTCCCCTGGGCACCCTGTGCCAGGGCCTCACCACCCTCCCAGGGAGGAATTCCTTCCCAATATCCCATCTATCCCTGCCCTCCTTCAGCTCAAGGCCATTCCTCCTAGTCCTGTCACTACACAAGGGCTGTGGAGAGGGCAGGAGTTGGGCTTTTGGGGCACAGAAGCCCCAAAAATGGGCTCCAGAAAAGTGGCTCTGTGAGGTATGGAGCAGGTGGGTGGTTTTGGGAGGCAGAGGCTGTGGGATTTTGGGAGGCAGAGGCCAGCTGAGCAGTGCCACCTAAAGGCAGAGTCTTTGTGCATCACAGCCAACCCCAAACCCCAGCTGTGAGCCATCCCTCACAGAGGGGCTCAGAGGTGCAGCCACTCCTTGGAGTGAAGGTGACATTCCGGAGATGGGGGGGCAGCTCTGGCTGGCAGAAGCAAAACCTGTTGGCAGCATCCCAGAGCAGTGTCAGGACCTCAGGGATCAGCCACTTGAGGAGCCTTTTGGGGCTCCTGCTGATGAGATTCCCACCCTCCCCAGGTACTTCCTGCTGTGTGTGAATTACTTCTTCTACGGCGAGACGGTGACAGATTATTTCTTCACCCTGGTGCAAAGGGAGGAGCCCCTGAGGATCCTCAGCAAATACCATCGCTTCATTTCCTTCGCCCTCTACCTGACAGGTGGGCACTACCGTGGCTGGTGTCTGGGCTGGAGGGAAGAAATCTCCTGCCTGGGGTGCTGTGTCCAGTGCAGGATCCTGATGTGTGCCAGCACATCAGTTGCGCTCCCCAGGGATGCTGTAACTGGGTTGCATGGGGAGAGCTGTGCTGGCAGACCTTTTCCATGAGGTTCTGGTGGAGAAAACTCCATGATCTTCATGGGACAGCCAGGTTCCTAATCTGTCCAAGTGCTGCTTGGTGTGACTTCCACAGCAGTGTTTTTGCCACCCCACAGTGCTTCTTTACTCAAGCAGGGCCCCAGCAGCTGTGCAATACCATAGCCCAAAAGTATTTCTGGCTGTTGAAGGCACATTCCCACCACTGCCTTTTGTTCTGTGTCTCCTCAGGTTTCTGCATGTTTGTCTTGAGTCTGGTGAAGAAACACTATCGCCTCCAGTTCTACATGGTGAGCTTAAAGTTCAGGTCCTGGTGAGGTTAAAATTCAGGTCTTGGTGAGGTTAAAATTCAGGTCTTGGTGAGGTTAAATTCAGGTTTTGGTGAGGTAAAATTCAGGGCCTGGTGAGGTTAAAATTCAGGGCCTGGTGAGGTTAAATTCAGGTTTTGGTGAGGTTAAATTTGGGGCCTGGTGAGGTTAAATCTGGAGCCTAGTAAGGTTAAAATTCAGGTCTTGGTGAGGTTGAATTTGGAGCCTGTGGAGATGCCTGGCCAGCGTTAACCCCACAGTGCCAAAATAACTCAGTACAAAGCAGCTTGTCCTGTTTCTGTGGCTGTTTAACAAACAGTAGATAATAAATGAGCTGTTCTGAGGAGCTCTGAGCACCTGAGCTGGGCAGTGCTGGCAGTGGCTCTGGGCAGGCTGGACAATGTGCTCTCCTCTCTTCCAGTTTGGCTGGACCCACGTGACGTTGCTGATTGTTGTTACCCAGTCACACCTCATCATTCACAACCTGTTTGAAGGAATGATCTGGTGAGTTTGCTCTGCCTCCTGAGCTGCTTTGATTCCTGCAGCCTGAAAAAGCTGTGTTTCCATAGCATCCCAGACTGGTTTGGGATGGAAGGGGCTTTAGTGATCACCCAGTGCCACCCCCTGCCATGGGATGCCTCCTGCTGTCCCAGCTTGCTCCAAGCCCTGTCCAGCCTGGCCTTGGACACTTTCAGGGATGGGGAGTCCAGAACCTCTCTGGGCAACCCGTGCCAGGGCCTCACCACCATTAGAGTAGGATTAAATAGTTAATACCTAATTTTTCAATCTCAAAACTTAGTTTTGAGTTAAAACTTCTCTCACAAAAACCAATGGCCAAGGAGGAGGTGCTTCCTGTGAGGGACCAGCCTGTTCAGAACAGCAAAACATTGAGTAAGTCCTCAGAGGCTTGGGACTTGCTTTGTCAGCATATAGAGAGGTGTTGTAAAGGAGAATTTCGTAAACTTGCTGTGGGGTGCAGGGTCCTTTCAGGTGGCACTGGGGCTGGGTGGGTGCTTTCTGCTAATACCCACAGCTGCCAGGTGGCTGGGGAAGTGCTGCCCCTGAAAGACAGGTGGAGGGGGCAGCTGCCACCTCAGTGCAGCTGTTGTGGACAGGGGAGGCCCTTCTGGTGGTCCTGCCAAAACCAGCAGGGCCAGAAATGAATTCTGGCCCCTTGAAGGCTTCATGGCCCTCAGTGTGTCACAGCCAGCCCGGAGTGCTCTGGGATCCTCCTGCTTAGTGCCAAAATGCAGGAAATACTTCCACAGAGCTCAGGAGGGGAGAGTCCAACACCTTGCTGAGGGTGGCTAAGGAAAATGTGCTGACAACAGGTCACTGTGGGCACACAGCCTGCTTTTCAGTCCAGAGCACTGGAGAAACCCTCAGATTCCCCTCGGAGCTTCCTGTGGTTGTTGCTTGCACTGCAGTGGGGGAGGGGACATTGGGGTGGTGGCACTGCAGAGTGCCCTGTGGTGGCAGCTGCTCACTGAGCCCTGGAGTTGTGTGGTGATGGTTTGACCCTTGTCCCCTGCAGGTTCATTGTCCCCATCTCCTGTGTGATCTGCAATGACATCATGGCCTACATGTTTGGGTTCTTCTTTGGCCGCACGCCGCTCATCAAGGTTTGGGACACTTTGGGGTCAAAACGTCAATTTTGGCTCCTCTGGGTCTTAGTCCTGTGCTCCCCCAGCTCCTGCTCTGTGGCCTCTTATGGGTCTGAAGCAATTCTCCAAATTAAAGCTGGGGTGCTTCCCAGTCTTGGAGGCTATAAAATTAAATCAGTGAACCACTCAGGCTGGAAAGATCGAGTCCAGCCAGGAATGAACCATTTCAGACTGAGGTGTTGGGGTCAGCTTCTGAGCAAACTCTCACTCGTGGGTTGGTGGCAGCAGTGTGTTGGCCTCAGCAGTTCACAAAGGTGCATCACTTAACATCCCCCTCGCTTCTCTCTGGCAGCTCTCCCCAAAGAAGACCTGGGAAGGTTTTATTGGAGGCTTTTTTTCCACCGTTCTGTTTGGATTGCTGGTAAGTGGCCATCATGGCACTTCCTCCACTGGAGTTTTCCCTTCATAGGGTCACAATGTTCTGTTTAAAAAATGCAGTCAGACTTGAATCTCTGTCAGATATTTCAGCTTTCCTTGCTGCCCAGGGTTTGAAGTGTCCCTGGCTGTGTGCAGACACTGTTGATTGAGCTGAGTGCTGGAGGAAGTTTTCACTCCCTGTTAAACCCGTGATGTGCTCCTTAGAATAATTAACCCTTTTCCCTCTGCTGCTGTTGGGTGGTGCTGTGCATCATTTCAGGGGCTGTGTGGGGAATTCCACACTCCTGGAGTGTTTTGCCCCGTTTTTATGTCCCTCTCTGTGGCTGCTGTTGCTGCCCCTCCAGGGTGCAGCCTGCTCACTGCTCTTCCTCTGCCTTCAGCAAATTACTGCTGCTCAGGGGAGTGATCTTCTTAATGAAGCTGGGAGCGTGGTTCCTTCCTCCCTCATTTCCTTGCATGGCCTCTCCCCTTGAGAAATCCCTGAGGAGAGCATTGATCCTGTTTCCTTTGTCTCTTTTTCCTGGAGCTATCCTACGTGATGTCTGGGTACCGCTGCTTCACCTGCCCCGTGGAGTTCAACAATGACACCAACAGCTTCACCATGGACTGTGAGCCCTCTGAGCTGTTCCAGCTGCAGGAGTACAACATCCCCGTGGTGCTGCAGTCTGTGGTGGGCTGGGTATGACCCTCTCTGCTCCCTGGGTCTCATTTGGTGGGGTGGGACACCTGAGGAAAGAGCCGGCCTGTGTTTCGATGTGAAGGAACGGGACAGAGGTGCATCCACAAGAAAGGGGGAATGTGGTGGTGCCTGTTGTTGATTGAGACACCAAAGGAATTATCCCAAGTCTGGTGGGACACTGACCCGCTTGGAAACCAACAGAGCTAAAGCCTGGTGGGCAGGGAAGGAGGGGCAGGCAGCGCTGTTCTCACTGGAAATCCCCCTGTGCTGTTTGTCCTGCAGAAGACAGTGCGGATGTACCCCTTCCAAATCCACAGCATCGCCCTCTCCACCTTTGCCTCCCTCATCGGGCCCTTTGGAGGCTTCTTTGCCAGTGGCTTCAAGAGGGCCTTCAAAATCAAGGTGAGGAGGGAGAAGGTGGTTGACGTTTTGGGGAGGAAACATGCAGTGGGTGCTGCCACTTGATGCAGTCCCACAGCTCTGAGGGAAGGGAGGGGAAGGGAGGGTTGGTCAGTCACAGATAAAATGCTGGAGCAGGATCTGGGTTTTTGACCAAAAGGAAACAGACCTTAAGATTTTAACTGTGATATTCTAAACCCTGCTGTGGTGCACGTAGAGGAAGGAAGATCCAGCCAGGAAATTTTGCAATCTGAGGTTTCCCTTGGTGCCTTGAAGGCTGGTTTTACATATAAACTGTCTGTGCTCAGTTAAGATGCCTTGAAAGGCAAGGCAGAGTAGCAGCAGATATACATTTGCCTTCCCTGCCCTTTGAGTAACAGAACTGGGTTGAGCCTCGCTGCCCCTCAGGCACCTGCAACAGCCAAAAGCAGGGAGAGGCATGAAACAAAATGTTTCCTTGGTCCAACTTTGCCTTCTGGGAAGAGCTGGAGCAGGGGGTGAGTGCGGTGTGGGGGGGCACAGAAGCAAGCACAGGCCCTGGGGAGTGCTCAGCAAACCCCTCTCCTCCCACAGGACTTTGCCAACACCATCCCGGGGCACGGGGGCATCATGGACCGCTTCGACTGCCAGTACCTGATGGCCACCTTTGTCAATGTGTACATCGCCAGCTTCATCAGGTGCGGCTGCCCTGCTGCCCTGGGGGCCTCCTGCACTCCCAAGGCTGGGAATCACAGGCAGCTGTGCTCCCTGGTAGACTGAACAGCTGGAAATACAACGCAGAGGAAATGGGGGCTTGAGGAGGGCAAGGATCTTTAGCAGAGCTGGAAACACAACCCTCACTTCCCATGGGCTGCTGTTGTTCCAGTCCCACTGAAACTCTTCCATGCCCCTTCTGGGACTCTTGGACAGGTTTCTAGAGTCAAATGAGCAGGGAAATATAATTTTGCAGCACTGGCAAGCATTCTGTAGCCAAGGCCAGAGGAAAAAGCCTGTGGGTACATAAGGGATGTGCTGGGGGAGCTGAGCCTGTATTGAATTCTGAGGGGCAGCACCTGCTGGTAAGATGCACAGTCCTCTTCAGATAGATTGGGTTTGGGGTGTTAGAGCTTCCTGTGCCTTTTGAGTCCATTTCCACATCCCAGATGGAGTTGGGCTGCCTGGGGAAGGACAACACAGCAACGAATTATTCCCATTATTCTGATGGAATTGTGCTTGAGCCCCATTGCTGACGATGCTTTTGTGTTGCAGGGGCCCCAACCCAAGCAAACTGATCCAGCAGTTCCTGACCCTGAGGCCAGACCAGCAGCTCCACATCTTCAACACGCTCAAAGCACACCTGGTGGACAGGGGAATTTTGGGGAGCCTGGAGGACGCATAGACAGGAGGTGGTTGGAACAGGACTGAAAACAGACAGGCCTCCTCCAGGGAATTCCTGGCTTACGTGATTTAAGACAATAACAAGGCCTCATTTCACTGTAACTTTTCTTCCTTTCTTGGTAAATGTTTGCATTTGTGGTTTATTTTTTTTTAAGATAATATATTTATAGAGCTTTGGTTCAAATGAGCAAATCTTGGGTTTGTAGCTGAGAAGGCGTTAAGGCTTGGAAGGACTGTTGTGTGGAGCAGGAGGGTGGGATTGTCCTGGTGGTCTTTCTGAACCTTTGGGGTGTGTGGGCAGAGCTGAGCTTTCCCTGTGAGTGGGTTTTGCAGGGAATGGAGAGCCTGGCAGGGAAGGGGAGGCTGTGCCCTGCCCTGGCCCTCGTGCTCAGGGTGGCAGCTCTGGGGACCATCCTCCTCTCCAGGGAGTGCAGTGGGAATTGTCCCAGCAGTTTATGCCTGTGGGAATCTCCTTGCACAAGGTATTTGGAAGAGGATCTTGTACTAACCCAGCCCTGCTTCCTCTGTCCAGCCCTGCACCTGCAGCTGCTCTCACCTGCTGCTTTTGCAGTGCCTCTCACATTCCCTCCCTTCAGGGCTGATATTTTGGCAAATCAGATTTTTGTAACCAATTAAACCAGAAACAGAATGGGGATGAGGAGTCAAGAAAGTGGCAGTTGTGTGTGGGAATGTGGGAGGCTCAGATTGCTTCACAACTGACTGAAGGAAATAAGTTTTAAAAAAGGTTGGAGTTCCACTGAGCAATTCCTGCCAAGTGAGAACAACTTTTAAATAACTTGGTTTGTTTTGCCCCATTAAATAACCTTTAAGAACCACACTTCTTCATTTCTCCAAGGTTGGAAACCCCACGCTGGGCTATTTGAAGTAACCTGGGGAGCAGTTCCCAGCCAGTTTCGTTGCTGGGTGGGCTCCAGCTGCAGCTGGGGGTTTTGTTTTCTTTCAGGGATCATGTTTGTTTGTTACTTGAGTTGTAGAAGTCATGCTGCTGAGTTTACCACGGTCTGTGTTGCATTTCAGTCTGGGTTCAATTCTCTGCAGGTTTCTGTCCTGCTTCGCTTACTGAATCTCGTCAGAAATAGTTTGTACTTTATAGCTGCAAGTTTTACTGAAGTACTTTCCTTTATTTTGTCATACTTTTTTATTATTTAAAAATGAGAGCCCTAAAGATTGTAAAGCTTTCCTGGTTTTTTTTTCTTTTTTTTTGTGATCAGATAGTGAAAATATCCCCATTTACACCTCATGCAGTGTTCCCAAACAAAGGTGACTCTGATTTTCCTTCTTTCCATAGTTTGTGCATGGGAGAGAGAAACTTTACCTGATTTTAACCTGGGGAAGGAGTGACAGGGAGAACTCCCACAGAAGTACCTTGGTGTTTTCAAGCAGTTGCTGCCATAAACCTTTAGCCACAGACCCCCCACATGAGACCTGCACCTGCTGGCTTGGCATTGACAGAAAATAAACCACCTGAAAATCCCCCAAATTCAGAGTTTTTACTCCATATTCTGCTTCTGCCACTGCTTTCGTTTACCCCGAGTGTGCAGAGAGCTCGTGGGTGTGTAAATAGCTGGAGCAGGGCCCAGCCTGTCCCCTGCATTTCTGTGAGCTCTGCTTTGTCCCCCTGAACAGGAGGCACAGGGCAGAAGTTCGGGCTCCCAGTGCAGGCTGCAGAGAAGGGTCTGGTTTTATGAATTATTCTCAGTTGGTGCTGGCAAAGTTCTGCACTGAGCCAAGTCAGGATTGGGTTTGGGGTTCACATGGATTTTCCTGGTTGTGGAGGCTGCTCCCTTCCAGCTTGAACTGGGCAGGGGTTTATTTTCTGTCGGTGGAACAAATATTGGTGCAAGCCCCGGTACAGAAGCTGCAGAGCAGAATGGAGGTGCTTCCGTCTGGCTTTGCCCAGGGACAGTTTGGGCTGTTCATGAGGGTTTGCCTGAGCTCAGCGAGGCAAAGTGAGGCCCCTGCCAGGAGCAGGGGGGGGAGTGCCAGGGTTGGGTTTGCCTTGGGGGGCTGGACCAGCTGGATTCTCCCTGCCCATTGCCAAAATCCTTTGTGGTGCCTGTTGGTCACGGGCAGAAGTGACAGCACTGATAAATATCACAAAGGTGTGCTCTGTTCATAATCAGAAATTTTTTTGCTAGGTCTTTAGTCTCCTGCTTGTCTGCTTTAAACCTTTCCTTCCTCCTCTGGTGTCTTTAGCGGGGCAAAGCTTTGCCGCAGGCCCGGCTTTGGGGCAGATCGGGGCCTTTCCCGAGGCTGTAAATGCCGGGAGTGGGCACTGGAGGGCAAAGCAGCTCCACGGAGTGGCTGCGAGAGGAGCAGCGGTGGCAGCAGCTCTGCCTGCGGGCGGTTTCCCCGATCAGAAATTCCCGATCAGCTTTACTCCCGCTTCCTCTTGGAAGGGTGGGTTTCCAAACCCGGGCTGTTCCCCACGGGGAAAGCTGCCTGGGAAGGGTTTCCTGCATGGAAGTTCATTAAAGGGAGTGGGAGCGGTGGATTCACGGAGGAAGGAGGTGGGGATTGTTGGGATTATTTGCAAGTTGTGCAGCTGAATTCACAGGAGTTGGACCCTGGGTTTGGGTTGGAGGGGGCCTCAAGTCCTGTCCCACCTCCCTTGCCAGGGCAGGGAATCCCTCACTGGACCAGGCTGCCCCAAGCCCAGCCAGAGCCTGAGCCCGAGCACTGCCAGGGATGGGGAGTTGGCAACTCCCTGAGCAAAGCTGAAAAGCTGCTGTTCCTGAGGGAGGAGCTGATGCCCAGGGATGCCACACGTGGCCCTGAAGAACCTCGGTGCTGCTTCGGCTCTCGGGAATTTCGGTGTTGAAGGGCTGGGATGGCTCCGGGGATGGTGGGTGAGGAGAGATGGGGAAGTTCTCCAGCTGCAGGGCTCCAGCTCAGCGTGGCCCAATGGTTCTGGGTCACAGGGCTCCAGCAGCAGGAAGCTCCCAAGGGAAGAGCAGAGCAGCAGGGGGAGGTGGTGCCAGCTGGGGTTTGTGTGTGTGGGGGCCAGGAGCAAGGGACAGGAAGAGTCTGGTCAGTGTGAAGGTCCCAGGCTGGTGTGGGAGCCCCCTCTGCCCCAGGGTCAGGGAGGTGGGGGTGTGCACTGGGGGGGCACTGGGAGGTGGCTCTGGTGTGGTGTGAAGGGCTGGCAGTGCTGGGCAGGGTTCTGGGCACCCCCAGTGTTTGTTTTTTAAGGGCTGGTTGGGTTTGGACGCAGGTTTGTTGCACCCCCAGTGTTTGTTTTTTAGGGGCTGGCTGGGTTTGGATGCGGGTTTGATGCACAGCTGGGCTGGGCCTGTGACACCTGGGTGGGAATTGGCTTTTCCCCAGCTGGGTTGGCAGAAGGAGACAGGGCCAGCCCTGCTCGGGGAAGCGCCGGGCCTGGGTTCTGTGCCTGTGGGCTGTGGGATCAGCCGGGGTTCCTGAGGGGCTCCCTGAGCTGCTTGTGTGGCTCAGAGAGCCGGGGCTCCCGCAGCACCGCTTGGCCCCAGGCTGTGGAATGCCGGATTCACATCCCGGGGAGCGTCTCCTGTGTCCTGTGTGTGCACTGAGCCCCCCAGCCTGGCTGTGCTGGGGTCCTGCCCTCTCCCCTTCCCCCTGGGCGCAGTGGGAGCAGGGCAGGGCTGGGTGGGGACTGCCAGGCACTGGCACGGGGCACTGTCCCCCCTCCTGGGGACAGCCCAGTGCCAAAAGCATTGAATAGAAGCTCCCCAGCCCCTCCCTCGGTGCCCAGCCCCGCGTGGCAGCTCTCTACTCCTGTAATCCCTGTGTAATTCCTGAGCTCCAGCCCTGGCCTGCTCCCACCACCGGCTTCTTTCTCTGTGCATTGCTCCTCTGATTCCGGTTTTAGCTACACACGTAGAGTTGCCTTTCTTTGACCGAATGTTCGAATGTGAAATATTGTATATTTTAAAGTATTTACCCTATTTATATACTGTATGTTACTGTTAAATAAATATAATAAATTCCATTACCTGTAGAGGAGTTTCTGTGGGACGCTCGGACCTAGAGAGGTTGCCCAGGGCAGCTCTGGGTGTTGCAAACTCACATTCCCTCATTCCTTGCCCTGTAGCTCCCCTTCCTCAGGGATTTTCCCCAGAGCAGACCTGGCTGCGGCAAGGACACATCTGGGCAGGACTGGGCCATCCATGTCCTGCATGAACAGCCCCATTCCCGGTGGGATTTTTGGTGAGCCCGGGGTTGGATCATCCAGGCTCATCTCGATCAACGATGAGGGAAGTGTTGCCACTGCTCCCCCTGGAAAATCAGCTCATTTCACCTGGAGATTTCACTGGGAATGTGAAAAAGCATTGGGTGTTCCACTTACTGTAAGTTATTCCCTCATTTCAGCCCTTTCTCCTGCCTTGCCTGGGGTCAGGAGGGCACAATCCTCTGTTTACCCAGCTATTTTTAGCTCTGGTGTTTTTGACTTATCAGCTAAGCCAAAGCAGCCCCTCAGCAGCCTCTCGGGGCTTCCTGTCACTGTGTGGGCACTTGCACACAACTTCAGCCTCCAGCAGCAGAGCTCGACTCCCTCTTGATGGGATCCCTGCCAGGAGGCTCCAAAGCCCAACTCCCCCCTTCCAATCAGGGCATTGCTGGGTAGCACCGGGCAATATCCAGTGATTTGTGAAGCAGCTCGAGGGCTGAGCAGTTGTTTGGTGTTAAGTCTGTCAGAAAAGGGACTCTGGAGTCCTCAAGCAGCCGTGGAGCTGCGGCACCAGGGCCGTGGGTGACAGTGCCAGGCAGAGCTGATGGCACAGCCCAGCCCAGTGCCAGCCCCTGCTTCCCCCCACCCTGAGCCAGTTTAATCCAGTCAGACATGGAAAACTGCAAATTCCCACTGGGAATCCTGGTGCCCGCTGTGCTCCAGCCCCAGACACACAGCGAGCCCCAGGCCAGAGCAGCCTCCCTGTGACCTGTTGTCCATGAGACCTTGATGGCAGAGGGATGTAAACACAAACAACTTTATGGGCTGAGATTTGCCTTTTTTAGGTCCTGCTGAGGCATGGTAGGTTTAGATTGGATATTGGGAAGGAATTCCTGGCTGTGAAGGTGGGGAGGCCCTGGCACAGGGTGCCCAGAGAAGCTGTGGCTGCCCCTGGATCCCTGGCAGTGCCCAAGGCCAGGCCGGACATTGGGGCTTGGAGCAGCCTGGGACAGTGGGAGGTGTCCCTGCCCATGGCAGGGGTGGCACTGGATGGGCTTTGAGGTCCCTTCCAACCCAAACCAGTCTGGGATTCCATGGTTCAGCTCAGGAAGAGGCTGCCCTGAGTGGTGGCTAACAAAAAATTCAACCTGGTGTTGTCCTTTCTCAAACCTGGAGAGGTTCCCGAGCAGGAGGTGGCTGAAGCAGCTCTGGGGTGCTCCCAGGGGCGGTTTTGAGGTGCCAGGGAGGGCTGAGCTCTGTGGTGTGACCACAGCGTTGAGCTGAACTGTGGGGTTTTGGGCTCAAGCAGAGTTTCCGTTCCGGAGGAGGGGACGGGGCCGCGTGACATCCTGCCCGTGGCACTGCGGCTGGGAAAGGGCTGCTCCAGGCTGCCAGAGAGAACCAGACTGAAGGGAAAAAGCATCACAGTGTGTGAGCCCCTGGAGCTCCTTCAGCTGCCTGCAGATATTTCTGAGACTTAAAACTGGTGCTTAATCCAGGGCTCACTTGGGGCCCTCTGCTCGGGGCACAGCAGAAATTGAGTCCATTGAGGAGTTTGGGGGCAGAACGGGGCTTGGGGTTAATCTCGTCAGGCTGGGGGAACATCCTGGGCTGCTCTGCTGTGAAATTGCACACTGTCCCATTCCCTGGGCTTTGGGCAGTGGAATCTGTGAGCTGCGCATCTCTGAGCTGGCTCCAGTCACTGCCCAAAGCAGCAGAGGTGTTTTTCAGCTGTGATTAACCCAGATCAGCCCAGCGAGCTCCACCCCGGCCCTGCTGTGACTAAGCACCCAGCACAGGCTCCAGCTCCTTCCTTCCCTCAATTTGTGCTCCAACACTGGAAACAAATCCCCTTTGCAGGTGGCTCAGTGGCTCCTGGGCACAATGCTGGGCTGGGAATCGCAACAGGAACCGGTGGCCATGTCCTTGTTCATCCCCCTGCGCTTCCCCTGCCGCTGTTCCTGCTTCTGCTCGGGGCAACTTCCCTCTTCACGAGGCCTGGGCTTTCCCAGTGTGGGGGAGATGGGGGCTGGAGGCTCCAGCAGGCCTTGGGGGGACCCTGCCATGGCTGGGGGCCCTCTCCCTGCTCCTGGGGGTGTTTGTAACAGCCCTGCCCTGATCCTGCTGCGCCTCGAGAGCTGCAGCCCAGCCCAGCCCCAGCCCAGGCTGCTCTGGGCAGGCACAACCCGTGTTGGGGTGGAAAACCAGCACGAGCCAGGATACACTCACTGCTGTGAGCAGGGATTTTGCTCCATTCACTGCTCCTGGTGGGCTCTGTGTCCACATCCCACATTTGCCCAGAGCAGCTGTGGCTGCCTCTGGATCCCTGGCAGTGCCCAAGGCCAGGCTGGACGGGGTTTGGAGCAGCCTGGGACAGTGGGAGGTGTCCCTGCCCATGGCAGGGGTGGCACTGGATGGGCTTTAAGGTGCCTCCCAACCCAAACCACTCCATGGTTCTAAGATCCCTTGGTCCTCACCACTGCAATTTCCATGGCCTTTCCTCCAGGAGCCGCCGCATTCCATCCCCATTTGCCTTTTACCGCTGTAAAAACCTTCAGTCAGCCGTGGACACCTCTCAGCAATTAACAGGAGCAATCAAAGACCCCGCTGCCATCAGGGGATGCACCAGGACGGGCACAGACGTCCCCCTGAACTCTCGCCGGAGCTCCGCTCTGCCCCTGAGCAGAACATTCCCCGGAGCTCCGAGCGGGGCTGTTCTTCGGTGTTTCCTCGGAGCAGTTTCGGAGCACCAGGAGCACAGCGGCTGCTTCTGACTCCACTTCCTCAAATGCAGCGAGCGGGGAGCGGCCCGGGCTGGGCTGGGCCGGGTGTCCCCATCAGCCAGGACAGGGGACAAGGAGGGGAGCAAAGCAGGCATCCCCTGAGAGCATCGCTGGGGGAGCCAGGCCGGGGCTTTGCAGGAAAGCCAGCCAGGAAAGTACTTTTGTGGAGTTTTTCACAGCTGCTCTCGGAGGCAGGAAGTTCGCTGGCAAATCAACCCTCGCCGAGCTGCTGCTCTTTGCGGGGGGATCGACCCCACGGGACCAGCAGGGCTGGCCTCCAGCCCGTCTCCTAAGCAAGCTCACCTTGGAAAAAAAAAAAAAAGCCCTTCCTGATCCAAAATGTCCCTCAAGCTGCCACGGAACTGGGATTTCAACCTGAAAATGGATGCTGCAAAAATAGGTACAGTGGCTGTTCCTTTGTGCCCTTCTGTGTCCGCTTCAGTGCCCGGGGCGGGGCAGGGGCTGGGGGTGTCTGTGGCCAAGTCCGGCTGAGATTTTGGCTCCGGCCTCAGAGGGGGGACCTGGCCCTCAAGTGCCAATTTGAGAGACAGCAGACAATTTGCAAAAGATTTGCAAGAAGTGATTTGCGGAGTTGTCACCGAGGGTCGCTGCGGGAGCAGGGGCACAGGGGACAGGGCTGCTGCCCCCCAAAATCCAGTTTTGGGAGGTTTAAACCACACTGGGCCCGTCCTGGTGGCACAAACCCTGCAGGAGGCTCGGCTCGGGCTGGGGCGCGTTGGCGTGGCCCAGGCTGGAGGAAAGAATCTCGCCCTGGCTCAGGTCTCTCGGCCCCTCTGCCATCAGGGGTTTCCTCTCGGGGTGGTGAGGAGCCCTCGGACTGCCAGGGCCCCAGGACAGCCTCGCCCTGTGATTTCCTGACCCACCTCCTGCCTCTGCCCAGGCTTTGCAGGGCTCTCACCACCCCAGGATCCATCTCCAGCATGGAAACCCCTGGAGAACACCTTTGGGAAGGAGTGTGGGATCCCTGTGTGGGCTCCAAGGGCAAAATATCAGAGCCTGGGGTAGGGTCGGGCAGCCAGGATGGGGATTTAGGGCTGCAGGAGCCCAGCCTTGTGCATGCCCTGAGTCCCAGGCCCTCCGTGGCCCTGGCACTGGTGCCACAGCTTGGCCAGGGCTGGATTTCCCCCGGAGCAGAGGTTGGACCCCACTGGTCACTGCCAGGCTGCCCCTCCAGGGTCGGCCTGGCTGGGTTTTCCTGCAAAGGCAACTCGGATTTCTGGCTGAAGCCACTCTGACCAGAGTGGCCAAACCATTCTTTGCACACAAAGCCCCAAAATGGGGTCCCCTGTGCCCTCCTCCTGCACCCACACTGTGGCTCCTGGTTTTGGGGAGAGGCAACGGGCACCTCCCCGTGCTGGAGGTCCCGGGGCTGCAGGAGCAGTGAGGATGTTTTGGAGGAAATGCCCAACCCCAGAGGCCGTTGCTGCAGGAAACGCTTTGGGGACACCACCAAAGCTCTCTGTGGCTCTTTCCTGAACCAGGGGAGCAGAGAGGGGCAGGGTTGGGTGTGCAGGGAGGTGTTGGAGGAGATGGTTCCAAGTGCTCCAGCCAGGGAAAAGCTTCGTCCCCATCCCAGATTCCACCGCCACTCCTGAGCTGGGCCTTGCTCTGGCCACAGAATGGACAGGGCTGGACAAGTGGTGAGGGAGAGGCCATGGCTTCAGTGGTTCTGGTTTTGTGAACGCG
Organism: Rhipidura dahli; assembly: GCA_013399225.1. Lineage (NCBI taxonomy): Eukaryota > Metazoa > Chordata > Aves > Passeriformes > Rhipiduridae > Rhipidura > Rhipidura dahli. The sequence continues at coordinate 50,637 of VXAC01005533.1, read as the reverse complement.
AAAACTTTACAGAAAACAAAGCCAAGGGCCCCAGGGCAGCTCCCTCCCCTCATCCCTCACAAGAAATAAAAACAACAAATGGCTCTTTTGGCCTTGAGCAGGCCCAAAGTCCGGGGAGAGTTGCCCTGGGCAGAGGGAAATGGAGCTGTGTGCTCACAAGGGGTGTGCAGGAACACGGCTAAGCCAGGACTAAGCCCAGGCTGCACCTCGAGCCTGGGGCTGATGCTCAGGGAAGGGGACTCCAGAGGATCCCTCTGAGTCCAGAGTCCTGACAGGGCTGGGAAGAACTGCAAGGAGGGAGAGAGTAAACCTCATTTCCAGCAAGGGAAGAGAGAGAGCAAGAGGACCCCCAGGCAGCAGCACCCTGATGCAGTGCTGGGCTCTGGGGGAGGTTGATATCCCCCAGAAAAGGCAGCAAACCATTGAATTTTTCTTAAAACCCCACAATTTTTCCTTCCAAGCCTCGTGCTGCTGCAGCATCAGCACGGCTGGGCTCAGCTCTGTGCCCAGCAGGCTCCTCACTCCCCGTGGCTACTCCAGCCCTGTGGAGTCACTCCCCAAAAACCCTCACCCCGAGGGGTCAGGGACAGCCACATGACATGGAGGAATGTGATTTATGGGGTCCTGAGCACTTTGCTGAGCAAAGAAGCTGCCAGGGCTGGAGGAGCGATTTGGAAACCCCATTTGGGTTTTCCATCAGGGTAATCCCCAGCAGCTGCAGCATTTTTCAGGAGAGCTGGCTGGGAATTCCCTTTGCAATGTCCCTGCTTCCAGCCCCATCCTCTTCAGGGCCATCCCGTGGCACCAAACCCCAAATGTGCAGCATCCCCAGGGTGCTTTGAAGGCTGGACTGGGGATTCACAACCCTTTTTGGGCTTTGAGATTCACAACCCTTTTGGGCTTTGGGAGATGATTTGCAGCCCTGTGGCAGGTTTGTAGCAGGAGGTGAGCTTGGAGTGCTCTACAGGACAACGGGAACACCCAGTGGAGTTTCTTGCTCTGGGGGATTTTGGAAGGGGAAGTGGGGACACCCTTGAACTGAACCATTGAAGCCCTGGGTGCCAAGTGTTTTCCACCTCAGGAAATCACCAGTGAGGCCAGATTCCCCCAGAATCCTGGCATTATTTTTGCCTTGCAGCTTTAGATGCAAACTCTGCCCAGCTGGGTTGGCTCCGGGGGGCTGCAGTGCCTGGTCCAGAGGCAAAAATCCCACCTGGAAGTGACCCCTCCAAGGCATTTGCTGTCACAGAGGCATCTGGAGATGCCACTAGTCCCTGGCACCAGCGGGGCCATGTAAACAGGTGACAGGGACACTGCTCTGCCCAGGGCTACATCCATGCTGGCACTTTTCCATCCTTGGAGATTTTCCATCCCTGTAAATGTGGGTTCTGCCCCACTGGGAACACCAGGTTCTCCCAGAGCGAAACTGCCACTTCCAAACTGTTTGGGTCGCTCTGCTGTTGGTGCAGCTTTGGGGAGGGTGTAAAAACCACACAGTCCCATTAAAAAAAAAACCCAAAAAAGTGCTAATGATTCTGTTCTCACTTGCAAGACAATTCCTCCCACGCAGGAAAAAGGAAGCTCACACTGGCAGCTACTGCAGCCACTTCCTTTGTAAACTCGGGCCAGTTCTCTCGGCAGAGGCAGGGCCGAGAGCCTCTCCCTGTGTCCCTCTCTGTCCCCACTCCCCGTGTCCCTGTGTCCCCACAGCCCGCTCCAGGAGTGTGATGAGCGGGGACCCCGCGGGTGCCCGGCCGGGCTCTCCCGGTGCCCTGGAGCGGCCCTTGAAGCTGGGCTGGCTGAAGAAGCAGCGCTCCATCGTCAAGAACTGGCAGCAGCGCTACTTCGTGCTCAAGGGTCAGCAGCTCTACTACTACAAGGATGAGGACGATGCCAAGCCGCAGGTAGGGCGAGGCCACTGCTGCTCCTCGATCTCCCCCGTGCTGGGGAACTGGGGCTGAGTGAGCTGGGGTTGTCCAGCCTGGAGAGGAGAAGCTTTGGGGTGATTTAATCGTGGCCTTGCAGTGCCTAGAGGGAGCCCAAAGGAAAGATGGAGAGAAACTTTTTACAAGGGTAACGGGGAATGGCTTCTCACTGCCAGAGGGCAGGGATAGGTGGGATATTGGGAAGGAATTCCTCCCTGGGAGGCGGGGGAGGCCCCAGAGCAGCTGTGGCTGCCCCTGGATCCCCTGGCAGTGCCCAAGGCCAGGCTGGACAGGGCTGGGAGCAGCCTGGGACAGGGGAAGGTGGCCCTGCCCATGGCAGGGATGGAACCAGATGAGCTTTGAGATCCCTTCCCACCCAAACCATTCCAGAATTCCATGAAATGGTGTGGGGTGGGTCTGCAGTTGGGTACTGAAGGAGTTTTCTCAGTCTGGGCAGTATCAGAGATGAAAGGTCCTGATCAGGAACCTCATGGATGCATTTCAATGCCTCAGGTGCCTGCAAGCCCTGCTGGGGGCTGGAACCCCTGAGCCCCAGCCCTGGGGAGCTGGGAAAGCCCAGCCCAGTCCCCAGCTGGGAGCTGCTGCCATTTCCCAGGAGAACCAGGCTGGGGAGGAGAGCTCAGCTCTCCTTTTGGGGCAGCAGTGGGGGCACAGGGGTGGGAGCTGGGAGAGAGGTTCTGTCCCTGCTCTGGTGGGAAAGGCTCCTGGCAGGACGCTTTTAGGGAAAATCAGCCCTGAGGGTCAGGGTCAGCCCAAGCCAGGCCTTGGCAGGGCTGCACAGATGGCAGGGAAGGGCAGCTGCTTCCTCAGGACTCCTGCCACAGGAGACGCAGCTGGAAGGGAAGGAAATCCCCCTCTCTCTGGCCAGTGCACTTGCCTGGAAGAAATCAGGTGGTTTTCCAAATTTATTTTATTTTATTTTATTTTATTTTATTTTATTTTATTTTATTTTATTTTATTTTATTTTATTTTATTTTATTTTATTTTATTTTATTTTATTTTATTTTATTATTTTATTTTCCCACCATTTTCTCTACACTGTAACTCACCTTTAGAGTATCCACCACCTTTTCCTCCTCTGGAGAAATTCCAGGGAAAAGTCCCCTCTGCCAGAAAAGCTGCTCCCTCTACAGATTGTTACCAGCAGCAAAACTGCTCTTGGGATAGAAAACACTCCCGAGGGAAGGTGATCCATGGGTCCTCGGGGTGGGAGCACCAGGCTGAGCCCAGTGGGATCCACATCCCGTTTCTGGCTCTGCCCTGTTCCGGGGTGCTGGGGAGGAGCTGGAAATGGGAATGTGGGAACAGAAAGTGCTGTGAAAACCTCCCCAGGGCAGCTCTGCCCTGCCCCTGCTGCACCTCCCCAGCATCCAGCCCCGTGGGCCCCCCCAGGGATCCTGGTGGAAGCTTCAGGAGCTCCGTGGCTTCCTCCAGGAGGCTGAAACTACTGAGAAATTTCACTTTGGAGGCACAGCCTCATTTCCTGCCCTGGGAGGCCTCCAGGGCTGAGTCACCCCAGCCCCTCCACCAGCCCCCACAGCCAGGGAAAGGGAGGTCCCCCAGAAATGGCTGTTTTCCACTTTATTTCTTAATTTCCCATCCTTTTTCATCCTTTTCTCTTCTGCTGGCTTTGGGCCGGCTTTTGGGTTTAAGTGATGCTGTGTTCAAGGAACAGTTTTCTTGCCCAGTCCAGCAGAAAAAGGGTGTTCTGGGGCTTTCCCAAGTCCATTCTCTGTTTTCTCTTCTTCCACTCCAGCAAGGGCTGAAAGAACACGAGAAGTGAGAACAAGATGGGAAAGAGCAAAAGAGCCATTTTCTCATTCTGAGAATCACTTCATTGGAAAAACTGGCATTTAAGAAGTGGCTCTTGTTGTTTGCAAAGTCTCTGTAATTTATCTGTACAACCCTTCCCACCCGAAATAAATCTTTATGAAATAAATCTCCTGCAGGGTGTTTGAGGGCGGGACCCCCACCTTTGGTGGCCCTGTGGCCTCGCACAGGTGACACCCAGGGGTTTGCTCTGCTCTGTCCTAGGGCTGCCTGTCTCTCCAGGGGAGCACCATCAAAGTGGTGGCCACTAACCCAGAGGAAGGAGGGAAGTTCATCTTTGAAATCATCCCAGGTGAGGATGCCTCACTCCTCCTCCTTGCACACTTTTGGGCTGGGCTGGGCACCCAAAATTGCTCAGGCAAGTCCTTTCCCAGTCCTTGTGCTCCCACCTCTCTCCAAGGTTCCCAGAGCGCCATTTCACGGGAAAATTAATTTCTCGCTCTCACCCAGGGCTGGGGCAGGGCCCTGTGTCAGTGCTCGTGTCCCATAGTGAGGAGGGGCTCTGCCAGGCTGCAGCAGCAGCAGTTTCTGTTCCTTTCTTGCGATCTCCAAGTGTGAAATGTCAGAGCTCCGCTTCCCCTGCAGCCAGCAGGGCTTTAATGGGGAAACTCGGAGCCAAAAGCATTTAACGAAGGAAACAACGAGAAAGTTGCCTTTTCTCCTCCAATCCCCTCCTTAAATGTGTTGCTTTTGCAGGGGTGACTGGAGAGCAGAGCCGGGCAGGGCAGGACAGCTGTGTGCTCATGGCCAGCTCCCTTGCGGAGATGGAGGAGTGGGTGAAATTCATCCGGAGGGCACTGGGCTCGGCATCGGGAGGTAAAAGGGGAGCTCCTGGAGGGGGGATCTCCCACTGCCCTGGGGCCTGCAGCACTTTGGGGTGAGGGGTTCAAAGCTGGGCTCAGAAATCCCCAGAAAACGGGGCTGGGATGTCTCCCTTGTGACTGCCTCGGGGCTGCTGTGAACACGGGCAGTGCTGGGGAGAGCCAGGCCCCAGCAAACATTTCTGGGCTGGCTTCATCTTCTTTGGTCAACTTGTGGGCTTTTTGACCCTGGAAATGTTCTTGTAAACAGCTCCCATTCAGGGACAAAGCCTTGGAAAATGTTGTTTTCCACCTGCCAGTTTCCTTGCTCTGCTTTTCCCCCCGGCTTTTCTTGCTCAAGCCCCTCCTTTGTGCCCCCATTTGCTCTCAGCCTGCCTGGGTCACACCCTCACCCTCCTCACACACAGGAACTTGTGTCAGGGCCCCACCACCCTCCAAGGGAACAATTTCTTCCCAGGATCCCATCCCACCCTGCCTCTGGGAAGCCATTCCCTGTGTCCTGTCCCTCCATCCCTTGTCCCCAGTTCCTCTCCATCTCTTCTGGAGCCCCTTTAGGCCCTGCAAGGGGCTCTGAGCTCTCTCCAGATCCTTCCCTTTTCCACGTGAGCACCCTCAGCTCTCCCAACCTGTCCCAGCTGGTCTTCCTCTGCATCCCCGAGCTTTGTGCCTCCAAACGGGACCAGGCTGTGCCCTGGGGGAGGCAGCATCACCCAGCTGAACAGAGGATTGAGCCGGGAATTTTCAGGACAATTTCCAGCTGGCTCTAACATTTCATAACCGCTCTGCCTCTGATCCTTTTTAAACTTAGGAGGCTGTTGGTATTTTCCAGGTAAATTAAGCAACTTTATAGGAAAGAAAAAGTAAATTTATAGCAGCACAAAGGGCCCTGAGGACAGCAGAGAAGTCAGGAACTGTGGAGCTGCATTTTATGTCAATACACAGATTAGCAGGTCCCCAAACTCCCAAAACCTGAGGGTTTTTGGCTTCAGTGTAAACTGGGGCAACAGGAACTTTTAGAGCAACCCCTGCATGGGGGAGGTTTTGGCCAGAGCCTGGGAGCAGCCCCGTGGCCCAGGTTCTGTGAGCTTGTTGCACACCAAGAAGCAGAAAAGCTGCAGAGTGTGAAGAAACAGCAAAAGCATCTCCAAAATCTCAGTGTGGTTTTGCAGGACTGGTTGACACTCCCACAGCCGGGGGAGGTGTCCCCAGACCAACAAATCTGCAATGAAATCACCAATTCAGTGTCAGCTCCCACAGCACAGAGGCCAAAAAAGAGAGATTTGCTGCTCGTGTGCAGAGGGACAGGTTTACGTTCATTGTTTAAAAGTGTGAGTGACAAATGGAATAGCCCTGTGCCCAGGCAGGTGCTGCCAGGCCCTGTGGTTCCAGCTGAGGGTGTTTCCCTGCAGTTCCCTGCTCGGGAGTGGTTTCAGCCTTCAGAGCACAAGGTGAACCCACCGCGGGCACTGCTAGGGCAGGAACATGGCAGAGGACCTGGGGACCCTTTGCCATTGATATTCCAGAGATTTGCCTGCTCTTGCCAAGTCCTGGGCTCTGGGCAGGATGAGCTGGGATCCAGGCTGCTGCCTGCCCCTGCCAGCTGCTGCTTCTGCCGCAGGTTCAGGGGGAAGAAGGAGCAGCTTTGCTCCAAAGGAAAAGTCCCATCCCCTCAGAGCACAGCTGTCCTGGGCACAGGGGAACGTAGGAGAGGGGAAGGGGAAGAAAAGTGACGGGACCAGGAAGAATTCCAGCTCCAAATCCCTGCAGGGATCTTTTCTGGCTTCTTGGTGGTCTCCTGTGCTTTCCATACCCCTCAGCTCTGTGGGATGAGCTTCCTTCCCTCCCTGTGCGCTGTCCCTGTCTCGCCCTGGATCAGCATCCTGCTCACAGGCAACAAACCCAAGGCTTGCTTTCAGTCATTTGGAGAACTGTCAGTCACTTCGAGGAGGAACAAGGTTTTATTTTGCTGTCATTTCCCTGGGGAAGGCTCTGCTTTCTGCAGATCTTTGTTTCTGCTGAGGAATTTGCAGGGTTCTGGTGCCTGGCAGGGCTGGGGCAGGTGAGGTGTCCCCAGCGGAGCTCTGGGGCTCCTGCTCTGACCCCGTGCCCTGTCCTCAGCGGTGTTTGGGCAGAGCCTGGCAGAGACCATGGCCTACGAGCAGAAATTCGGGCAGCAGCAGGTGCCCATCCTGGTGCAGAAAAGCGCTGAGTTCATCCGGGAGCATGGAGTGAGTGAGGAGGGAATCTTCCGCCTGCCCGGCCAGGACAACCTGGTCAGACAGCTCCGGGACGCCTTCGACGCCGGGGAGAGGCCCTCGTTCGGCAGGTAACGCTGATTCCCCCGCTCCCACTCCTGAATTCCAGGGAAGAGCAGCCAGTCCGACCCCCAGAGCCCAGCAGTGCCTCCTCAGCCCTCCCCGGGATGTTCCCCCTGTGCCGCGGGGCTTGGGATGAGTGCGGCTGGGGTGGTCCCAAGGTGACTGCAACCCCTGGGCACCCCGAGCAAAACATCTCCTCAGTGAGGAGGAAGGCAGATAATGGGGTTTGCAGTGAGCTGAGAGCACCTTCAGTGCCATCCTTGCAGCCTGTCTGGGTTTCCAGGGGTGCACTCACACGCACAGAGCCACGGCAGGGTGGAGTGGGAAGCGTTAGGAAGCTGCTGGTGCAGCCCAGGCACCCAGGATGCCTGTGGGGTGTATTGGTAGGTCCTACAAAAACACGGCTCTGAAAACGTCCCTCTGTGTTTATGTGTGTTTGTAAAAATAATGGTATTTTACAACCCCAACCGATCCTAAAAATAACTGACCTGGGGGAGTTTTGCTTGAAGTTTGTAAGAGTTCAGCGACTTCAAGGTAGGTCAGACTAGAGGCTCGTGCTCTTGACAGTGTCCCTTTGACAGAATGTAAATACAAGGGCTGCAAAGCTGCAAACAGCTGTCCCGGCAGAGCAGCCCCAGTAATTGCTGCTGCCCTGAAATCCCGGGGAGGCTCTGGCAGGGAATGTAGCTGGGCAGGGGAGGATCTGCACGTGGACCCTCGGGAGCCCAGCATTTTCTTGGAATGGGAGATGGGAGAAGGGGTTTGCTCCCTTCTCCTTGGTTCTCCACCCCTTTGAATGCAGTGACAAGGGCCAGGGTGGTGTTCCAGAGCTGCAGCTCCCACCCATTGAGTAACGTGGCTCTGTAGTTGTCCAGTGGGTGAGAAAAGTGATTTTAGGTTCCCAAAGCAAACGAGAGAGCTTGAGACAACACAAGAGCCAGTGTCGTGCCAGGGACAGCTGCTGTTGGCTCTGGCTCCTGCTGTGCCCAAAGCTGGGGTGCTGGGGCAGCCAGGGCCAGGCACTGCCTGCCGGGGCCTGGGATTCCCAAGGGCAGGGCAGCTGGGGAGAGCTGAGACTGTGACTCTGTGCTTGCTCAGAACTCGGCTTTGGGAGGAGGCAGGAGCCCACGGAGTGAATTCCCTGCTATCCCAGCGCAGCCCAGCTGTGGGCACTGGGACCTGCCACCCTCCAGGTGGGGAAAACCTCCATCAAGTCTTTATTCTGCTGCCAGCTGGGGCCATTTGGATGGCTCCCCCCAGTGCTCTGGCGTCCTGTGTCTCCACACCTGCACACAGAGCTCGGACAGAGCCCTCTGGGGGGTTGCTGACCTGCTGGGTCTGAGTTTCCCTGAGTGGCTCTTTGCACGTTGCAGGGACACCGATGTCCACACCGTGGCCTCCCTGTTCAAGCTCTACCTGCGGGAGCTCCCGGAGCCCGTGGTGCCCTGGCTGCAGTACGAGGATTTCCTGCTCTGTGGGCAGGCTCTGGAGGCTGATGAGACAAAGGTAGAGATGCTTTTGTTTTCAGTCTCAGGGCACGGGCAGTTTGTGAGCTGGAGGTGCCAAGTGGAAGCCACTGAGCTTTGGAATCTGGGGAGGGAAAACAACGAAAAAGAAAAATTCTCCTGAAGCCAGTGGGGTTTCCCAGCTTGACCAGATAGGTTTGTGAATGTTAAAGCCTAAATTTCTGCTCAGTACCTGTTTTTATGGAGCCCTTGCAGCAAACAGCCAGTGTGAGAGGAGGATGGAGGGAAGCCCAACACCCTGCAGCCCCCACCTGCCCGAGCTGAGTGCGCGGCTAGCAGAGAGCCCTGGGGGACACCAGGGAGGGGAGTGGGGGTTTGGGAGAGGGAGAAGTGAGAAACAGTTGGGAATTGTGTTTTCCTAGAATATAATTTGGTGGAAAAGAAGCCCTCCCTTTGCACAACAAGGCACTGCAGGAACAGGAGTGGTGCCGTTCCTGTGCACGGGACCTTGAAATCCCCGAGTGGCTGGCATTGGAAGGGACCTCAAAGCCCATCCAGTTCCACCTTCCATAGCCCAGGTTACCCAGAGCTCCATCCCACCTGGCCTTGGACACTTCCAGGGGTGGGGAAATCACAGAACAGTGATGGAAAATGCCAAGAGAATCAGAGTCATGGAATCCATGAGGTTGGAAAAGATCCCCAAGATCATCAACTGTGACCCAGCACCAGCCCCAGGGTCACCACTGACCCCTGTCCCCGAGTGCCACATCCACATGTTTGGAATACTCCCAGGGAGCACTGGGGACTCCACCACTGCCCTGGCACTGGTCACCAGGAGGAGACCCCACACAGGCAGGGATGGAGTGACCAGAGCTGTTCTTGGCTCCAGATGTGCCTGTGAATCCTCCTGGAGCTATTTCTTACCTCATGTTTAGGGCCACCAGGAGCTCCTGAAGCAGCTGTCCCTCCTCCCCAGAGACAACTACAACCTCCTCAGCTACATCTGCAGGTCAGTGCTCTGCACAGGGCGTGGACAGCTCAGCTTTGGTGTTGGGGAGCAGAAATGGCATCCCAAAGGATGGCTCCTCTAGACAGAGCCTGCTCAAGCTGTGCTTTGGTTCCCTTTGAGTCACCAGACCCCGGTTTTTGTAGAGGAGAATTTCAGCCCCTGGGATAAACCCCCTGCCAATGTCTGAGCATAAATCACCACCCTAAAGCTCACTGATAAATCCCTGAGAGTTAAAACCAGGTGTAGTTTTCCTGGACAAAAACCTTGTGCACCAAATCTTCTGGGTTTCACCCAGCCTGGGTGGTTTTTGTCTGGTTGGAGATTTGATGGAGGATTCCCTTCCTTTCTGATTTGTTTTTTGAGGGGAGCAGCTCCTCACATGGTATTTTTTTTTCTGGTACCAGTAAGACCCAGCTCCAGTTCTGAGGCCAAGTGTTTCTGTCCTTGTGACTGAGAGGAAGAGCCGGGAGGATGAATCAGGATTTTATACCAGGCTTTTTGCACTCTTCCACCTCTGATGTGAAATGTTTGCTTTCCAATTCTGGCAGGTTTCTCTACGAAATACAACTCAACTCCAGCGTCAACAAGATGAGTGTGGAAAACCTGGCAACAGTGATTGGAGTGAACCTCATCAGACCCAAGATAGAGGACCCTGCAGTTATCATGAGAGGTAAAAGGGACTCCTGGAATCACTGGCACAGGAGCACCTGGTGTGCTGAAGTACTGAGTTGCACCCACAGCCTTGAAATCAATGATTTTCTGTGGTGGAGCTGTAGATATGAGGGAGAAATGTGCCTGGGCACAGCGGGTGCAGCAGGGCAGAGCCAAGCCATGTGTGTGTGAGGCTGTAAAGGTGTGCATGGTGACAAAACCCCCTCAGGAACTGCCACTGTGTGTTCCCTCCGTGGAGTTCAGCCCATTCAGGAATTTGGTGAGGTCATCTCTGTGCTGCTTGGAGCAGGGAGGTGTAAAATCCTTCTTCAGGAAACGGGGAACTCAAAGAGCTGGGGGTGCTCATCTACTTTTACTCACCACCTTTACTTTATTTGGCTTTATGATCCTGCTCCTTGTTTTCTGCTCCATCTCCATTTTAGACACCAGAAAGACCAAGCAGGGAATCCAAGTGGTGGAAGGGATCCCGTGGCACTGGGTTTGCCCCTGACAATCTCTAATTCCTCCAGGCACGCCCCAGGTCCAGAAGGTGATGACTGTGATGATCAGTGACCACGAGAAGCTCTTTCCCCCATCCAAGGATGTGCCTCCCTCCCCACCTGCCCAAAAAAACGAGAAGAAAGCTCCTGTCCCTCGCAGCTCCGTGGGCTGGGGAGCTGCAGAGGGTCCCGCAGCGCCCAGGAGCTCCATCCAAAGGCAAATGGTAAGGACAGATTCCCAGGGGAGTAATCAAACCTACATTTATTAAATGTGTGATTAATTGGGACAGGTCAGCAAGCCCTAAAACCACTTTTATATAAACTATTTATAGGTTAAAAAGCTGTATCTGTCATCCCTGGAATATTTACATCAGGAAAATGGTGTAGATAAACTTTCCACTTTCCTGTGGAAAATCTGCTGTTCTGGGAAACATGAAAACTTCCCAAAGCTTTCTGGCTAAACAGCCAAGTGCATGAAACCTTTCCAGCTCAGGCTGGTGAAGGGAAAGCACTGAGGATTAAAGGCTTTACCCCTTTTACTCTGCAAAAAGTTCTTTTTAATGGTGACCATGGTGCAATTCAGAATAGTTTCTTCTGGAAAAGCGTGGTCATTCCTCCAGCAGCGTCCAGTGTGCCCTTTGTGAGCCCTGCAGCCGCAGCAGTGGCTGTCACCTGTCTGCTCCCAGAGCTCTCCCACAGCCCTGCTCTGTTTTACAGAGGGATCACCCCAATTCCAGCAGTGCCCCTGACCCAGCTGTGAGCTCCAGTGTGCCTGGGGAGGACACAGAGTCCAAAGACACACTGGGAATGTGGAAAACACAGCCAAGGAAAAGAACTCAGACTTTACCTACGAGGAAATCTTTCCTGGCAGCGGCTCCCCCGGGGGAGAAGGGCAGCAAGGAGAAGAATGATGTCTTGGCCAGTGACTTCTGGAAAAGCAGCACGCGCCCCCTGGGCTCAGATGGGCACAAGAGAACCTTGTCTCACGATCTCTTTAAGCTGCTCGACCTCCACAGGGCTTCAGCCTATGACGGTGTTCCCCCCTCCCAGGCAGAGAGTGGGGAAGGCAGCGGCTCCAGCCCCAGCCCTGCCAGCAGCATCTCCGAGAAGGAATTTTTGCCCTGCTTCAGTCCCAGCCACGAGCCAAAGGAACCAGCCAGTCCCACCAGCAGCCCTGCTGAGGACTCCAAACCTGAGCAGGAGAGCAGGGAGCTCCTGCAAAGCATGATCCTCAAGCTGGAAAAAGACATGGAGGCACAAAGAATTGAGTACGAGGGGCAAATCAAAAGGTAACTGCAGGGAGCTGCTTTCTGCAGGGTGGGAATTGTGCAGCTCGTGTTGTGACAGCAAACACTGCACGGATTTATTCACCAGGCATGTCCTACATGATGTAACAGCAGTGATTAGTGATAAATGCAGCATTTACAGGCTGTCTGAAATCAGTGTGCTGTGCTCTCAGCACAGGGGCAATGCTGTGTTACTGCAGCGTTGGAGCTCCACAGGTCCTGTCACAGCAGTGCATGGCTCTGCAGTGCTCCTGCAACAACTGCACTGCCCTCATTCCTGTTATTGCCACGCTGTTGGAGCGCTGTGCTCTCCAGAAATCACCAGCAGCACTATTGCACCAGTGGNTCATCTTTCATATAATATAATATCATATAAATTACATAATATATCATATCATTATTATTATTCTATTATCAGTGCACATGTATCATGGTTATTGATTTCTTGCATTAAATTTTGTGGGCACTGAGGGCTCAGGACAGCACCTCTGGCTTGTTTTGCTGCTTAATGACGCTGAGGTCAGGCTCCCTAAGAGCCAGAGGATTTTCCAGCCCTTTTCCAATCCAGTCCTTTCATGCTCTGTCTCCCTTTGCAGCCTCCAAAATGAAAACTATGAGGTCTGGGCCAAAGTGGTGAGGCTGAACCAGGACATGGAGCAGGAGAAGAAGAAGTCTGGGGAGCTGGAGCTGCGGCTGAGGAACGCGGAGCGCTCGCGGGAGGACCTGGAGAAGAAAACCAAGGTGCTCGAGGAGGAGATTAAAAACTTAACTAAATCCATGAGTAAAACTGCTGCCAAAACCAACTAGGAGGAGACAGCCAGCTTTGCACAGACCCAAAATGCAGCTGCAGGAATCCACAGGAGCTGCAGGTTCAGAGCCAGGGGCTTGTCCTGCCCAGTGTCCTGCTACTGCCCACAGGCCGAGTGAGACCAAGGACACCAGAGCTTAGAGGCTGGTTCATGCTCTGGACCAGGAAATTTCAGAAACATCCTTTAGCTTTTTTGGTGTGTTTGTTTCAGCTCCTCTTTCAACTGCTCAGGTGACCTGGAGAACAGGCCAGCACTTCCTGCTGCCCAGTCAGAATGTCTTGGACTGGGAAGGTTGGGTTATGGACTTCATAAAGAAACCAGCAGTGCCCCTCCTGCGGCTGCCTGTGTCCTTGCTGGAGATACCCACAGGGAAAACATCCATGGGTCCTGGCTCTGGGCAGGCAGAGGAGCCCCAGGGCCCGGGGAGGCACAGCCCTGGGTGGTGGAGGTGCTCACATCCATCCCCCAGTTGGTTTGTGCTCTCATGGGGCAGGACAAGGGTCTGAGATCTCCTGCAGCATCAGGAGAGGCTGTGCCAGCCATCCACAGCACGGCTCCAGGCAGAAAACCCCAGTGCCACCCAAAGCTCCTCAGTTCAGGGGCTATTCAGGTGTTTTAGGTCCCTGGTCCCCACAGCTGGGTGTTCCTAACCCAGCACAGCTCAGAGAGCACTTTCCCACTCCTGTGCTTGGAGCTTTTGGTGCAGGGGGAGTCCATCAGCAACTCCCAGCACAGAAAATTCTGTGTTTTCCCTGATGGACAAACTTCAAAGGAGGACAGATCTGGACTTATTCACTGCCCCTGCTTCGGTGTTTCATCATTTCTGGAGTGCAGAACAGGATTTCCTCAGCTGGCCTGTGGAGCCCTGGGTTTGCACCCCAACATTGATGCTGGGTCTCTCCCCATCACTTGCTGCCATCAGTGCAAAGACTACCTGGACCCAGAGGTGTCCCTGTGGCTGTTTGTGACCTTCCTGCCTGTCCCCCACCCCTGCCAGAGTCGTCCTTCCAGCAGTACCACGGTGCTGCCGAAGCTTTGGTGGAGGAAACAGAAATACCAGGACTCTGGACAGTTATTTTCTTCTACAGAAAACCTGCCACTCATTTGTTTGAGAAGGGGCAACAGCCCAGCCTAGAGCCTTCCTAGGGGCAGGAAAGGGAAAGCCACGGCGATCTGCAGGAGTTTTTGAGCAGGACCAAGCACATGGCTCTGTGCTGGGCACCGTGAAGGGAACCACAACACTGGGCTCTGGCTGCTGAGGACTTGGCTTTGGTGAGGCAAAAGTTCAGCTCCAGACAGGCTGTAGAGCTGTGTGCCAGGGAAAATGAACTGGGGAGAGAAGGGGACACAGAGGAAAATGTGGGAAACAAGGGGAGATGGGAGTGGGAAAAGGTTATTGGGGAATAAAAGTCAGTGTTGGGTATAAAGCACTTGCTGCTCTCAGCCTTGCTGGGGATAGGGGGGACTGGTTTAGCCCTGAAACTGAGCCCAGACTCAGTCTCAGGTTCAGTTTGGTGCACTGAGCCCACCTTTGCTCAGCTATGGATATAAAGTCTGGGGAAGGAGCAGTTTGTGAAAGCTGAGCTGAGTTCAAGGACCCAACCCATGAATGGCTCATTTGACCTGTAGACTCCAGGGGTTTCCTTTCCACAGACCCCCTGAGACCACACAGCTCCTCCCAGTTCTGCCCACAAAGCTTCACACCAGGGAATTGTCCAGAGCCCCGGCTGGGTCTCCTGCAAAACCCCAGTGCCTTCCCAAGGCCCCACAGCTGAGGCCCCCTGCTCTCCCAGGGATGGAACCTGAGCACAGGGTATCAAATCCGACTGAAACGTTTCAGATCTCAGCCTTGGCAATGGGAAATAGCAGAGAGGACCACGGTGAGGATCTGCATTGGGCCTGGACCTGCTGGCACAGCACCACAGCTTTGCAGAGGGATGGGAGGCATGGAGAGGAGCCCCAAGGAGGGGCTCATGGTCACCCAAAGCTCCCCTCCCCACACCTGCAGGTCCCACATAGCACAGGAGCTGTCTCCTGAAGTCTCTTTCAGTTTCTTTCTGCTGCATGTCCCTGTCCCCACCGTGGGAGCCGCGACTTCCCGGCACTCAGACCGCGGGGTTCCAAATGTTTGCCACCATTTCACAGCAGCTACTGTCATTCACAAGTCTTTTCTGTGATTTCAGATGACCTTGACACAGCTGCTTCAGTGATTATTTAATTTTTTACCTATGCAAGAAGCTCATCACCAATCTGAGTGTGAGGCTCAGGAGTCATTAGGGAGAAACTTCTCCGTGGGGTTTAGGAGCAGCATAGTGAACATCTGGGCTGGAAATGCCACACGCTCCTTTCTGCAGAGATCTAAAGTGTGAAGAGGCCAATAATTCCTTCACAGCAGACTGGAATGACGTGCAAAAGCTTGGCTGAGGCTCAGAAATCTCCACGATTTGGACAAGTGCACGTTATTTAAAATAAACTGCGCATTCCTCTGCTTCCGCTCAGATAGGCAATGCAGCCCCGTGGCTGCCGAGGATCACAGGGACTCCTTTGAAGATATTCCACCCATTAACATTTGCAGGGTTCATAGAGGTCATCTGTGAAAGACAGACTTTCCAATAGAGCTCAGGTGGGCTGGAAATTCCTGAGAGCCTGGAGGAGAGAGAGGCGTGGGCACCTTGTGAGCTGCTGTTGCCCTTGGGTGCTCTCAGATAAAGAGGATTTCTTTTGTTTAAAGTGAGCTTTTTCCAGAGACCACAGAAACTGAATTGAACCACAGAACTGCCCATGCTAGAGCTGTGAAACTGTACCCTTTCCATCCCTGAGGGGGTGGGTGTCCTCTCTGCTCAGCCCAGAGCCACCCCTGAACGCTGGCACTGCCCAGAGCCTGCTCTGGACTTTCTGCAATTTCACATTTTCTGCTGGAGACCCCTCAATGTGAGATCCCCGAAAACTGACTGCTGCCCAGCCTACATTTCCTTCCCCCCTCTATTCCTGCAGCCAAACCATGGAGATTTTTGGGGTGGAGCAGCAGAGAATCTCTCCTGCTCCTGGGGCAGGGGCTGCTGCTCCTCTGGGCTGTGAGGGGTGTTATAAACTCATGGGGGGGGCCTTTGGTGGCTTTTCAGCTCAGCAGGTTTTGGGCACTGACTCTGGATCCCCTGGAGAGGGTGATGCTGCTTGTGTCCTGTAAAAGCACAACAGACTTTACTACAGAGAATAAAGAAAGCTCCTTTCCAGCCCTGTCCTGTAGGCTTGGAAACCTCCAAAAAGGCATTTGTCACCTGCTTTGCCCTCCCACGGCACCGTAAGGACACAAGGGCTTTACCAAGGTGATAACCCTGAGATCAGACTGAGGATTTTCCTTTCCCTTTCAGTGTGATGTGGCTTTCCAAGTTAGAGCTGTTAAACCACAGATCTCAGTGCATCCAAAAGGGCTAAATCACGCAGTGTGGGATTGAAAGTAAGATCCCTTTCAGGCCATCCTTTCAGTCCCCTCACTGCATTCTTCGTGCCAGAACAGAAAGTCTTTTTTGCTCTTCTCAGGTATTTGCTAAATAAATGCATTTAGGAGTTCACTGCATTTTATTCAGGGGTTTGGTTGGCGTGAGAGGCAAGAAAATAAAATTATCCTTCCCACATTATTGTGTTTGGATCCCAAGCCAGTCACGCTTATTGTGACTTATCCCCTCATATTTATCAAAGTTGCGTTTTTGGCATGATAGGAACTTTCCTTTTTTAGCCTGGCCACTGCTCAGAGGAGCACGTTGCTGTGGGAGGCGAGGTGGACGTGCGGGAAGTGTCCGGCCGTGGCTGAGGAGCCCTTGTCCAGACCCCAGGAGCAGTGGGAACATGTTGTTCTCCCCAGCAGTTCCAGAGTGATGCAGTCCATCCTTCCTTCACTTGGGAGCTGAAAGACACCCCCAAACCGGGCTGCTTTGGAGAAGAAAACGCTGCCAAACTGGGCATACGGACAAGTGCTCAGCAAGGTGGGGAGAAAAAACTGTCCCAGAGGCTGGGGGCAGTCCCACTGTCCCGCTTTCCCTGTGTTTTCCTGCCACCTTGCTGCAGCACCGGGATCTAAGAAGCTGCAGCGCCGAACTGGCCTGCAGGAAAAACAGCCTGGAAAACAGAAGCATCCTGCCAATGCCAGGGAACCTGCGGGCAGGAGGGAGCAGCCGGGGTAGCAGGGGCAAGAGCTGCCCAGATAAGCTCCTCCTTGGAGAAAATCCCCATCTATTCCAGCCCCAAAACCTGCAAGTTTAGGAACTGTGAGCTGTTCTAGCAGTAAATACTGAGTGCTGGCGTGGTGAACGTGGCACAGAGGCTCCAGCTGGGACAGCTCCTTCCTTGGGGAATCCACGCTGCCAAAAGCTCCCTGGATGGGGATCCCCACCAAGGGCTCTCTTGAGCAGGAGTTCGCCTTTTCCTCTGCAAAAGTTGCCTCAGCAGGTAATTCCCACCAACAGGAGTGCCCAGCAGTTAATTGGGAATTGGGTCTCTTAAGAAATAAGGTTTACAGCCTCAAACCCAGAGGCAGAACTGGGTGTGACTTTCCTGGCTGTGGGGTAGGACAGGGACCTCAGTGGTGCTGTTGCTGCAGGACTGCAGGGTGTGCTCAGCCTTTGGGAAACACCAGAGAGTTCACCAAGGTGAGCAGCAGAGAAGGAAATACTCTGTTTAGTCCCGAGGAAGGTTCACAAAAAGCCCTTTTCACACAGAGCCCTGTCCCAAAGGTCTCCCCATGCCCCCAGCGCAGTGAGGGCACCTATGCTCCCCGCGCCATCAGCGGCCGCTGGTGTGGCCTGTGAAAATTTGCTTTATCACGCGTAAAAACACGATGTGATATTTCAGCCCTCTTCACACAATGTCCCGATAACAGGGGCTGGGAACAGGGCAGCGTTCCTGTCATCCCAGCTGGCCCCAGGGTTCGCTGCATCCAGGCAGAGATTTCCCCCCAGCCGGGGGGGCCGGGGCCAGGCTTCGACCTCTGGCTAACAAAGTGAGGATAAGTCTTGGCCTGGCACCTGCGTTCTGAGCATGTGAGAGGTAAATCTTTCCTTTCCCCGGCAGCGTTGCCGTGTTTCCTTCCTCGTCTCCCTGATAAAGGCTGGCTCAGGCTGCCATCCAGCCCGAGAGTCTCCCCTTGAGCTCCACGTGCTCTGGGTGAGATCCACACTCAACCCCTAAGGCCAGTGGGGGTTTTGAGTCGTTTCAGTGACACCTTTACCCTGGGCGTCCCTTCCTGGAGCACCAGGGATGGATTTTTGAGCGCTGTCAAGTGTTCCCTTCACACGCATCCGCATTTCGGATGCCGCTAAAAGTCTGGTGCTCATTTGAAGTGCTGAGAGCTCTATGGAAATGCCTTTCCAAAAGGAGTCAGGAGGTCAGCCAAGCACCCCAAGGACAGTTGTTCCCAACACAACAGCTACAGACAGCGCTGAGGAGTGAAAGGTCAAAATGCCCACTGGAAGCCGGAGTGTTGTCATACCCTGGGAAGGGATGTTTCCACTGGGGAAGTGGGAATGTGGAGTTTTCCTTGCTGGATCCCTCCTACCCAGGGTAAAGAAAGCTCTGTAAAGTGAAATGGGGATAAATCACATTTACAGTTTGCAGGAGACATGGCACACACATTTAGAAACTCATTATCTCCACAAAGCTGGGTCTGTCCCCTTGCTGGCAGTGGGAGGGCATTGGTGAGGGGTCAGGGATGGCACAGGGACGTATGGAAAGGCAGAGCAGGTGAAATTGCTGTCAGCCACCCTGACCCGCTCCTGCTCGCTCTGACCTTGAGCCCCACTGGTGATGGCAAGCAGGATGGCTTTTAAAAATAAAATTGCAGCTGAGCCTTTGTTCTGTTTGTCAGCTCTGAGAAATCAGAGGCAGGGAGAGCTCCCTCAAACCTATCCCAGCGTTGGAGCTTTGGCGTGGTTTGCACCCGCAGTGGTGCCCAGTAGGGCTCAGGTGCTCAGGCTTTGCTTCCCCTGCTTGAGCTCCTCATCCTTGCTGAGCTTCAGCACCAGAGCGAGGAGCCCTCAGCACCAGGATCCTGCACCCTGCAGTGCCTGGGCCAGAGCCTGCACCTGAGTGCTCAGTTCAAACCAGACTGATTCATTTGTCTCTCCTAGGGAAGGTCAGGCCACTGAGGCTGCAGGTTTTTGCTTTTCCAAAAAGTACAGAAGTGATGGAGCCTTTGAAAATGTCTGCAGGGCACAGATAAAGCAGAGCCAGACTGAGACTTGGGGGTCCTGAATCCCAACCTACAATGAAATATTTGTGATAATAATTTGATCACCAGGCTGGACCCTTCTTTTCAGTAACTGTGGGCTGCAGGTTTGAGGACAGAAGCATTGACAACATTGGTGCCCGTGGCGAAGACAGTGCTTTCATTCCCTGGGAAGAATGATGCAGAAACAGGAGGTTTATTGACAGGAGGGCAGCTGGGGGTGGGTAGAAAGGTGCAATTCTTCATTCCCAGGGTGGCTCAGTGTCTCCCAGTGTCTCCCAGTGTCTCCCAGTCCCTCAGAGGCTGCTGGGTTCCCGTGGGCGCGGCGTGTGGCAGGGCCCGGCTGACCCAGCTGTGTCCAAGGGTGGCTCCTGTCCCCTGCAGGGGTTAACGCAGCTTTGGGGAGCCGCTGAGCCCTCTCTAAACCCTCTGCGTGGCCCGGAGCTCATTAGAGCTGCAGGCAGTGCCCTGAGCAGGGTCAGGGCTGGCGGGTGTGCTGCGGCCCCGGCAGGCGCGGCCTGCTCCGCTCCCGCCATTCCCTCCCCGCCAGGGAGCCGGGCTCAGCGCCGGTGTGCTAATTAATTAGGCCTCACAGAGGAAGCACGAGACGCACAATCAATATTATTGGGCCACATTTGCAGCTGGTGTAAATTGTTGAAGGGCGCAGGAGTGGGAAAGAACAAGAAGTGATGGGAGGTGGAGAAATCGAGGAAAGGAGCTGTGCATGAAAGCAGCTTGCTTTCCCTGCCAGAATAACGTCAAAATTGGTACAAAGCTCCAAGGAATATTTAGGATTGCAGGTTGCATTTGCAGGATGTTACTATTTTGTGTCTGTCTCAGCAGCAACCAACTGCTGTGAGCCAAAATTGAATCCCTTCAACCCTTTCCAATATCTGCACCGGCCCAGAGGTCTCCAGTGAGTGTGGGCTCCTGTTCCTGCAGAGCCCTGCGTTAACCCCTGGGGGATTCAGTGCAGAGCAGGTGAGGAGCACAGTCAGGAGCAACCTGGTGAACCCAGTCCCAGTGATTGCAGAAATGGTAGCAGGGCTCATTTTCCTACAGTTCACTTCTGTTCTTCCAGTCCAACTGGGTCAGGTGTCAGCCTGGAGGCTTCTCTGGGCTGAGCTGGACATCTAAAATCAGGGAATCATGGAATGGTTTGGGTTGGAAGAGACCTTAAAGCCCATCCAGTGCCACTCCTGCCATGGGCAGGGACACGTCCCACTGTCCCAGAGTGCTCCAAGCCCCAATGTCCAGCCTGGCTTTGGGCACTGCCAGGGATCCAGGGGCAGCCACAGCTGCTCTGGGCACCCTGTGCCAGGGCCTCCCATCCTCACAGGGAACAGATCCTTCTGTGTATCTGACCTAAATTTATTTAACCTAAACTAATTTTAAGCTAAATTTTACAAATACCCAGAATCTGGCGATGGCCAAAGTGAGCAGAGCTCGATCAGCGTTGCAGTTTTGCTCTCCTGCTCTCCCAAAGCTTTGCAGCTCCTCTCTGCCCGATTAGCCCGCGGTGACAGCTCAGGAAACGGATTCCACCAAATCTCACAACAACTGATGTGACCTGCTCCTATCTGTGGCAGATAAGGAGTTGCTACAGCAAAGCCAACATAAACCTGAGTGCCCTGGCTGGCTGGGCTGTTGTTTAGCTGCTGTTGCTAGCCAGCTACTGTACCTGATTGCAGAGACCACCCTGCCTTTAAACCTTCTCACTTAACTCGACACATACATTTTCAACACCATGTGAAGCTCCCAGCCTGGACAGGCTCAGTCACACAGAGCTGAAGGACATTGTGTGGGGAGCTGTAAAGCTGCAGCGAGCATCCCTCAGCCTAAAGTCACCGCAGGCAGCAGCTCCTGCAGAGTGCTTGTGTGAATATTGAATTAATGCTACTGCAGCTGCCCAACTAAACTCAAGCACAGTGTGTTGTCTTTGTTGGTCATCACAGAAAATGAAATATTTGGAGATAGGGAATGAGCCAACACCCTCCTTTTCAGGAAGCATTGCTTCGAGTCACGGAAATACATTGCTCTTGTATAATTTCCTTTATTGTGGCCATGTTGATTGCTTTTATCCCTCCTATTTCCTGTCTTTACTTAAAAAATACAATCAGGACTCTTGCTAAGCCCTTGAAATGCTGAGCAGGAGGTGGATCAGTTTGTGCTGGGCACAGCATCACATGGGCTGGGCTGAGCATAAAGCAAGCAGAGTTCCTGTTCCCACCATGAGCTCCTGTGCCCACCATGAGCTCCTGTGCCCTGAGCTGGGGATGTTGCAGAACTACAGATGTTAACAAAACTCTTCTGTATTTTTTGGCATTATGTCCTCTGAGAAGTAACTCAGTTTTCGGGGAGAATGCAGCCTTATCCCAAGGAGTTTTACCAGCAATGCTGTGTGGTGGGATGGGTTTGGAAGCAGAAATTTTCCCAGCTAATCATTAGGATTAGCAAATCCTGCTCTTACTGACATCTGAAGGGACTCTTCAAGAGGCTGGGGGGTGAATTGGGATGTACTAAGCTGCCTCTGAAGGCAAATACCCTCAGCTGCTGTAGGAGGGGTCCAGGGAGGAGCAGGGAGAGCCTGGACCTCCTTCCACTGTTCATCTTCCTGACAAGGGTATCCAAACGTGGATGTTTCTCTCTGCTTTTATCTGGGGAAAGAAGCAGTAATTCCAATGGCTGCTCCTTCCCCTGCAGCTCCCCAGCTGGCTGCTCCTGAGGGAGAGGGACAGACATGTGAGGGGGTTCTTCTTCCTAAGGTGCTTTTAAAGAAGCTGGGATATCTTCCTATATTCCTGATATCCCCTTAGATATATGGAATGAATTCCTCCCTGGGAGGGTGGGGAGGGGCTGGGATTGAATTCCCAGAGCAGCTGTGGCTGCCCCTGGATCCCTGTCAGTGTCCAAGGCCAGGCTGGATGGGGCTGGGAGCACCCTGGGACAGTGGGAGGTGTCCCTGCCCATGGCAGGGGTGGCACTGGATGGGCTTTAAGGGCCCTTCCAACCCAACCCATCCTGGGACTCTGTGGTTCCCAATGCATTTGCACAGCAGTTGGTTTGACAATGTTTTCCTTAGGATGTGTCCAGGGAGGCTGGGCCATAACTTCAGGTCCTCTTTGGGTTCCAGCTCTCCCAACTCAGATCTGTCCAGCTAAAGCAGCTCCAGAACAAACTCCCAAACCTGCCTCGTTTTTCTGGAGGAGGTTCTGGCCAGGCACATCCTGGGGGGCTTTCATCTGTTCCCATTTAGACATTTAAACTCCAGAAGTCCATGTGCATCATGCCCGGCCCTTTACTGGCAGGGAAGGGGTTTGTGTCACCCTACTCTGCCTGTCCCGAGGGCCAGAGACACCTGGGTGATTCTAGGGCTGTGCCAAGGCTGAGCCCCAAGCCTGTCCTGTTACCCTGCGTGGGTCAATACAGGGGAAAACCACATCACTTCTCCTTCTAACTCCAAAGCAGCAGCTTAGAGTGAGGGTCAAATTTTGTGCACGCTGCACCCTGACATTGCCTGGGCTAGAAACACACAGCTGTGGCCAAAGGCCTGCTCCCAGCACTCATACCCAACAATAATACACTCCACATCATAAACCTCTTCTTCCAAGAGGTGCTGATAAGAATTTCCATTTTTAGTTGAGGGCAAATGAACCATTCAGCCTTTATTCATTGCTGCTGCACTTGAAGAGGGAGCAGAAGCTAATTTTTTAACTTTTCCTGTAAATAATGCATTAATGAAGACAGATGGGTCAGCAACATAAACAAAAGCTCTATCTCAAGCTGGTTTTGTTCTGGTTTTGTTTCCCAATATAGTAAGCAAACCACCACCACCCCGGTTCCCATCCTATTAACAGTGTTTGCACTCCAAACGTTGAACTGGGTTATAAGGAAGTTTAAATTAACACTGGGCTGTAGTTTTTCAAATGTTTGAAGCAGATGTTCAAGTGCCACGAAATGTTCCTGTTTTGTTTTTTTTTTTTTTTCCCTTCCATTTAATCCTGGTAGATTTCGCAGGGCTTTAGCCCAGTGTGTTTCACAGAAAATCCTAAACTGCACCTCTGCCATCGTGCTGTGGGTAACCCAAAACTACCTGGGGCTGTCAAAAATCACAAGTTCCTTTGATATTTCTGCGCTGCTGCAGGTTCTGGTTTGCTCTGCTCTCTGAGCAGGCTCAGGAGGGCAGTGCAGCAGTTTTGGAGAGGAGAAATTTGGAACAGGTTCTGGCTGCTGCTTTGGATGATGTTTCCTAAGTGACCTCAGTTTTGGGGAGTTTCACCTCATGCCTTCAGCTCCAGAGGTGCTGCTCACCCGGCAGGGCACAGAGGCCTTGGAAAGAGATGTGTCCACAATATTGAAAACCACATTTTCCCAAAGATTGGCATTTGGGCACCTCCAAGTGGAATGGGCACGAGCCAGAGGGGTGCCCTGCTCTGCTGGCAGAACAGTTCCCTGTCCCCAGGCTCACAGACCACCCCAAAGAGCCCAGAATAAGGGCAGGGCTGAAGCAGCAGGAAAGCCACGCTGAGTGTCAGGTTTGACACTCAGAAAGCTGGGAATCTGCATCCTCAATCAGCTGCACAGGGCACTGCAGGGTGAGCCCGGACTCGGGGGTCACACCCCAGGCAGGGGTAACGCAAGGAGGCCCTGGGGAGAAATCTGTTTGAGGAACTGTGCAGAGAGCTCCGAGCTCCGGATCCTTTAAGGGAACCTCAGACCTCCAAGTGCTTGGTGAGATGTGGCCCCAGTACTGAGTGTTTGCTCAGGAGACAGAGCTGAGCTCCTGCTCAGGCCCAGGAGGGAGCAGGATGACTGCAAGTTCATGCTCTGCTGGAGGCTCTGAGTGTGTGGATTCAAGAGCAGCAATCCCAGACCAAAGCTCTTCCCTCAGCTCCCTCGCTGCCCTGCTCTCCAGGCTCTTCCTCTCTGGGATCGTCTGCTTTGCTCCCACCCCTTTGCCTGTTCCTGCCTGTTTAGCCTGGAATTTTGTACAGCATCCAGCACAAAAGGGGTTCCATAGCTGCTCACACTTCCTTACACACATTCAGCTAGAAACAGATGAAAGCAAAAATCCCACTGATACTGATCATCTTGGTGAGACAGGGTTGCTTTAGATGCTTACAGTGGTGCAGAGATGGATGGATGGATGGGTGAATGGATGGATGGATGGAAAAATAGATACTTCCATAGTGAAGCCATATTTTCCCAAACCTTTCTAAAATCAAGATTCAGTTAAAGATTTAATTCAAACATCTACTAATATGTTGATATAAAATAGATGAGA
Organism: Rhipidura dahli; assembly: GCA_013399225.1. NCBI lineage: Eukaryota > Metazoa > Chordata > Aves > Passeriformes > Rhipiduridae > Rhipidura > Rhipidura dahli. The sequence continues at coordinate 26,497 of VXAC01005533.1, read as the reverse complement.
AATGAAAGGAGAATCGATGCACACCAGTATTTAATGTGACAAATAAAGTCTTTTATGAACAGAAGTCACAGGACTAATGTGGGTGGATGGAAGGAAGGAAGGAGTGTAGAAACAAAGAAAATGAAAACATGCAGTGGAATATTTTTTCAGGGACTCAGAACATTTTGCAGGGACTCCTGGGGCTCCCAGCTTGGCAGCCCTGGCTCTTGTCACACCCTCACCCTGTATTTGTGAGTGTTGTGTCTGTTTGGACAGGGGCTTTACAACCAAGCACTTCCGAACTTGCAGAAACAGCCTCAGTTTGCTACTTGGGAAAGATCTTTAGGAAATAACTGCCCTCTGCCCTTTTTTTTCAGTGTGATTTCTGTCAGTGAACTGCATGAACATCCTAGAAATGCCTTTGCATGGTTATGCTGAAGGTAAGGGCAAAGGAGGGAGGGGGTTTTGCTCATAAAGCAGCCATGCAGTCCTGACAGACACCCATCAGCAATGAAACACCATCATCAGGAGTTGTGTCTCAGGGTATGAACAGCACAGGTGCAGCTGAAGGATTCAAGAGATGCTCAGTTTTCTCCCAAGATAGCACAATGAGACACAGCTTTGCTTCTTTCACCACAAACTCTGGCTGAAATCTTCATTCCTTTATAAAGAGAAGTTACTAATTTCAACAGACTGGCTGCCCCCCCAGTTGTAAAGGACTATCATCGATATTTATTGACCATTCTACTGATGTAGCAGTTCACACATGCAGCTGATAACACAACACGTTGCTCGTGTTTGCTTTGTACCATAACCCAGACTCTGCCCTGCTCCAGAGAGTGCAGGCACTGCTCTGCACTGCAGCATGGCCACCTGAGGATTCATAGTGAGACTTTGCCTATTTATGCGTGGTTGCAGTGGATTATTTATTGTGTTAAAGGCACAGCTTTCCCTGCAGCCTGTTCAGAGACGCTGGTGCTGTTAGGGAAGGACCGGGGGGAAGGCGGGGAGGGCAAATCTCTGCCACGGGGCCACCCGCAGAAATGAGACGATAAAAGCAAATGTCGGATTATCTCCCTAATGCTGGATTATCACTCCTAACAAGGTGAATGGCTTGTCTTGGCAAATGGCTTCATAAGAATTGTGGATAGTTTTGAAAGGGTCTGTGTGGTCACACTTCAACCGTTGGCTGCTGCAGTTGATGTCAGCAGAGCAAATGTCACACCTCTCCCGAATTCCTCCGACGTGCCACGAGCCTCGGGCTCTGATTGCAGAGTGGCTCGGGGGAAAGGTCTCTCAGGGGTGTCAGTCACTCACAGGGTGAGGAATAAAGCAATATCACAGCCCACGGTGCAGGCTGCTATCTGGACACTGCACAGCTCTGCAATAAATGACACAGCTGAGCACTTAGAGCCATGATACCCCTGCAAGAGGAGCTGTAAATTGGACAAGACCATACTCCAGAACTCCACTGAAATCACTGTAGTGAGGGAGCAGCTCTGCAAGCAAGAGGGTAACTGTGCCATGTGGAATTTACAAGTATCCAGGGGAGGAAAAAACAAATCAGCAACCTCATTCTCTGTGCCACACAACTCAACAGAGAGATTCCATGTAAAGTAGGATCATTACAAGGTTTTATCTGAGTGGGATTACACACAAGCACAAAAATAAAACATTCTGTATTCTACATTATATTACAAAGGCAGGCAGTCAATAAATAGGTCAATAAATTATGGGAAGCACAGAAGAGTATGTGTGAAAATAGATGAAATTGGGTTTAGTTGGTGCCTGATAAAGTCTTTGGTGTTCATTCCCATGAAGTGTTGGAGTGATTCTTTCAAAGACCCTTATCACTCCCAGGGAAGATAACTTTCCCTTAAAAGTGTAAAACAGATGCAGGGACAGTACAGTAGGCTCTGGTACAGGCTAAAAGAGTCAACATCACTTACACTTTCCCAAGAATCTGACAAATTTGCAGCTTAGTATAAATAAAGTGACGGGTCTATTGTTTCTCAGCTCTGACACCTCCTTATCACCACGATTTGTTGCAGAAGACCAGTGGAAACATGGCATGTGACCCCATCTCTGGAGTCTGGGGGGAGGAATATCCCTATGAATCGACAATTCAGCACTTACAGAAAGGGAAGAACCTCGTGTTCCACTGGCATGAAGGGCTCTGCTGTTCTACCTGGCACTGCTGGGTCCTTTGAGTCGGATTAAGCAGCTGCATCTCGTGAGATTTACTGACTGGGAAGGGGGACTGGTTCTTAGCTGGTATAAATTCCAAGGGCGGTTTTAGCTGGTACAATTCCAAGGTTTCAGGAAATTTATTGCACTTCCTTCCTGGCCCTTGAGAGCCAACCCATGGCTGCTGCAGCAAAGCCAGTGCTGCCTCAGGGTGATCTCGTAATAAACCTGCACAGGGGGAATTTCTTGCCTTGGCCCATGCCTGGCACTGCTCCTGGGCCATTTGCTTTCCTAAGAAAGATGGGAAAGAGAATGGTGCCCTTCTGCTGCAGATGCCAAATCATCCCTTCCAGTTACCTTTAACTGATTCAGAGCAAGAGTGAAGAAAGTATTAAGAAAAAAGGAAAAAAACACCTAATCTGTGCCTTAGTGATTCAGGAGCTTGAGATTTATCAGGACTTAAGATCTACAGAGATAAATTAAGATAAAAATGAGCATGTAAAGACCTGTATAAAGACTGTACAGAACATTGAACAATCTAGGTGTGATTGCCCATCACTCACCTATCTTTAACAGCTCTGGAAAGCCCTGGAGATGTCAATCAACATTGATAAAGTACAAAAATATGCCTTTATTTCCGTGAATTTGGATGTGCCCTTTTGGCACCAAGAGCCCTCCCAAACAATCCAGTGATCAGCTCCATGCCCTGACAGGAGGAGAGACTCGGCCGCAATCTGGACAGCGAAGAACAGCGAGAAGGAAGCAATGGAACAAAATATACAATCCCTACACGACGTGCCCATTCCCCGTGACAGGAAACATACAATTATCTGTACAGGCCTCATTAAATAACCTCATTAAATAGCAAATCCCAAATGTACAAATTTACAGACTGAATCATTAAATACTCCCCCTGTGCCCTCCCCGTGCATGCGTTTCCCCCTACTATCTGCAGCCACACTCTGACACCACCATGCCCTCGTACTTGAACTTGTAGGTGACCACCCCTGCATCCAAGTAGAGGATAGAGATGGGGTCGAGTTTGGTGGGCACGCAGCAGGCCTTGGAGGCTTTCTGGGGGTTCTTCAGGTGAACCAAAGTCTTGACTATGGCGTGTTTGGTTGGGGTGACGTGCTCTGTCAAGGGGTAGGCGCACACCCCGTGGCACTCGTAAGCTTCGTACCCCGCCGGGGCGATGATCCAGGAGTCCCAGCCAATCTCCTTGAAGTCGATGTACAGCGGAGTCTTTTTGCAGTAGTTGCCCTTTGCGTTCCTCCGGATCCGGGCAGTGGAGTCGTAAATGATGTTGGAGCGCATCTGGAGCAGCGCCTCCTCCCCAGGCTGGTCGTGGAAATTGCCAACCTCCAGGTTCTCCAGGTCCAGCAGCTGCTCGTGGTCTATCATTTCATTCAGCTCTTCCTTCTCCTCCTTTTTGTCATTGCTTTGGTCGTCAGAGTACACAACCAACAGGGGCACGTGCTTGGCCTCGGAGTTGATGTCGATATCGAGTTTCCCTTCCCCATTCTGCTCCTCCCCTTCCCTGCTCTCGATGTGAACTTCCAGCCGGTGCGTGGTCAGCCCTGCCCTGCGCCAGCGCCGGATGGCCTCGGTCACCTCGAAGCTCTCCCACTCGCTGCTCGTGCCGTAGATGTGCCTGGAGGCCAGGGCCACCATCTTCCTCTCTTCCCCGGCCTCCACGTGGACGTTTTCCAGCACTTCGAAAATGGTGACCTTCCGGTCAAGCCCTTCGTAGAGCCTCTGGTCCCGCTCCACCAAGGTGTAGAGCCTCAGCTCCGCCATGGTGATTTCCTCATGGTGAGGGATGGAAACATTGAACAGGAGCGGGTATTTCCGAGTCCCTGTAACACCAACAGGGTGGGAATCCATGTCTGGAAAGGACAAAAATCAAATGTTTTAGAAGAGTCAATACACACACTGAAGGGCATCCAACGTGCTCTGTATTGCTGGGTTTCACCTGGACAGCTCCAGAAAAATGTTTTTTCAGCACTTCCCAAAACTGTACTTGGAAAAAGGACTGAGGTTATTTTAGATATGTAAGGACAACAAGGTCCCAGACATGCTACAGACCTGGATTTAGTGATCCTCCTTCTGTCCCCAGGCTTTCCAGGGACTTCCTTGCCAACTGGAAGGTTTGCATATTAAAAATGTGTTGCTTAATATTGACATAAAAATCCCTTCTATGTCGCTACACAGCAGCTGTTTAATAAACAAGGGAAAACATTCATTGGTGCAGGAGAGGAAGGGCAGAACGATGTGGAGCGGGAGCAAACATGGAATGGGTAACAGATAAAGTGCAAATGCAAGAAATGTGGGTGCTTCAGTGTTCCTGAGCTAGCAGGAATTCCCTGCTGCTCAAACACCCCGCAGACAAGGAAAGGGCCAAGCATTAAGAGAGGAAAAGCTGCTTTGGAAGATGCAAAGGCTTCTGGTGAGGAAGAGCAGGTGGTGACACCAGGGTGACCTGGCAGCCACAGGCCCTGTGGGCTTTGGGTGAGACACCAGCTGCACTCAGCCAGGTACCCTGGGCACCTTTGGTCAATAGAACAGGGAGGAGGACAATGGGCTGCCTGTCCTGGCTGCACTCTTGGTTTCTGCACAGCAACATTCATTTCTTCCCACAGCACAGGATCTGCTCAAGAGGGTGCCTTTGCTGCCTCCCTGCAACCCAGAAGGCAGATTAGGACATAGAGGCTGGAACTGTAATTAATGCAAAGGCGAACTCTTTGTGACCTATTGCTCCCTTCATCTCTGGCTTCCCCCATTTTTCCATGTTTGTAGAAAAATGACACTGATAAAGCTGCAGGGACTGGCCACACTCCACCAGAGCACTTAGGCAAGCCATGAACTTCAGCACGTGACTTGTCCTGTTCAACTCCAGTTTGGAGGCTTTGAGGCACCTGCCTTTTTCTTTTCTTTTCTTTTTTTTTTTTTTTATTTTGCATTTTCATCTCTTCACAAATAAAGAAAATGAGGGGTAATTCTGCTTCCATTTCCCTGCTGAAAGGTGGGAGCAGAACCCACTGTGCACAGAGCCAGGGTAGGAGCAGACCATGAGCTAAACGTGATTCAAACTGAGCTAGAATCTCCACACTGGGAGGAATCTCCGGGGCTTCCTAGACCTCACCATGCAAAAACAAGGCTCCAGTGCTTGCACACAACACCAGGGTGGAGAAATGCCCCCCCAGCCATGAGGCGGATGAGCGCGAGGAATTCACCAGGAGGCAGGGGAAGGCCACTCTGTGTGTGAGAAGCCGAGTGAGTGTTAGAAGGGCATGAGGGATGTGCCTTTGCACCTCTCAGACAGCCAGGATGGGAGTCTGCTCTGCAGCCAGACACTCCATAGGGTGGCAGATCTCCTGCTGTTCCCAGTACACCCCTGGGAGGGTTGAGAAGGGAGATTTGGAGTCCGTCAGATGAGGAAAATTTCCCTTAAGACTTTATTTCAAGTATTAAGCACTGATTACAGCCCCATTTACAACCAAGCTGTTCTGGTCCATGGGTTAAAACAAAGAGCTAATTCCAGCCATGCCACCTGTTACATTTCTATAATAAAGGATTTAATGGATAATAATGAAACTGGGATTACTGCCAGTTTTCAGCAGGCAGGTGGAAAAAACAATTCCATGGTCTGTTTCTCCTGTCCTTATCACTGCAAGGAATTAATTTCTCTATCAAAAGAACTCTTTAGCATGAAATGGATGGTTCTTAATTATCCAGACTTTGAAGACACATGAAAAACATGAATTGCAGAGTCCTTTAACTGCTTATATTTGTGAAGCTGTGTTCCCCTCAGCAGTCCCGCTTTGCCTCTTGTTGGTTTGGGTTGGAAGAGGTGACACAAATACTGAAATGGCAGAAATTTAAGGTGGGTTTTCCCCATTTGGTGCAGAACTTCTGAAACAGGCACAGCAGGACAGCACAGAGCTGCCAACACCACCTGGCAAAGGTCAGTCTGTGCCACTTCGGTGCTCCAAACCTGAATTATTGCAGGCGGAATGATTTCAGATTTGCATCACTGCACCACAGGGTATTTTATTCTTTACCACACTGTGCTTGGCAATCTTTATCCCATTATTTCTTTTTCAAATAGCACTAAATGAGAACACCACCTCCCCTGTATGTGCCTTCACTCCTGCTGCTGGGCAGAGACAGGCACGGCAAGGCGAGCAGCTGGTCAGCGCTGCCTGCAACTGCCTCGCCACCAGCCCTCCAGTACATTTCTCCACACGGGAGAAAAGGATATGTAAGGAAGCTTTAAACCACAGTGCAGAGTCTCCTCACTCCAGGAACCCACTGCTGGTGAAGGGTGCCTGGGCCTGGCAGGAGATGGGAGCAGAACAGAGCTTTGGGAACCTCTCCTGGCATCTCTCTGCCCTGCAAAACTCAAATGGCGTCCACTCAGCCTCCCCTCACAGCTCATCATTTTGAGACTGCAAATGTTAGAGAAAAAGCAATCATGTCTTTAACTTCATTAATTAAATGAACAGAGGTTGAGCGAGGTCCCATGGCAGCTTGAACAGCCACATGTGCCCCTGGGTAATTAAACATGAATCAAAGCACTTGCATTTGCCATGTGGAGCAATGGCTACTTGGAATTGTTTAGCTGAAAAACGTTTTTAGGATAAAATGTGTTGATGTAAAAATTGTCAAATTACTGAGTGTTAGCGCTGCATCATTGCCTCGTCCTTGTTGAACTGAGGGGAGTGTGGAAGGAAAAGCAGAGAGGGAAATGGCACAATGGGCATTTGCTCAGGTGGTCGGAGCAGGGTGTTGATACTGCCAAGGCAGTGGGTTTGATCCCTGTGTGGGCCATTCACTTGAGAGGGTGATAAGATGGTCCTTGTGGGTCCCTCTCAGCTCAGAACATTCTGTGATTCTGTGCTAATTAGGCTTCTTCAGGTTTTGTTTGATTGTTTTATTAGCATATAGTCTGATCCTCCAAAGTAAAACCTGAGGGTTATCCAAAATTCCTTTTCACTTATTTCTGTGTATTTTCTGGACTATGCTCCAATGTCAAAGGCAGAAATGCCACGGGGATCAATAGTGAGAAGGCATTAACAGAAAGCTGTACTTGGTTAAGCTCATCATTTTAAAATATTGCACTTGAATATTGTATTTGAACAGTGTGTAAAGTCTTGCCTTAATTTAAAATATTACTTAAGGTATCCATTTAAAAAATCGATCAGATGATTACAAATGATGTGTGTCCCTATGGGGATAAAGAAATTGATGCACTGAAATTATGCTTGGTGCTGCCCCAACATTAAAGACACGTCTTCCCCCAAAACCCAACTCTGTCTCACCAGAGGTGGGGTCTGGGCAGCCCTGCCACAGCTGCCGATTCCCAAGGCCATCCTCACCAAAAGGCCTTTTCCCCAGCACAGTTCCTGCTCTGTATCTGCTCAAGACACTTCACACTGGCTCTAAAGACACTCCTTTCTGCTCACTTCTCCCAGGGATGAACAGCTCTTACCTTCATTTTTGAAGCTTCTGATGATATTTGCAGAAGGCATCGATGTCCTGTCCGTGGCAAACCTGTTGTACAGCTCTAGCATGTACTCTGGCGGGTCCACCTTGGCCGACTCGTGCAGGGGGATGTCAGAGAGGTTCAACGTCTTCAAAAATTCATTTTTCATGTTCTGGAGCAGCATGTTGAAATCAACCCCATCTTGCTCGGAGAGGATCTCATCAAAAAGAGGCACATCTTCCTCCAGGGAAGAGTGCTCCAAGCTCAGGATGGGACTGCAGGCTGCAAGGTGAACCAGGAGGGAGAGGACAGCCCAGAGCTGGAGGACGACAGAATCCATGGCTTTGCCCGAGCCTCCAACCGCGCTCAACGAGCTCTGGCTCTCGTGTGGGCTCGGTGGCGGTTTTATCCGCTGGGTTGTGCGCGGCTTGTGTCACAGAGGGATGACAAGTTTGGAAGCTCTTGTCTTGAAGCTTGTGATCCGTCCTGTCTGTCTGCCCCTTCCCCCTCCCCAAAACCAGGTCTCGGTAATTGGATCTGACTCGCTCTCCTCTATGGCCGCCTTGCCTCTCTTATCTCGGGCAGTGGAAGCTGCTCACCAGATTTGTTGCTATCTCACCATCCCCTCTCCCTTAATGAGCGTTTTGTAAACATTCTGCACAGGACTCTCAGAGATAGGACAAGTTTCTCCTCGGAGAGGAGCTGCCCTTCCTTTCTCCCTCCCGGTAGCTGACTTTGCTTGCTGTGCGTGAACCGCTTCCACTCGCGCGGATTTCAGGCGAGCACGACAATTCCACAGAGCCTCTCTCCAAATGCACCCATTTCACACCAAGGGCAAACAACAGCTCCCTCTGCCCTCTGCAGAGCTATTTCAGAGTCAGGTCTTTACATTAAACTTAAAAAGGAATTTCTTTGGGAAAAATTCCATTCTTCTGTACTTGTCCAGAGAAGAGCTCTTGGTGCTACCACAGCACAGAGTCACCAGGGCCTGGATGCAGAGAAGAGCTCAGGATGAGCAAGGAGAGTGACATCCTCCAAGGAGCAGGGAGTTGGACTTGGTGACCCTCCTGGGTTGCTTCCATCTTGAGATATTTCCTGATTCCATGACTAGAGTATATGTGACTGGCAGATCACAGTTATACTTGATTCAGTCACAGCACTGCTGAATAAAAAATTATTAAAAACACACAAAGGCCACCAGGTGACTCTGATTTCAGGTTCCCATCAATTCAAACAGCTCAGGGACACAGTGTCCCTGAGAAGAATGAGTCTGAGAATGCAGAAATGACTTTTCACAAACATGCTAAAATTGATGGTGCCTTTTGCGTTAGTATGCGAATTTCAATAAAATGTGAGCAGTGTGCAGGCAAAAATCGGTCTGGGTAATAGATAACGCTGTCCACTTCAATCTCCCTGTTCCCCACAGACTTTCCCAAGTGCTCTTGTTTTGGCAGTGTGGCCAGAGCTCAGCGCATGTCCCCGAGGGGTTCAGCACTCAAGATAAAGAGGCATTTCTGCCCGTGCTACAGAGCTTTTCCTTGCAAGCACTAAGAACCTTACCCAAGGACTAAACCACTGACCTGCTGGGTTTGCTGGACTCTGCTTTTTGTCTGGGCACATCCATTGATTTGCTGCCCCATCTCTGCAAAATTCTTCCTTTGTCATTTGCCCAAATCTGTCACTGCCACGAACAGCCACAACGATTAGAACCAGGCTCAAGTCATGCCTGTTTTAAATTCATCCTCTAGGTTTTTTATCAAATATCAGTATCTTTGTGAAAATCATGTGCAGTGTGGCATTTTAGCCCCGTTTCATTCAACTTTTCTTCTTCTGAATGTGGGAAACCTGATGCCAGGGGAGAAGTGTGTTATCAAGGTCCCTGTTATTGCTACACCACATTAGAAGTAGATATTTGAGTTTAGCAAGATTAATTTAGACCTCAGTGTGGAGTTCATGGCTCTCTGTAAATCCTCTAGAGCCTTATCAAAGGCTGATCTCTGGATATTGTGGCTTTCCAGAGCTGAGCACAGAAATCTTGGGGAAATTTTGGAGCAGTTCATGTTGCTTCTGTTAATTAAGAGTTCAGTCTTCTTTTTGTTGATGATTCATCACCACATTAAGGTCTTTACTTCCATGGGAAGAGAGATTAACATTAAAAACCCTGGGAGCTGGCTTAGCTTTGCCTCTTCAATGCAGCACGAGTGATTCCTGTAAAGGAAAGTCTTTGGGGTTGCTTGTCACAGCCACTGACGCAGGACGTTCGTCACGAGGGTGATAATGCCTACAGAGGGATTCCTTGTTTAATGCTTCACTATTCATTTCAAAAATGCACTGATTTCATTATATATATATATATATATATTTATATGCATATATTATTCAGTTAAAGAGATAAGCACATTGGAAGAGCTGCTGCTTGCTGCACTGGGATCTGTGGGAGTCCTTTCTAAGGGACTGGAGTTTTCTGTGAAGTTCAAGCCTGAAGGTTTTGAATTTAAAAGGATTTCTTCAGCATTTGTGTCACTCTTGAGCTTTTTAGTTGAGTCTCCTCTCTCACTATGAACACATCAAGTATTTTGGGGTCTGCAGCTGGCCCTTGATCAGAGACTAAGGGAAATTCTCTCTGTTGATGAAGATGAGCAGTTCCAGAGCCAGAGGAGCTTTTCTAGGTTTGCTCCCCTTTCCTGTGAACTAAAGCTCAGCCTGTTGTGCAGCCCTGGATCTCTGGGTGCCAACACTGAACAGCATCATTTCAGCTGCTCTGGGGGTGGTGGGAGCAGCACCAAGGCTGGGCTGGTACCTCCCTGAGCCCTGCTCAGTCCACATGTTTGTTACGAATCTCTCATCTCCCAGCCTGCAGATTTTACTATGTAAAGCAAAAAGCAGTTGTGAGCACAGGGGTCTGACATCCATTTCCTAACCCACAAGTGTCATCTTGCCTCAGTGGCTCATTAGGAGCACAACTCCTGCATTTCCGCCCTGGTTCTGATAAGTCCTTGAACAATGGCAGAGTGCAGGGGTTGTACACAAACCAGCTTGTGCTGAGTTTCCTGACTTATTCCATGTAGACCCTGCTGGGGATTTGCCAGACGAGGGATATCCAGAGAGCCCATCTGACATAAAAGCAGCTTCCTGTTTCCTTAGGCTGCAGGCTGATGGTTTTACCACACTGATAATTATTTTTTCTGAATTTAATTGTGTAACAGAAGTTCTTTATTTCATGTCATTGAAATGGTTTGTCCCTTTTCCCCCACGCACTGCAATTTACACACACAATAAGTATCCTAGAAAGGAATTGCTTTCAAAAAATCAGTGCTAATTAGATCACCTGAGGGAGCTGGAGAGGGAACATTAATGAGCAGCAGAGCTGAGCTGTGATTCAGTATGTAGCATAAGCAGTGACCCCATCTCACCAGCAGCAGGTGCTTCCTTGGGCAGGCTGGGTTACAGAAAGACCCCAGAAAGGTCTCTTGGCCCCCACTCTCAGGGAGTTGCTGTTCATCTCCAGTTCATTTGCAGCTGTAGGAACCGTGGCTGCTGCGAGCCCGGGGCTCTGCACTGACCCTGGCACTCACAGAGCACCAGGTGATCCCTCTCTAACTTCCTGCTGAATGTGCTGGGGTGGAGAGGCTGGACAGGATCCCTTCCCATGCCATGGGAAGAACTGGAGGAGAAAATCAGCCCAGGGAGCAGAGAGGCCTCAGCAGAGAGGACAGGAGCAGCCGAGGCTCCGCAGCCACTCTTGGGAACTCCTCACTTGTCCAAAGGGCCCACTGAAGATTGAGGGGTTCCAAAATAGACTCTAATCTCAGGCACCCCACACTTCCTCCCAGCTGATGCCTCCAGGGCTCCTTCTGTCAAAAGGCAGCAGAAGAGCCGGGTCACAGCAGGAATGTGGGGCAGGAGCGGTGCTGAAAGGCTGGGAAGTGAGGCAGGGCTTTTCCGAGTGTCAAGGTCGGAATACACGAGATCCAGAGGGTGTTATGCTCCTCTGGGCAAGAGGAAATGGGGAGAAGGAATGTGAAGTGTTTCTGAAGCATCCTCACCCTCCCTTGGCCCGTTTCTGGGATGGAGGAACACCTGGCCTCACCCAGCGGCTCAGAGCAGCCTCGGAGGGGAGCCTTTCCCAGGAGAAGGAGATCAGTGTTTGCTCGAGTGCCCTGGGCTTTACGGGAGTGAACAGTTCCCCAGGGAACAAAAAGTTTGCCAGTTACACAGTGTCACATCTAATTTCCCCACCTGTAAACTCAGGTGGGTTTTTGTTCAGCAATCCACACCTTAAAACTCTCATTATGACTTTTAAATTAGATTGTTCCTACATAGTAGGCTTTTTTTTAAATGCGAAAAAAAAAAAGTTTCCCTGGGCCTTGACCCCTCCCC
>VXAC01005533.1:0-14439 GCA_013399225.1 Rhipidura dahli | reverse complement strand
CCCCCCCCCCCCCCCCGCCTTTTTCATTATTTGGTTTAATGGATTCTATTGAAAAAATCTCTCAGAAAACACCTCTAAGCAAACCCAAAGACATTAAGGTTTCAGTAGAGGGAAACAGAATTTTTCTTGGATTAACTGCAGATGAATTACTGACAAGAAAATATTCCTTGGAATTCTCCTTTTGTTTTTGTTGTTGGGTTTTTTTTTAAATATTTGATGAAAAAATCAATTAAATAAATCATCTATTGGAGAGGGAGAGGATATTAAAATTTTCCTTGTCCTGTCTGTATACAAATATCAAGATCACAGGCAAAACTGTGGCTGGACTGTGGTAAAAATCTCTCTTCAGATTGCACAAGGGAAGGATTTACATCCACTTCTGGGGCTTTTGGGCTCCAGGGGCACAGAGGGCATGGACAGCAGAGCCAGCAGTTGTGCCTCAGTGCCCAGAACTCAAAATCCCATCCCTGTGAAGCCACCAGGAACTCCCCTGTCCCCCCCTGCCCCTGCGAGGAATCTGCATCACAGCACAAGAGAACTTTGCTCCTGTGCTAAAACCTCTGAGAAACCCAGGAAAAGTCACCACACTCAGCCCCAGGAGGACTTTTGCCCATCAGTAACAGGACACTGATAAAGAATGAGGTGTGTTTTATGGGAGAACAGGAGGGACTCTGGTGACGTTAATCAGACAAAAACAATGGGATCAGTCTGAAAACCCCACATATTTCCCAGCTGCACAGGGCAGGGAGGTGTGAGACACACCCCTGTCACAGCTTTTGGGACAAATCTCAGTATTCAGACTGAATTGCTATCAGCTTGCTGAGAAATTCTTGAAATTCATTCTGGACAACCCCAAAGTCCTCCCCAAGAGCCGCGGAAGTGCAGGAATTTCGGGTCAAGGCTGCTCCCTAATCAGGGACCTCAGTCACACCATTGCAGGGAAGCAGGACTGGGATGCAAACACAGGGTAGCAACCCTGGCACGTGATTTGAGGTTTTCCAAAATACAGAGAAGAAATTATTACAAAAATGCCCCACAACGGTCCCTGTCAGGAGATAGCTGTGGCATGAGGTAACTGCTGGCTGTGAGATGGGAGATAAAGAGGAGTGTGACACTGACAGTGTGATGAGCTTGCAATGGAATAACTAAAATTAGTTTCCATTCCTGCATCTGCCCAAGTCCTCATTCCCATATGCCTTGGTTCAGGGCTGCTCTGGATTCCCTGTCCATAAATGGGCTGTTCCCAGGGGCTCTATTCCCATTTCAGATGTCACTGGAAAATGAAAGGATAGTATTTAATGAAAGAATGGCAGGGGAGAAACGTGGCAGTGCATTACAGCCTGTGTGATCAAGGGAAAAGTCAGGGAGAAGAAGGAAAGGGAGAAGGCTGGGCAGCCACAAGGACAGGGAACTCCTGTCCGTGTGACACCAGCTCCTCCTGGCCCAGCAAATTCCTGAAACCGAGTGCACCACTGGCTTTGTGTGGGGAGCCCAGGGCTCGTCTCCCTCAGGTCTTCCCAGCAAGTGAGAAGGATGGGGATCACACAGACCAGTAGGGCACACAGACTGCCTGCACTGCCACTGGAAATTCCCTTTCCTCCCTCCTTTAATCCTGCTGAGGTGGCAGAAGCTCGGGGAAGGGACTCTGTCCACGTGCATTTGCTCCAGAGCAGCCTAGGCTGGGCCACGTGGCAGCACAGAGAAATGATGAGAAGCTGAGAGCTCCAAGCCAGTGGAAAGCCTGAGGAATTGAAAGAGAAAGAGCTGGAGAAACAGCTGGACATGGCCTTCCTGTCAGTGTCCTGCCTGTCACGCGCAGCAAATGCCCCACAAGTTCCTGGTGTCCTCCTCTGGCAGATATTTGGGAGAGCTGCCACTTCCATGATTGGGTGGGCTTTGCCCTTAACTGGGACATTCATGGCACCCACTGAGTTCACTGCCCAGTCCTGCAGTCAGAGAGGGATACCCAGGAAGTTCTTAGATCCTTACATGAGACAGTCACATCCCAGCACTGAGCCTGGTTTTATTTTTTCCTGCTCATTCTCAAAATGAACAAACACACACAATAAAAATGCACACGTGTTTCCAGGGGCAGGAAGTTATTTGCTTATGTCATTTTTGGGATGAGAAATGTCTCAAAGTCTCTTGGTTTGCCTGCCCTCCCATGAGCTGAGTACATGCCTTGGTACGTATGGATGCAGGCTCTAATAATACTAAAAGGTCATTCAAAGTTAAAATAAATGACCTTTTGTGATCACACAATTTACTAATTCAGTCCTCAGTTAATTCAAACCTGGTGAGACATGGTCAAAAATAACTCAATTCCTATTTGATATCTTCACACAGAAAGTGAGAGCAGTGCTAATGAACAGAGAGGAGCCTCTGTTTAATCCCAGGGGTTTGGACTCTGCAGCCTTCTTATCACACTCCCTTCACAGAACAGTTTGACAGAAAAAGGTCAAGAGAAAGTTTTAATTTTACATTTTTGAAATTCCTTCTCTCATCACGCAGTTGTTTTGTAGTGCTTTGGTATTCATGTGGGTGTTAAACTTCAGGAAACTCTCTGAGCAGCTCCAGTGACACTGACAAAAACAAGATTGCAGAACAAAACCTTTCAGAAACCTCCCAGACTTGTCCCCTTTCCTTGTCAGCCCCATGTCCCAGCAGGCTCTTTGAGGGATACCATTCTTCCATTCTTTTCCTTAATGAGAGCTCCATTTAACAGCTCTCACAGCCCTGAATGACAAAGTTCTTGGGAATAATCACTAAATGTGTTTTGTCCTTGGGTTTGAGAACTGCGGATTCCTAATCTTCAACAATGAGGAAAAAAACCAGACTCAGGTCAACAGAAATTGTTTTATTGACAATTTTGATTAATAACTTGAAATTATTTAACTGACAACTTGAGTACTCAGCAGAGGTGGAATATTTTCTGGCAGTGTTAGTTGATATCTCAGCACGAGATATTAATGGCTAAGTCAACAGCTTGTAATCACATCAGCAAAACATGAGGAAAAATTAGACAAGCCTGTCTAATATTTGCTCTGTTTATTTAATGTTAGGGTTGGAATCAGAAAGGGAAAGAAAATTGTACATAACAGGAGAAAAGATTGATTCATTAAAAAATACTTTTTTAGGTTTAGCCTTAAAAATTCAAAGATGAAAGCTGCATTCTACTCTCTGTAACTCCATGACTGGAATTATACTGGGTAAATTCAGGTTGTCAGCAGCCTCTTTCTGTTTTGACTGCCATGCAGCTGAATATCCAATTTTGCCTTTTCCATCCTTTTTTAAAAGGGAAACTGGCTCAAACACCTCACCAATTCTGGCTTCAGTTGAAGCAAAAATTGCAGATATGTCCTGTTCCTGTTGGCCTTGCTTCTGCAACTTTGTTTTCTGGGATGCTCAGAGCACCCAAGCTCTGCTCAGGGGTCTGAGCAAAGCTCCCAGGGCAGCTGCTGACTGCTCCTCACCTGGAAAATTCTTACATCTCTCCAAGACAATGAACTGAAGCACTAATTCCTCTCCAAATTTAATGAGCACATCAAAATGTCATTTTTTAATTGTCAGCTTTTAAAAAACAATTCACAAGAGGCAAAGCAAACAAGGGTCCAGTGGCCACAGCTCCACGCAGATGTCTTTACAGGCAGGAGATGATCTCCTGGATCCATGGCTTGATTTGTGAGTCGCTGCCACAGCAGCCTGAGCCCGTTTTAGTGGGAGCACATGGATGCAAAGATTGCTCTTTCTCAGGTGCTCTGTGTGCTCTATTAACCCTGGTGAGGCTCAGGATCATGAAAACCCAATTTAACTGGATAACTTTTAACCACTCTCCCACTTTTTAGGCTCTGCCTGTGCCAGTTTCTTGCTGTGTTGTGCTGATCTCCCTCCCAGCTGTGTAACACCAGCCCTCCCTCCCCTCTGCTCCTGGAGCTTCTCCAGGTGAAAACGGCCTCTGCTTCCCCTCCCAGGGGGTGGAAAAGGGGACTGGTGATCCCTGCTGGCTCGAGCCTTAATGTTTTTGTGTCTCAAACATGTTTTTAAATGCTTGGCAATCCTTAGGTGACCATCTGTCACACACAGTGTCCCTCCTGGAAGGTGCCAGGCAGGATTTACAGCCTGACAGGCTGGGCCCTCCTGGGACATACCGCAGTTACAAGAACACCCTCAGAGAAACTCATTGTGCTGCCTCACCCCTCTACCTCCATCACAGATATATTTTGAGGGTTGGACTTGATGATCTCAGAGGTCTCCTGAAACCTTAACGATTCTATGGTTTTATGATTCGATGCCCAAATCAGTTCTCATCCCAGTACCAGCAAATACAAATGGATTTTTAAAGATGTTTTTTCCTCTCTCAGCACTGCTAAAGAAGGATGAACTTTATGCTACATTTGCTTTTCTACCCAGCAAAAAATGGCCAGAACAACCTGAGGTTTCATTCAGTAGGTCTGAATCACCACCCTCCCTTTGCACACACCCTCAGAAAATTAAATAAAGTGGGACCTGCCAAATCACCTGTGTCTGGCTGCCTCTCAGTGAGCTGCAAAAAAGGGCACAGAAAAGGATTCACAGAAGTGTGAGAGACACTAAACCCCAGAGGATGTGGCCATGGGGAGTGCTGGGACTGGCAGGACGTGCCTGGAAGGAGCATAGACCTGGCTTTAGAAGTCCAGCCAGGCCCTTGGTCCCCTCCAAAAACCTGAATGAAACAAGAGCCAAGAGCACAGAATCCCTCAGTGGGTTCTTGATGCCCAAGGAAAAAGCCTGGCAGTGCAGGACTGGGCAGGGGCAGAGGAGCTGCTTGGGTTTCTCTTGGTGGCAGCAGGGTGGTGATAAGGAGAGAGAGATAAGGAGCGTTGGGGCTGCTCCCTTTACCTGTGCTCCTGGTCAGCCTGGGACTGGCCTTTGTCACACTGAGCCTTCATCTGCTGCTGGGCCCCTCTTCTGAAAGGGAAAAAACTTCACTCATTCCTATGGGAGCTTGTGAGTCTCTGCTGCTCGTGTTTCCAGAGCACTTGGGAATATTTGATTAACAAACCTCACGCAAACGAGTGTCGCGTATTATAGGATATACAAAAACATACACACACATTACAGAGAAAAATGCAAATTACTAAGAAATCAAAAAATAGTTCAGTTAATCACAAAATGGGGCATAATTACAAGTGAAAATAAACATTCCACTGGATTGGAAATCTGAAAGAATTAATTCTAATGCTTTGTATCCTAACTCAGATTTAATTCCAGGAGAACAGGTTGACAGGATTAATTCTATTTTATTTTTGAGCTATGGCTGGCTCACAGTCAGTGTTTTTACCAGCCTAATGACAGCAGATCTCACTCCCCACTCCCGAGATTGCTGTAACCATTTGCCCTCTAGTGGACAATGGAAATCTCATTCCGTGCTTGGCTCGAGTAGAAAGAAATACGTTCACCAGGATTGGGGTGTATTTCCTGGATATCTGGTGTGGCTCATTGGCCAAGACATTCACTTATTTTAAACAAGCAACGGAGCCAGAGCCAGCTCACCTGCTGATAGTTTATAATGTGAATGTTTAAGATCAGGCACCCTGACTGAGACTGTAGGGAGGGGTTTGTCCTCTTTTCCTCTTGCCCAGGGGTCTCTCCATATTCAGTGCTTGACCACAGCAGTGCGTGGTGACTACAGACACACACTCCAGGGGCAAATTTTTGTCTTCTAAAATGAATGATTGTTTTTTTCCTCTCGTGACGATGCCTTGTTAGCACAAAAAGGGTGGGAAGACCCAGCAGGTGAAGATACCCATTCACATCTTTGGCCTGCCCAGATGACACAATTTCTATTTAATTTAGCGGCCTTGATTCTCCAGTCTGGCTTAATTTTTCCCTGCTATTGGGAATTCTTCCTAGAAGGGAAAATTTACCAATAATTGTCCCTTTTTATGACTAGGTGCAAACTGGAAAACTTGTTTCCACCTGCCAGACAAGATAGATGAAAATCTGCCATTCCTCCTAATTTAAGTAGTGTCTTTCATTTTAAAGGCATTTCTCAACAGGGTAGGAGTTTCCACATTAACCTCTGGTTTTGAAATGATCCCAAGAGGTGCAGTTGCCATACCTTGGCCTTGGTAGATTGTCCTGTATGCTTGGAAACCTGGGCAGGTGGGAGGTGCTCAGGGGAACGGGCTCAGTGGTGAAAGCACCTTGGATCAATGTGCAGCACAGGTGACTGGAAAATTTGATGTCCTTGGCAGTGAGGGACCACAGAGGCTCCTGGCCCACGGGGATCAGGAAGTGTGAGCTGCACAGAGGTGGAGATGTGACCAGAGCAGGCTCATCCTGCCTGCCCTGAATGCCTGATATGTTTCAGCTGCCTGTCAGTGGCATCCAACAATACCATGGCTTGGATTCCAGGCATGCCTTCAAACACCTTTCAGGCTTTTTTAAAAAAAACTGGGAGCAAACAATCAGCATTCTTTTGATATTCCAGCCAGAAATAAATATTGTTTTAATTTACAGAAGCAGCCAAGGCACAGACACATAGCTTCTCACTCAGACACACCCAGACACTCTGAGCTCTCCGGTGTGCCCCTTCCAACTCGAAATGTTCTGTGATCTCTGATCTTCCACATAAAATAAATTCCCTGCTTTTTACAGAACAAGCCTGGCTGGGAAGTTAGATAAACTACCAGCACGTGCCTGTTACTTTGGTGGAGAGGAGCTCTTGGGAAGATCAGGTGACTTTCAAGATAATGAGACTGACACTCTCTCCATCTCTAGACCCTTCCAGCCAATCTGTTTTAGGATCTGAGCTTGTGCACTGGCTCCTTTTCCATTTTAGTGACAGCTCTGGGTTCTGGTGCCGGTGGGATCAGGGCAGCCCTGCCCCTCCCCTCTCCTGCTGCAGATTCCCAGGGGCTGTGCTGTTCTCCAGGTGCTGACCTTGTGCTGGATGCCAGTAAGCTCCACCTCACCCACCTGCAGGTTGACCTTGGGTGGTTATCAGGACGAGCTCCCAGCTTTGTGCCCTGGGAACACAACTCCACCATTGTTCCTGGGACCAGCTGCTGGGCTGCAGTGCTCTGTGGGTGCCTCCCATGGAAATCACTGGGGATTTTCCATCCATTCCACTGGAAAATATCATGGATCACAATGCAAAAAGATCCTCTACCAACAAAACGACCCTCAGAGCTAGTGATACCAATGAGCTCTAGGACAGCAGATGTTTTCTATCAGATAGAGCCTGTCTAAGTTAACTGATTAATAAAATTAAAGGTTTAATATGTAAATATATTCAGCTTTGGGCCCCTCATGGCAAGAAGGACACGGAGGGGCTGGAATGTGTCCAGGGCAGGGAATGGAGCTGGGAAAGGGGCTCAGCCTGGAGAAAAGGAGGCTCAGGGGGGACTTTGTGGCTCTGCACAGCTCCCTGACAGGAGGGGGCCACTGGGGTGGGGGGCGCAGTGTCTGCTCCCAGGGAACAGGGGCAGGAGGAGAGGAGCTGGAAGTGTTCAAAAAAATGTGTGGATGTGGCACCTGGGGACATGGTTTGATGGTGGTGGTGGGTTGACACTTGAACTTGCTGACCTTAAAGGCCCTTTCCAACCTTAATGAGTCCGTGATTCTGTGATTTCCTTCATGTCATGAACACTCAGTGCAGAGCCTTTGCTGACACAGGCTGGATTTAAACATTGACATTTTCAGACTACAGTTACTTCAGGCTGGATCTGATCTTCAGGAACACTTCACCTATTGCTGATTTTTACCTCTTTGGTCTTTCCTTGTAGTCCAGTTATAATATCAAGCACCTGTGAGATAAGAAAAATAGATTAATTATAATGCAAGACAGGTCCATAAAGCATATTGTAAACTGTGGCCTAGTCAACAAAGAATGAAATGGCAGGAAATAACAAAGGCAAATACAGTATTTATAAATAAAATATCAAACTTCTTTCTCCTGCATGAGTCCTTTTCTCTGGTTTGTTCAGAGCTGGCTGTACATTCCTGTTTGCCCTGTAATCAGTTATTTTAAATTGAGAATAAATTCCTTTTTGCTTTGCAGCCTTTTCTAGCATGACCTTTGAGGCTGCTGGTGATACCAACAGGCCGAGGCTCAAGGGCTGTGAATTCAGAGCTGTAATTTGCCCATCCATGTGCTCTTCTGGGAACAGAACATCCTCTGGAAAACTGGAGGAATCAAAGCATGGCCATAGGGGTTGTGTGGTTTAGGATTCTTCCCGTGCTCCCTCCTCTCTCTGTTGGGAGCTGCACCCCAAAAGGTGCAGCAGCCTCACAACAGATTTGCCCCTGAGGTGCTGCACCCAGAAGTTTCCCGTGAGCTGGACACCTGGACATTGGAGGGGCTGTGAGAGCAGATGGAGAGCTGAAGTGTTATTTCCCAAACAACAAACAGAGAGGTCAAAATGCAAACAGAATAGATAAAAAATATATTCCTCACAGCCCTGACTGGTACCGTGAGACTAGGAAATAAAATTAAAGCTATAAACAATATTCTTCCATTTGTGAGGAAGGGCAGGAACACTACCCCCCTGACTCAAAATTAAAATGGCAGATAATGAGGTATTGAGGCTGGTTTCAGGTTCCATAGAACACAGAACAACTATTCCTGGATTTATTTAACAAAGTTTGACCCTCCAGAAACATTTCTTGGATCACCGAGAACCTGCAGCCTGTAGTGAATACAATTAACCTAAAAGAACAGCTTCACCATGTGATGCAATTCTCTTTTATTAAATAGCAGATGGCTTGACCAGGGGTCTGATTTGAAAAGAACAAACTGCAGACCTGGGGCCATTTTTCTCCAAGGAATGTCTTGCCCTGTGGCAGCCATTTAAGGCTGCAATAAACAGTAAACATTCAGTCTTCGTCCCCAAAACACACACCCCTTCCAAGCCCTGGTGGGAGGGATGTGTGAGTTCAGCCATTCCCTGGGATTGCAGCAGAGCAGGCAGGTGGCACCAGCACTGCCCCATCCTGCACTTCCAGCCCTCCTGACACAAAGGCCTCTCCAAGACACTCAGCAAATGGTCACAGCTCTTTGTGCCATTGTGTGAAGGCACAAATTTTTTAGGACTGGGACAGTGTCCTCTAACCAGGCTTGGAAAATGCCCAGAACAAAAATCTCTGACCCTCTGCAGTTATTCAAACTGCTGCAAATTTCCACTGGCCCTGAAAAATTCAAGCTGCTCTGCAAACGTTGGTAACGTGGATCTGCTCCCTCCCTTTATCTCCATTCACCTGTTTGCTCCCTCCCCCAGCCATCCTACATAAAGCGAGCCAGTACCTGGATGCTGATGCCAAAGGGAAGTTCTTCACTGGAAAAATCTGTTCTGTTTCTGTTTCTTTACTTTATGAAGCACAAGCCAATGCCTGGGCCATGCTGCAGCTGCAGCATGGGAATGGACCAAAGGCAAATGTGTCTCTTCTGCAGGGCAGCTTACAAGGCCCACAGTAATTTTGGTCTGATTTTGGATGGAAGAAACAGACAAAGCATTCTATTAATTTATTAAAGCACTGTATTTATTTGTGTATCATAGGCTTGTTATGCATCAAAGCTTTGGATAGGCAGGTTGAGCCTTTCAGCCCAGTTCTGTTCCAGCTGGAGAACATGGTTACCATCACTGAACATGCAAAGAAACAAGGCTTTTCCTAGCAACAGGAATGTCAAGATCCAGTTGCAATGAGTTCTTCACAGATTTTGAGGCCCAAAATGCTTGGAATTCCAGCACTGGCACAGCCATCAACATTCACTGGTGCTAAAATATCCCAAGAAAATGAGGAGAGTATCAGTATCAGTGTATATATCAGTATATATCCCAGTATCAGTATCTCCCCACCAGATGAGATCCCTGTATCCAGCTAGGAAAAGTCTGAAATACACAAATCTCCATCCCCAGTTACGGCCCTATTCAAGGCTTCTGTTTGTCTCAAAACGGTGTAAAACCTTTGTGGTGTCACTCAGCGGGAAGAAATGTCTGTACAGCTCCAAGGTACCACGAGGATTTGGGTTCAGAGGGGAGGAAGGTGCCCTGGGCAGAGCCATAATGCCCTGATCTGTAACTTACCTTCAGTGGTTTCGAGCTTGTAGAGAGGCAGCCCCGTGCAGAGATTTTCAATGTGTTTGCCATAGAGAACCCAATCTTTCAAACGCCCCAGCCAGGAATTGCCAGCTTGGAACTGGGTCCACACATTATTCGGGGAGTAAACATCCCTCATGGTC
This sequence comes from Rhipidura dahli, assembly GCA_013399225.1. Taxonomy (NCBI): domain Eukaryota; kingdom Metazoa; phylum Chordata; class Aves; order Passeriformes; family Rhipiduridae; genus Rhipidura; species Rhipidura dahli. Next base: position 4,217 of record VXAC01005533.1, on the reverse strand, counting down.
TGCAAAGAAAAGGGTAGACACCATCAGAAATGCAGCTTTAGCTTCACTCTGCTGGGGCACCCTTTGAGAAGGTTCCCAAACCTTTTGGCTCACAAAAAAACATTGGATAAAGAAGCTTCATGCTTTAAAAAAACATACTTTCAATCTGTTCAGTAACAAAATTCACTAGGTATTAATTATGCCAACAGAGCAAACTTGAGCTGCCATCACTGACATAATAAGTTATGTTAATTGTCAGCAAGTTTTGCTGCAAATGTGCTAATGGACCAGAAGTCCAGTTCACCTCCAGGCAATACTTCCAGTCTCCTTCTGAAACCTCAGCCTAAATAGGGAAATCAAAATCTGGTCAAAGTAAATTGATCTCTACATTCTGTTCTGAAAAAAAAAAAATTTCAAGCAGGGTCAAGGTCAAAATATCAGCAGGACAATGAATAAAGGGAAAGTTTGCCCGAACTTAAATTGTGATCACCTCAAAACAGTCAAATTACATCAGTTTCAAGGAGAGGGGATTTTACAGCTCAAGACAACCCCCTATTAAACTGCAGGGGGACCATGATGCTTCATTATCTCAGAAGAAGGTCCTGCATGATATTCCCTTGAAGCTATATCTTGTTACGTCAGCTCCATCATTCCCAAGGCAGCACAAGTCATTCCTGAGCTGGTTTAGGGGCAGAGGGACAGTCCCCCCCATCCACACTGCTCCCATCCAGCCCTCCTTGCCAGCAGCAAGGGCTCCCCACAAAGTCACCTCTCTCTCAAAAGCCAGACGTCCAATCTCTCGCAGCTCTGGGATAATTTCCTTCTTTATTTTCATGATAAAGCAGGCATTTCGTGAAAATAACCTGGTTGCAATATACCCCTGTGATGGAAAGAATTAAGGTTAAATCATTAGAAATGGCTAATGCTGACATTAGTTGATGCTCTCTACTCTTTGGGGCAATCTGGAAGGAATGACTGCATTTCCTTTGTCTCCTTTGGGGAATGGAACCAGCCTGTCCCTAAGACTGGAGGCATCATTTCTGACAGACTTCTGCTGCCCATGAGTGCTGGCAGCCCATCCTCACCTCCAGCCCCATTGAGGTCAGTGATCTTCTCACGTCCAGGAATTGCCACCACAGGTTTCATTACAAGTCTTTTTAACTGCCCCATTGTATGGGTGAAAAAAGGAGATGGCCAGGGAGGAGGAAAGGTGCTGGGAGTCTTCAAAGAAACAGTGTTCCAGGACAAGATGTGGTGAGAATACACTAAAATAATTTATGATTTTGAAAACTTCCTCAGGGATTGATGCGAGGCAGACTCTTGGATTTACTCACATGTGTGTAGTCAAAAATGGTATCAGAGGAGTACACGCCAGAGCGGACATGGACGTCAACGATGTGCTCCTCGTTGTGGATGGTCATAGTCCCAGTGACATAGTTGCTGATAGGATCTCGCAGCACAAAGGTCTTTGGTAAAAAGCACAGAATCATTGTTCATGACCGGGCTTCCATCTTTAGCAGGTGCAACAACCCCCAGTGCTTTCTGTTTTGTGTAAATATTAAATCCCTTAAGAACCCTGGAGCACTCTGAGGAGACTCTCGAGGTGGAGGTCAGTTATGAAACAGGCCCTCCTGCAGGCTGAGGAAAACTGCTCGGGACATCCCAATCATTCTGGGTGGCAGCAGGGACTGGCAGGACACTGCACCAGTCTCCAGATGTTTGATTGAGCTAAGGGAACATCTGTCCCCCTGACTTCTTGGTACTTTGCACCTGCACAGAACTGCCTCTTTGGCTTGACTGTCACCTCTGGCAAAAGCTCTTTCTCTACACTTGGCAATAAGCAACTTGTTGGTTCTAGTTTCTTCTGTGGTTTTCTTCCTGTTCTATTCCCCCAGCCCAGGGTTCCAACACATTTTAAATGCTCAAGTGTAGGACAAGGATCACTCTACTTACGTCCAGTGCAGAAGTCTGAGCCCAAAAGATTCCCAGGCAAATGAGGACTGCAGCCTGTAAAAGGAATTGGAATTCTCTCTCATCAGAAACACCAGGCAGTGCCATAAAAAAACCCAGTCCATGAACTGAGGGAAGAAGCTGTAGCATCAGTTTGAAAAATTACCCACTTAGCATGCATATTAGCTGAAAAAAACTAAAATTCCTCATTGTGAAGTTTCTGCTATCAGGCTCTCTTTTGCCCGTAACTGAAAAAGCAGAATAACTTAACCATTACATTTTTGCAGTTTTAAGAAGTCCCTCCTTGATGCCACGCTACTTCTTGATTTGCCTCTACAACTGCAATTATTAAATCATAACTAAGCCCCCCTTCTGTAACCAGTTCTGCATTCTTTGTTCAAATGAGGCTTCCACTGACTTCTCTGACCCAAGAAATGCACGTTTTCCTCTGAACCACTCAAAGAAACAACACAGAGAACATATTACTGTACCACTGCATTGTACCACTTACTTGAGCATCTTCTTCTCTATCTCTTTGTTTTTAAAAGTGAGCAACTTATAGTATTAAAAGTTCAACAGAAATGGTGATACTCACAAATGTCTTCATTTTCCTTTCAGGTGAGAACAAGAGGCTGCAGAAGGTAAGAACACAAGAAAATCCCAGAGACCTTCAACTTTTATATCTTGCTGGAGGTGTGGGAAACACATGACAGAACTTTCCTTCATGACTCGAACAAGTCCATATCTACATGTCGTAAGCCTCCTATCTGAATTTTGGGTTGGCAGAGATAACCTGACCCAGATATATTTAAAGCACTCAGTAACTCTCAGTAAATCAATCACTCTGCAAATGGCTATTATTCACTGGTTTAAACTTTAGTCTTGATGGTTCTATTTTTTTAAATATTTAACAGGATATTATCCAGAATTAAATGACACTCTGAATAACTCTGCTATTCATTCACACAAACTGCATTTTGTCTTCTTAAATTCAATCCCTAACAGCCTGAGTGATAGTCTGCAGAGACGTGCTGGGAAGAAACACCCGTGTCATGGTGGCCTCCATGCCAGCCAATAAACAGACCAATCCTTCAGCCATTTCTTTCATTGAATATATTGGATGGAGCCCTGAGCAACCTGATGGTCAGTGGCATCCCTGCCCATGGCAGGGGGTTGGAACTGGATGATCTTTAAGGCCGCTTCCAACCCAAGCCATTGTGGGGCTCCAAGATTCCATTCTGTACACAGGGACTCTTAACAAGAAGTGCTGCTCATTTTTGGTCAGTTACCACCACGAACGGAGCACGTGCACTGAAATCAGTGGCACAGCTGGGAACAACAGCTGTGCTTCACAACAGAGCCTTGGGGGGACTTCTGGCCTCCTCAGTGTACAGAGGAGTGACACGAAAACTCAGAGGCTCTGTGGGGCACACAAGGTCACAAACAAAAGGAGCAGGATGGGGATTCCCCCTTGGAAGCTGTCGCTGATTTCTGCATTTTATGAAAGCACCAATGGCCACGGTATCGCCATGGGAATGTTCTCTGGTGCTCTCCGCTGACTGCGACCTTGCCCGGACTCCTCCTCATCTGCTATTCCGCACCAGCCGGTGCTGGGACCTGGATGAATCACACTCTGCTTTCTACCAGAAGGTCATAATCAAGGCCGGTTCCCTCCAAATAAAACAAGAACTCAAATTAATAGCAAACACATTTCTGTAATTTCTCTTATCAGGAAAAAGGTGAAGGAGATTGTACAGAAATATCTCTCAGCAAACAGGCCTCAATGGAAAAAGAAAAAAAAAAGGAAATTGCACACATTTGCTTTATGCCACCTAAGTCCACACGAGAAAATGTTATCTCAAGTGTAACAATGCTGTGCTGCTAAGCAATGTATCAGAAAACACATAAACAGACCTCAAGTTCTGCTAAACCCAGTTAGACAAATTAGATTGATGTTGCATTCATCTTGGAAGCTGGCTCTGTCCCTTCTACTCAAAAGATTCCTTGTTTTTAAGATTACAGGTATGTCAGAAATACTCAGAGTAGATTTTGACAGTCAAGTAAGTATTTCACAGCAGAAATATAACAGAGTTCAGGCTCCACAAATTAAAAAAAAAAAAAAAAGCTTTAATAAGTTCTAAATGCGTTAAGGGGAAAGCTTAATTTAACTTTTCCTCGGGGATTATGTCTTCATGTACTCATTTTGTTTGAAGAACACTCAAGCAGCTTCTGCTTTGCCCAGCACTGATGTGCCTAGGAATTATTAACATTATTAAGCTACAGAACTA
>VXAC01005501.1:16437-69654 GCA_013399225.1 Rhipidura dahli | reverse complement strand
ATAAAAATAATAAAGTAACTGACCCTGAAGCTGCAATATTTTGGCAGTTCTATTTTTAAGAGTAATATTTTAATCTCTGTTTTTGTAAACTGTGTTCATGTTGTTTGGCTCTGAAATATTTAAACACAAAATGATAGCAAAATTTTATTTCTTCTTATTGCTTATTGCAGCATTCATCCTTATACTGCCTCAGTCTTTCCAGACAGATTCTGATCTACTGTACACAGAGCTTATATAAAAGAAAAAAAAAATCTATTCTATAACTCCAATTTTCAGTCATCAAACTATAGTAATCACATTTTAATGGGATGACAAATGAACATCAGAACACTTTGGAAGTCGGGGCTGCAGTGTTTCACTGCTCCCTCTGCAGAAAGAAGATGAAAAGTCTCTCAAAGGGTTTTGAGGCTAAAGCAGAAATGGTTAATTGCTGTGAAAATGTGGATGGTTAAACCCAAATAGTTGATTCCTATGAAATGAGAATTTTGTTAGTGCCCAAACTAAATGCCAGTAAACAAATTTGGATTGGACAAAAAGGGCCAATACACAGAGGCCTTCAAAGACTGTGCAGGAGTGAGAGCTTTAAAATCAAGGTAGGTAGCAGAGGAACTATCTTCATTTTGTCAGTCTCCAGATCAATTTCATTCCTAAACCACCCTAAATTTTCCAAGGTGATTGCAAGGGCCTAGAAAGGTTTCCATTACATGGAATTGCTGCTTCCTAACAATTCCTTCTCAGATTTTACCAAGTCTTTCACTTTACATCGAGCTCTCATCAGCCATTATTCACTTGGGCTTTCTTGGCTTAAACAAATCTGCTTTTCATGGCACACAGTTTAAATATTTTCCATCTGTTGTTCTCTTTTTCATATGGGCTTTATGTTGAAACAACACATGTTGTTTAATTATGGGGTGATAAGGCAAGGAATAACGTCAGTTAATGTGTAATCGCAGTTAGAGCTGGCTGGGGACACACATCTACTGAAAAAATCATCTGGATCTTGGAATTTGGATCATGGAGAGTGGTTACCCTTGGCCAGTGTCATCCCCAGCACTTCTCCATCAGGATGCTTTGGTCAAAACCCTTTCTCTAGAAAAAACAGGCTATTAATACATAATGGCACATATGCTGATTTTCATTTGCCTCTAAACATCTTATTTACCTTTACGTTTCTGCTCTGTTTCCACATGACCTTTTTAAATCCAGTAATTTGCTCTCATCTGAGGGCTTATGATTTCATCTCAAAGTTTATCTGTTTATCACTTCTTTTATAAAAGTTAAGCCATGTATTAGACAAAGTAGAACAGCATTCTTACTGCATTTTCTTATATTCACAAAGAATGTGTCATTCTTTTTTTAATTGTTTCTCTTCTCTTAGACTGCTCAAGGGAGGCTAAACCTGACATTTAGATGCTGGCACAGTTCAGCTCTCTTTTGTGTAGCTGCCTTGTGACTCAACAAATCTATCCCTATTGCATTCAAGAAAGAAATCTTAGGCTATGAATTTGATTAATAGGCAGAGATCTCAAAACATCAGTAGGTTGCTCCCATTTCCAGTCCTAAACAAAGCAAGCTTCTCAAAAAGCAGAGTGTCACACCTTCACAGCCAGCCTGAGGGCTGAGCAATAAAAGAGCCACATCTGCACCCCCAGGGATACCCAGGAGCTCCCCAAGGAGCACCCTCACGTCCCACTGCTGAAACCTCAGATGGCCTCAGCTGCTCTGTGATGGGAAAAATGAGATACAAAGCCTTTCAAAAACCAGAATGCATTTAAACTTTAAATCATTTTATACCAAACAGTTGGGTCCATTAAATTTCAGACTGCTGTCTTTGAGTTTGCCACATTAAAATTCTCCAAATAGATGTTCAGCCTTATTACAATGGATCATTAGAACTTAAATTAATCTTCAAGTCAAGCTGCCTTAATTAGCTCAGGCACAGATTACAAAGGAAATCCAAAAGCAGTAAGCCATCATAAAATGATTTTTCTGTTTTCAGCAGCATGTGCTGCATTTTAGATTCTCCTGCCCTGAAAATTCAGAGCTAATATCTCAATGTGAAGTAGGGGAATTGAGCAACACTTAACTCTGGGAAACTTGTCCTCCTTTTTTTGTTTGGCAGGTAGAGCTTCTTAAGGTCACTGACATCTAGATATTGAATCGAGGAGCTGCCAATCAGGCTGCATTCCATAAGTGGTGCGTTTGTCTTTTCCAAGGAAACATGTAATTATTGATAACACGAGTCTGTTGTTTTCTGTTACACACCAAAAACATACATTTGTGAAATAAGTTGTATTTTGGTGCACCTTCAGAAAAGCCAGAACAACCTCTTGAGGCAGTTTAAGTACTCACAGTCACAGCATATATATAAAATATATAAATACATATATACATTTTAAAAATGATATCTTATGCCATCTGTGTAGAACCTTAGTAGTGATATGTACAGTAGGAAGTTCATTTACCCTCTATTTTTGGAAGATCCTTTGCTGCCTCTTTCTTCCTCTGAAACTACAAAGTAGTAGTAAAAGGAACTTTTTATTCCAAATTTTTTGCATCTCAAATTACACAAAAGCACTCCTGTCAAAAGCACATCGCTGCATTTTCCTCTTCCTTTTACTTCAGATAGACAGCACAAAGCTTAGGCCTGAGTAAATTATATTAAAAACCACAATAACTGACTGAATTATAGGGGAAGGCATAGAGGATGTTAAAGTGAGAACAAAAATTCACAAAGGAATTCACGAAATCACAAGATGTCCTCAAAGCTCACAGGCCTGCTGCGTCCTGCCCTGCTCACCTCTGCAAGGGAGGCAAACACCTTTCCACAGTGGGAATGCCATCCCTGGAACACATGGTTGGACTTGTAGGGTTCTTAAAACCCCTTTCCTGTCCTTTGCATGAGCAGCAGGACCCCTACAAAGCCTGGCAGCTCCAAGGAAAACAGTGCTCAGCTGACCTAAAGAAGAGGACACGGCAGGAACAACCAATAAGCAGCAACGCAGATTTTAAGACATATTTTATTTCATGTGCAAAATTGCCAAGGAAAACACATGTACAACTTCAGCTAAGCTATAGCCACTAACATGAAAGGAACTATTCTATGTAACTCGTAAGCTTCATTTCTAGAATCACCCTATGGCTCAGAGTAAAAACGCTAATTTGGTAATGACCCAGAACATTTTAAATGCCTCCTTTTCAGTCATATGTAAAATTCTACCAATCAGCATGGTTTTACATACCAGTTCTTGGAGATATTCCTTCTGATTGCATAGTATAAAATTTTAATTTATTTTCTTATTCTTTTGACTTAATCCCTAGATTTGGCTTTAAATTTGCTCTCAGTTTTGCAGCTTCAGAAAATTAATTTTCCCACTTACAGCTGAAACACTCATAAATTTTGAGCAAGTTTCACAGACACAGCCATTACAATTCAGTTGAATCAAGCTGTGAACACCAAAGATAACATGGATATTTGTAATCATGCAGAGGTTGTCCTTTCCACAAGTCAAAGACATAAGAAAAGTTCATTTCCTTGGAAAGTGAGATCTGTTGCCTGGGAAGTGAGATGATTTATTGATATAAATTCTGTAAATCTCTGTAAAAAAGTGTAGAGGTTGTTATTGGAAAGGCTTCCTAGAACATACTGAAAGACTGTCAAGAGGTGGTTTTTTGTCCTTGTAAATTCACGTCTGTTTAAATGCTACCAGAGGAACAGGTAATTTATAGTCCTGAACAATTTCCAAAGCTCCATGAAGTAATAAATAGGGCTTCTTACTAAAGTATCCATCCCAGTCTAGGCTTCCAGTGTTTCAGCAGGGCAGTGAGGAGAGGCAGTCCCTTCACCCTGCCCTACAGATGGGACACTGAGGCACAATCACATTTTGGACCAATCCAAAATCCTGAAGAAGAGCAAATCAACCTTTGATCTCCCAATTTCCAGCCACCCATGACCAGACAGCATCCTTCCTCTCTTGGCACAGTTTTGAGATACTTGTGATGGCTCATTTACTGGGGGATTACTGGCTCTGTGCTGTTCTCCTTGAAGGGAGCAGGTGTTTTGCCAGTAATTTCAGTGGAAGATGTCACCTACAGCCGTGTTTTGCCCAAACACTAATAGGAGAAGACACGAAGCACAACATGGGCTGAAGCCATGCAATGCCATGGCTATTTAAAAATCCTGTCACGTGTTGGTGACTACTTCTGTCACACCAGCAGCCTCTCAGTGAGGTAAAGTGTGCACATCTTTGTGTACACAATGCAAAACTCAAATTCAGAATGCACAGCAATGGCAGGAAAGACATTAAATGAAAATAAAAAGTCAAAAAGCATAGGAACACCTGTGCTGGACAAACATGCTTTCTAATGAGATCCAAAGAACTGCCCAGAACTAACCTTTTTGTTTGGCCTGAGCTATTTCTATTGGGTTGTTAAATCCTGCATCAAGATTCAAGCCTTGGTAAGTTGGGTTCTAGCATATTTTCCAAAATTTTTGACTGCACTCCCATTTTTTCTTTCTATCAAGTACAACCTTGAATACAGCTTGCAGAAGTCAACGCCAAGATGAAATGAAAAAGTCTTCCCAGTCTCTTTGTCATAGAGAGAAATACTAAAAGTTGTTTGGTGTAGGATAAACTGTTTGGGTTTTTCCTTATTGCAGCATGGATAGTATTAGATGAAGACAGAGATAAAGTTCAAGTTTAGTTACATCCAGATCTGCTTGCCAGATACACAAGAACTTAACTGATGCCAGTGTGTGTTATGGTGTTTAGCCACTGCTTTACACAGCACAGAAATGCACTGGGCTGCAGTGAAGAGGGAACACTTTGGAAGAGAAATTCACCTGCTCTCTAAATACTGTACTCAGTGGAATCACCCTTCTTTGTGATTTACGATCCTTTGCACCCATTACTGCCCAGTAGGTAAACGTGCATTTATGAAGTTACAAAATTATTTACAGAATGCAATATAGCTTCAACCTACTCCTTGGGTATGAACAGAGTGTGGAAAATTATTGAAGTCAGGCACTTCTTAAAACAAGAATTATTTTTAACAAATGCAAAAAAAAATTAAAAAGTCAAATTCCTGAAACACCTCTTCATGATACCTGTAATTCTTTTCAAGACATCTACTATACATTTGACCACCTAAATATTTAAAGCCTATTTCTCATCTTTCATGAGCTTCATAACAGAACAACTCTGAGATTTATCTCTTCACTAGTGCCTCTGTACACCTTAAGGAGCCTGAAATAAATGGGGAAAAATTGATGGACAAATAGAACCAGTTTTGAAAAAACTTCTTTTGACACACACATATAAAAATATGCATGATTATGATAAAATATTCATAAGAATATGGTCTTAAGGTGATTTTAAAAGCATGAAATACTATATGATTTGTGGGCAATACAACTATTTTTAAAATCAGGACCTAAACCACCTGTCTGCCACATCGCCTTGGTGGCTGGAGTTTTTATGTCTGTTGGTATTCAGGGTCACCCAGAGGGCAGCTGTGTTACACAGGGTGGTTTATCCATCTCAGAACTCCACAGAAATCTCTGTCTCATCTCCCATGTCTTATACATAAAGTCCCCCATGTCTTATACAAAAGGTTTCCTGAATAACAGGAATAAGCAGATAAGGAGATTTCTGATTGCTTTTCACTTTTGGGGCACAGCAAAACAATTTTGATCAAAGATGGGCAATGCAGTTATTCTCAGTAGAGATTCTGCAGTATTAACCAGCTTTGCCTTTATGACTTGGCCATCTTGAAAGTTTCCTTCAAAGAACAAGTCAATAAGCAATTTATTTACTGACCTATCTAAATCTCATTTCCACAAGTGGAGTTTTGCATTATTTATTTACGAGAGAAAGGCAAAAGTTCAAAAAAAAGCATTCTCAAACAGTACTCTTATCCTTAACAATTAAAAAAAAAAAAAAACCAAAAAAAAAAACCCACTCCACCTTTGAATTATTTTGATAAACAAAAAAGAAATCTGTTAACTCCAGTCCTGGAGTTAAAAATTAACCCATGAAGGGAAAGGTGCCAAACAGAACCATTCTCTAGTAGGTGTGAGTGACATGCAAGATTCCTCTCCCTGTGCCATTTCATGTCACTGGGAGATGGGAAGCCAATGAGATTTGTCAATGCGTAAGAAATGCAAGGCCAGGACAGCAAGTGGTTGGACACCATGTTTGGAGCTGCTCAGAGGTGCACAGGATGAACAGGGGCAGCAAAATGAAGTGACTTCTGCAAGCTCAGAAAACTCGCTGCTTTAAAGCTCCCTCAGACTTCCAGAAGCTGGCTGTCAGCTCTTACAGGGGCACTGAAGGGCTAAAGAACATGCATTAAAATGGGATTAATTCTTTAACAGTCACACATCTTGAAATCTAATGGGAACTGTGGTCAGCCCTCTATGTATCAGCCCTTAAGCAAAATAATTCTGCCACTCAACCCAATTTCGCTCTTTCTACCTGCCTCTCCTTTTTATCTTACACTTCTTATGTGTCTCATCTTTTCAGAGAGAGTCTGAAAAGAAATGATCACGACTTAAAATTCTCATTTCTGTACATCGGATTTGCATGCACTTCTATCAAATTCTACCCATAATAATATTATGACACACAAATATTACTCATATTTCTAGTCTGAGTGCTAGAGCTTCTCTCCAATCCAGATAACATGTCAAGAAATGACTGCAAACGAGTCAAGAAAGGACTGTCAACAGGTTCCCTCTAATCCTTTTAAAGTGACTATTCTACTGATGCTGATAAATGTCATGATAAATGATAGTTTACCAGCTGAAAGTGGTCAGTGCACACATACCAAGAAGGAATTTTATGTTGTTTCATTTGCAACTGTTTCTACTGGTGATTTACAAATCTCAAGACAAAAAAACTGTACCTTCACCTAAACATTTAACATATCTTTGAAGAAAATTGGGGCATTAAATAGAAAAAGCTGAATTACTACTTTGTTCTCAGTAAAAATGGCATGGATATATCTGGACGAGGTTATAACTTTAAACACAAATACTTTCTTCTTTGAAATCAGTATTGAAAAACTATATTGTAATTGTAGCCATACAAAATGTTTATTATATTACAAATTATTTATACACTATATTTTCACTTTATCATTGCTTTGTGCTCAGACAGTATAAATATTACAGCATGATTTTTTCTTTCCCAGGAATGTCCTTACTGTCTTGATATAATCTTACTTTATACTTAAAAAAAAATACAGAAACATATTACAAACAGGATAAAAAGGCATTATGAATGAAGAATGTAAGATGTTTTTCTGAATAAAGTGCACCACAATGGTTTCAGAGTGATGGTTGAGGAAATATTCAATAGACTGCACATCATCCATAATAATACCAAACAAAATTAATTTTGAAACTCTAACAGGTCTTCCTCAGAAGTATGAAGAGTACTTTGTTTAACTTTACTGAAATGTTTTTTTCTTTCTAGAAGGCTATTTAAATGCTTTTGTTTCGGTTTTTTTCTGTTTTCTACAGACATCCAAAACCCTGGACATCTCTGTATTTTCCAAAATTTTTCATTTCCAAGCAAGATATAAGATTCATCATGTAAGGTATTATGAGACTTTACCCTCACGCAATTTTTTATAGCACTATTAAATTGCTAAAATTCAAGAATGGGAACAGACTTACAAACAGAGCTAAGTGTCCAAAAGATGCTGTTTAAAACTGGAATGTCCTGCTTCCTGTGACTTTTTTGGGAACACACCGTTACATTACCCTTCCCAGCTCTATGGCTTCAGCATGCCCATCCATGGGATCGCAGTTGCTGCCGTACTTTCAGCCTCAGGATAACCCTGCAAAACTGGAGTCTAAGATAGAGAAATTTATTACACTGCACATTTCACTCCCATTGCATAGAGGGGCCCATTTACTTGTGAAATTTTGCCGGGCTACATAGAAAAATCATTCAAAAACTGAGATAATAAAGCTGATGCAGAATGGGGCTGACACGACTCAGCGTAGGTTTTGCTTCCCAGGTTAGGTCAAGCCAGCTGTGAACCAGCTTAGGGCTAAAAAAAAGCCAGCTGCTCTTCCATTACATCTGCACTTATGTTACAGTGAGACAAATGACTGAAAAATAAGCAGAATGCTCTTCAAGGCGGTCTAGTGAAATTTGCTTTTATAGATAAAGCCCAATAGAGAAACTCAGCCTTGCTCTCAGTGAGTGAAATTCTCACTGAAGCCAACCAGAACAACTCTTTCTGTGGCACACTGAGTTTGGCCCACTAATTTTCAGTTGTTATCCTAAAGTGTGATGCTCTTGGCCAGCTTTTGATTTGACACAATTTGGCTGTGTTGTATTACACTGATAAGATCAGTATTATCTGCCTGACAGGTAACTGAGACAGCAGTCAGTCTTTACTAGACTCGTATTTATATGAAAAGTTGAGCTTCTTTGGTTGTTTAGTATCCAAGTCACCCAAATGTATATTTGTGCACTCCAGACACAGAATGTTTATATTGATCAGTAAAATTATCAGGGGGGTTTTCTTTCTTTTTTTTTCCACTTAGTTTATGGAAATTTTCTGACTATAGCAGACTAGTCACTTATATAAATATACAGCACATATATACATAGAAATTACAAAAATACATTTTATTTATATCTGATTTTAAATAATAAAAATGAAATTTCCCATTTATTGAAAGATTAACTAGCATTCCAAACGCTTCTGCAATATTTAAGGTATTGAAGCAGAAGATGTCTGTATATTCTAGGATAATTACGCATCACAGTCTCAGTCAGGGTTTATAATATAATTATTAGGGGGAAAAATAGCTCTGCTTTAAAAGTTTGTGCTTCATCAATTTCTCCTTCTATCCCCTATTCTAGTCTTCTCTCTCCTCTCAGTTTACTGATGGCCAAAAAGCTAAACCAAGTTCCCTTTCTCACATCAGTTAAGACCAAAGAAACTCGGGGAAATGATATGATCAGACAAAATAATAATTGAGGATAACTAAATAACCAACTGAAATGAAGGACATTACCTTTAACTCCAGCTGACATCAAACACACCCAATACAACAAATTTTGCAACAACTTCAGTTCCTGGAGCTAATTGCTGAAGGAACCGAAAACAACTGTTCATGATCTCCAACTAGTTTGTACAACTTCAAAATATTAACTACTCTCCCATCCAAGTGGTTTGATTTTCTTTTGGGATTGGATTCATACCACAACGCAGTGTAACAATCAGTGACCGTTATCTTGCACAATATAAAGTCAACATAATTTCTGGCAATGCTCTCTTTTTCACAGAACATTAGCATTTTTGTTAATCCAAGTAACTGTTAACTTATTTACACGTTAATATAGTAATTAGGTCCTCTACATTCAGAACTTCCTGGGTGCGCATTCACCGTGCCAGTGTAATCAAAATCAACTGCAGCTTCAGGTAGCACTTTCTGGCATCACTTTAGTGGATAGGATTATTAAGGAAAGAGAAAAAAGCACTGTGTTGGACAGAGGTTTTCTTGTCCAAGCAGGTGTATTCATTTTTCCAGGTCGGAAGGATTTAAAGGTCTCAAGTTTACCAGCTTCACATGCATTCAGAGTGAAAAGCCTGATTATAGAGCAAACGCGAATAACCTTTTTTCATTTCTCTTGGAAGCTTTTAGCACCAATATCCTTTGCTGGCTCTTCATGCATTGTATTCTCTCACGCTGAAAAAAATCCGCTCCATAACTTGACAGTGGCACCGAGGGACAAGGTAGCCACCAATTATCAAAATGTCATTCACCTTCTTCACAGTCCTCTCTTCATTCACTTCTTTGTACTGTTAATAGGATGAAGAAACTCAGAGCTATTTACAGGACTTTTCATTTGTGTTACTTAATCATGTTGAATTCTTTTGGTTTGAATACAGTCACTGGAATGAAAAGGCTGAAATGACTCTGCATTGCTGAAATCAGCGCCCCTTATACAACGTCCCACAGCAAACAGTTAATATGGCCACTGCCACGCCGGCCATGGCCTTCAGCAAACCATGTTCTGCAGGTTTTTTTCTCCTTGAATCAAAGTTTTGGAATGCAGAAGTTATTTTCAGCAGCTCTACCTCTGGGCCTGCAAATGAAATTTCTTGTGGCACCGACATGTTCAGCAGCATCTTTAGTGATGACAGGTCATAATACGAGAGCTAAGTGACAAACAATTGCATATGGTTGATCTTATCAGTATGAAACAATTTCCTGGCACATTTTCCTTAGCTGGAAAGCAGAATTTCATGTCTTCAGAGTCCTGTTGCTCTGCTCTAAGTCAGTTCATAGTGTTGACTTTTCAGACAGATTAAAACGCCATTGCTTTGGCACAATTCACAGAAAGTTTGTAGCTGAAAATTGAAGGAGTTTCTTCCTTGGCTACCCCAGGTTGCAAGATACAAACACTGTGCACAGAAGATACTAGACCTGGAACTCAAACATATCTGTTTGCTTCTTGGCCAGTTTGGCCACTTCTTCTCTTATCGCCTTGACAAGGGCAGCCGTGGAGATGTTGGTGAGCGGCGCGTCGGAGGGGTCGTTGTCGGTGAGGCTCTGCTGGGAGGCGGCGGTGGACGCCAGCGGGGCCTGCTCCAGGCTGGGGTGCAGACTGCCCTGCTGGCTGTACTGCCGAGGCAGGCGGGACGGAGAGCTGTGCTGGTAGCGGGGCCGCGGGTAAGCCTCGATGTAGCCGGGGAGCGGCACCTGCGGGAACAGCAGTTACACTGAATTACACGGAGCCATCGATCCGCGGTGCCGCCTACCAGGTACCACTGACCTCCCCGGGGCACAGCCAGACGTGACAGAGAGGGCCACATGAAGGAAATGCAAACCTCAGAATTCCCAGCTTCTGCTTACAGATGCCTATCCTGGCGTGTGCCATTTATGCACGCGTCAATGTCCCAGCTGTGGCAGCAAAAACAGGGGAAAAACTCTGTGCCCTCATTTATCATCACCTCAAAAATTCCAAGGGAAAAGGTTTTTCTGAAAGTGTGCTCACTGCTTGGCAAACACTTCAGTTTTACACAGACAGCATGATTTTAGTACACCAAAAAGCCTAGAAGAGGAAAGCAGAGTTTTCTGATTTGCGGCTACTGTCTAATCCAAGTCAGCCAAGTGTCTGGTCTCACTGCTCCTAATAGAAACTCACCAGATCCAGAAAACAGGGATAAGCTCAGGTGTGCCAGCTTGGAAACTCAAGACTGAAAGGGATGTTTGGCGGCTCAGAAGTGTCAGGATTTCTGGCCACATTTAACAGAATTACACGGGGAATTCATAATTTTTGCACCTTCACAGATTTCAGCCCCACATTACACCAGCTGAAACTAAAATAATAATGTAGGCCCTTTAGTCACTGTGAGAGATTAAATTTCTTTCACAAATCCATGAACCACAAAACCAGTCTTTATAGCACTCATAAGATTTTAATGCATCAAATAAAAAATAATATTTATGATTTCCCAAAGTCTCTAAAACAGGAATCTACAGGCCTTCATTTTGAAGAAGGCTTTATGTCTGAAGCCTGACCATTAGGATTTACTCATCCTCTACACAGCTTTGGGCATCCATCAAATGCATTGAAAAGAATATCAAGCATGTTCACTATGGTGTGATGAGACAAATATAGGAAGCAGGTATGATATGAAAGTGGTCATTTGATGCAGGTACCTCTGTTTAGTTTACAACAGGCTCCTCATAAGATGATTTTAGCAGTACAACGTGTGAACACGCCACTAGAGGCCACCAGGTTACTGTTTCAATTGAGCAGCAGCCAGCAGTTTGAAAAATAAGTGCTTTGTCGGGTACAGTTGCCTTGTGCCACAAAACTTTGTGTCTCAATACTTACCATTTATCTCAGAGAATAATATATTACAGTAATTGAGCTTATAGGATAATTCTTGGTGGTCAAATTTCCCATTTTCTGTACTCCCTTGTTTGCAGTCTAGGCTAGCAGAAATGCGTGAGAAATAAAGAATCTTATAGATATTAAGCCTCTGTTGTTAATAACTATAAGAAAATCTTGGAAGTGTGATCAAGCTATAATCTAGAGGCTCAGAAACCAGGACATATCCAGAAATTCAAACCCTGAACATTACTGAGAAAACCTGATTATTACTTCAGATTTTTATGCTTTTCACTTTTGTTCAGGCTTTCTGACTGTGTCATGTTGCTAGTGCTATTGCTAGTTCCCCGAGTAATGATTTTCAAATACAGACAATTTCTTGACAGATTTGCAAATTCATTGCAGAAACTGCAGGGGTTTCTACATTTTTACCTCTTCTGCAAAGCCACCGGAGGGCAGAAAATCTGAGTAACAAGGAGTTGTTAAAGCTCTGCCATGGGTAAGTGAAGTTAAAAGAGATGTTTGTTTACTCTGAATTCTATATTGCCATGGTTATTTTTCAGAGAGAGACTTACATCCCTCTCCATTCTTCTTTCCCTGAAGACAAGGAAACCCACAACAGGGTTATATGCTTCTCCTTCCAGAAGAAGGAGCTGGGGGCTGGAGACTTTGCTTGCAGTTTTCAAATGTTTGTTTCAGTCTCCACTTTTGACAAGTGATACCTGAATCTTTTTCCTTGGGACTGCAGTCGAGAGTAGGGATAAAAAAGGGAAAATGAATGGAAGACAAGAAAAATTTCCTTATTTGTTTTGTGGTTTTTCCCTTGTTAGAGAAAACATTTGAAATCATGGCTAAGATACAATGAGCCTTCTGTATTTAAAAGGTCAGAAGGGTTAAAAACACACAAAAAACAAATAAGCAAACACAAAAACAACAACAACAAAGGAAAATGAAGTTTTTCATGCTTTAAAAGGCAGCTCTGAGAAGAAAATTTATACCACAGCATCACAAGCCTCCAGGTGTCAGGGGCACATCAGCAGGCGTGCTCAGCTTACAAATGAACAGCTTTTTTTTCTGAGAGTTCAGCCTTCAAATTCAGACTTGCATCTCAAAGTCATACTGAATTCTCTTCCTCACAGGCATCAGGAGCAGTAATAAAGAGGGAACAACAAATAGCTGCCCCCAGGAACATTTATATGACTGTGTTGTCTCTTGCTTAGCTGCTCAAAGCCAACTTAGATTTCAACTGCAATTCATTAAAATGTCCTGTTGACGATTTGCACAAGGAAACAGAATCTATCTCCCAGGTTTTTTAGCCAGAGTGGTTCTACATAAATACCAGATGTGAGCTGAAGCAGAAGAATTGATCTTTTTTTCCCTAGTGGAAAAAAAGCCCTACATTTGAGAAATTGTTTCAAACATGATAAACTACTGTAATTCATTTTAGGATGTTTCAACTTCAGTTCTTTGAAATATAGGTTTACTTTGGCTAAAAATTACATCTGCTCCAGTCTAGGATTGTGTAATTAATTATTTAATTTATGATGTGTCTTTCCAGCCTTCAGGAGGATTTGAAATACTGCAAAGCTGGGCTGCAGCAGTGCTGGGAGGTAAGATTTGGGAGCCAGGCTGTCTTGAGAGAAGCCTCCAGGACGGAAAGATGCTTCCCCAGCTTTCAAACAGCACAAAACCACCTTGAGCAGCAGCATCACCTTCTCCTGACACGTGTCTATGCAAATACTTAACCTTTTTTGGGAAAGAAAAATGACATTTAACCCACCAACTCTAAACAGGTGCCAGGCCCTAACCTAGTGAATGCTTCCACCCTCTAAAGACCTTGCTTTCAGTTCATGTCATGAACAGCTGAAGCACCAATTCCCTCTCTTATGGCTTTTCACTACTAGAAATTATTCCCATTCGTGGAGAAATTATCAGATTCTTTGCAGAGCAGTGAAGAATTGCTGAAAACCCCTCCTGTGCAAACCACAGAAAACACAGGTGTTTAGAAAAGCAAAGGTGCTTACAGAGTCTGCCCACTGCCCTGGCAACTCATTCTCTCCAGCATAGGGCATCCAGGCTTGGTTCCTGTAGGCAGTGGGTGGAGTTGGGATAAAATAGCCCGTGAAGCCAGGTCGGTTTGCTGGAATGGCAAACACTGCTGGTACCGTATTTCCTGTCAAATAAAGAAAGAGTAGGCATCATTAATAGCTGAGATTTTCAGTTATAGATCAGAAGCTAGTGCTTGTGAAATATGGACTTGATGGTTGTTTATTGGGGGTTTTTGTCTGGGGCTTTGGGGGTTTTTTTGTCCCACCATCTGACTAGAACATCTTCATAATGCTGGGAAATACTGGAGAAGGCAGGATTTGCAGTGGTCCTTATACACATGTACAGCCTTCAGGTAATGAGTCCCTAGGACTTGATCCTTGTAACAAATGATCTTCATCAAAACTTTGACTCATTAGAGAAAAGGCTTTTTTCCCTTTACATTTGCTTCCTTGTATTCAGTTTTTAGCTGTTGTTACCATGGGTTTCAGTGAAATGCACCTTTCTTTTCACAGTTTACAGCCCTTCTTAATATCTCTAGGCAAAAAACCTACAAAAATGAGTGACTGATATGTTTAACAGGCTGTACTCTCAACAATTCCATCACAGAACTTCAATGATTCTGCAAAAAATACCAAGGTTCCACCTGTTCAGTTCCTTTCCCAGAAACAGTCTATGACCACCATAAATTACGCAGCTACAGCTTAAAGAATTATTTGTTGATTCCAAATCTGGTTTATTACATCTTGATTAAGATGCATGCATAGGAACACCCAGGAAGCCTCCTATTAAAATCCCACTAGCACATTCCAATTTGTGTGGAAGGAGCCAGCCATCCTGGCATAGGTTTCAGCCAAATCTCTGGATATGGTCACATCTGCTTTCGGGGAGGGTTTATTGCTGTGGCCCACTGAGATGCAGAGAACAATGTGGTACAGAGATTATCCACAGGCTATAACTGGCCTGTCTGGAAGACCAGCATCCTTGAGATCCTAGAGATTTGCTATCATAACTCCAGGTATTTGCCAAGTTTAGAATAGAATACAAACTTTTTGCTCAGATAAATCTTCCTTCCTCTAAGTGTCTATTTACATGCAAAGACAGACTCCAGCAGTGAATCACCAACATCACACTAAGGGCATGAAATCCTCACCCCTAAATCCTGGTTGGGATAGCTGCATATCATCTTTATTAGGTTTTTAGTTTATTCAGTTATACTACATGGACATGTATTTTACTTTTCAGATTCACAGAATATAGCAAAAATAACATCACCTACATGAACACAGCAGGGCAGTAAACCCTTTAAAAACACAACAAAGTACAACTCAAACATTTTCACTGAGGAAAGGAAGCACAGTAACATTACACAGGTGGGCAGATTCTCTGTACTAGAATCAATGCAGAGAAAATAAAATTTCTCCCCCTTCCAACTCCACATCATGTGAATATTGCTGCTAATTGCTCTCAGTAGCTATGACACCACCATGGTGACAAAATCACAAGACACAGGCCTTCCCCTGAAATTCACAGAGTATAATTGAATTAGCATCAATTACTGGCTGCTTCAAATATCCATCCCCCAGAATGTCATTTACAGCCCTGGCACATTTTTGCTCCTGAACAGTCTACAGGAAGGTTGTGCTGCCTACTCTGACAGATGCTGGGACACTGCATGGGCACATGCACACTGTTAGAAAGACTCCACCAGTGGCACCCATCCCCAAAGCAGTCTCCACAAACCCAGATATTTACAGTTTCTCAATGACCTCCCATGCAGTCCCTGGCCAGGAATGCTCTGGATGCAATCAGGGCATGAGAGGAGGAGGAAAAATATAGTTTGTAGCACACTTTTCTCCAGAGCAGAAACACATCTCCTCTATCCCAATTCCTCCAGCCCCATAGTTTGGAAGGAGGTGGGCTAAGAGAAGAGGCGTGGTCAATCCTATGTCCAGGTCAAAAGGAGCACAAGGGTTGCTATTTTAAATGAGTTAGCAAGGCTGGAAAAGAGCATTCTTCAGATATGTACAGAGAAGGAAGTGCTGCTCCTGTGCATGACACATGGCTGCTACACCAAAACACTCTTTTAATTTAACCACAGCAAAAGGAACTACTCAAAATGAATATTCAATTGGCTGATGTAACACCTTATCCTAAATTATTACTGAAACATCCTTATCTCAGAGTTGATGTTAGCCTGCAGAAGGGTGGCATTAGGCCTTAACATTCCAAATCAGCACCTGCAGCAATGTTTCTTCATGTACTGAGGCGATAAAACTTATTTTCATATCAGAATATTAGAATCTTTGCATTGCACTTGCACATTTCCCACAACTGTCCTTGTCTTTCCTTGTCTGTATTACAAGCCTTTTGTAGCACCTCTCATGTAGGAAAGTTTCCTTCAGCTACTCCCAGAATCATTCTGGCAAACTCCACAATACACAGGAAGGTCACTTTGTCTCTTCTGAACTGCAGCCACTCTTCAGCAGCAGACAGCAATAAAATCTCCCTATCACTGGATCCAATAAAAGAATATATCCCACAGATCACATTACTGCACACATAAAGAAGAGGTCTTGGTAGTGTGGTGTATTTTATAGCCTGAAATATTTTGAGATGGGAGGGTGAGCATCTGCTCTTTCCAGGTACTGCACCATTTGCAGAAAGCATGACAGTAAGTGAGAGTAGAATGGATCCTTCAAACCTACTGTATTTAATTAATTGACAACACATTTGCATAGCTGCATTATCATTCTCAGTAGATGATGTCAAAGACAACTCTCTGTCACTTCTGAGGAAGCTAAGAAAGAATTTTTTCTGGCAGATTAACAGAGCTATCTCTAACAAACCTACTAATTTCAAAGCTTTGAACTTACATTGTAAAATTATTTTGAATATTATAAGCTCTTTTCCATAACTCTTCAAGAAAACATATTTTGCCAATAAGAAGCTATTTCAAATATTTTCCCAGCTAAATGTTATACAGATACCATCAAAACAGTGTATCAGCTTGATCTCATGATGAAATCAATTATAAATCAAATGAAGTCAATTTATAAATACAACTGATATCAAAAGGAAGAGGAACTGACTAGGCCTTTAAAACTGTGACTTTTAGACCCAAAACAAGTTCTGCACCTGGGAAGAAACTATATTCTCCAGAACAAGAGAGGTGAAGAGCTAACAGATTAATTACCTTTGACTGTGAAATAGCACCAGTGCCTTGTGTTTTGAAGGGAAGGGGCCATGTTTGTCCTCCTCAGGACCCCACTGTTCTGACAAGACTAGGGGGTAAAACTTCTCAAGAGCCTTTAAGGCAGCCTTACAAAAAGCTTTCCAGCCCTTAGATCAATATTCTTGACTGATAAAATATTGGAAGGATCCAGCTCATTTCTTCCCTCAGAACCCCATTACCTGTCTCCTTGGTTTGTACAAAGTGCAACACAAACAAGTCACACAGCAGTCCCAATACTGCAACTCATTTTGCCACCAACACCCTCCCTAAAAATCCAACTGCATTTTGGGGTACAGAGGAACAGGTTTACTGGGTTTTATTGATTCAGAGTCCTGATTAGTGTGCCAGCAGAATGGCATACTTGAACATAGAACATCTGGGGCCTTTCTGCTGGATCCTGCCTTCAGAAAAGGCCATTTCCTAGTGCTTCTGCAGGATGAGTATTTATAATGCAGTTCATGCTGCATTTACAGAGACAGGCCATCCTTTGGAGGTCTTCTCCAGTTACACCAGGAAAAACCCCACCAGTCTTGCTCCAAATAATCACCCTCATTTACTATATCCCATACATTCATTTAGATAAAAATCATTTATAAGGCTCTCAAAGCTCCAAGTTGAATGTGCATCATTTTCTCACCTGAGTGAAAAGCTGATTGATCGAGTGGACCAACAGACATGGGAGCTCGTGAGCCTGCCACAAAAGGTGTCTGATCGTGATGCTGGGCCTGATCTGCTCCACTGGACTCAGGTATTCTCACTTTGCTGCCAATATCTGATGTAGACCTGTGCATTAGGAAAGAAAAAAATAGAAATTTTTGTCATTCTGACCTACAGATGAGATTTGTAGCCACATACGTGCCTGTCAGCTACAGCAGGACAGGCCAGCTAGGAGCAAGCTGTACAACTTTGCTCTGGCATGACACAAGTCTGGAGAACAACTGGAGACCAGGAACTCTGGAGAAGTTTGCCAACAAGCCCTTTAGCCCAGTTGCTCTTGTACCAAAGCATATTACTGCAGCTGTGTAGGGCCTTTGCTAGCTGCTTCCAACAAATGCCTGTGAAATACAGCACAGAAACCAGAGCTTTGCCATAATTCACCAGAGCTTTACCATAATTCACCAACACAGTGTCGGACAGGCACTACAGTGTGTATGACATGGTCTCATACAGTAGCAGACTACTGTGGTAAATAACACACCCTGCACCTGGGCAGTGCTGAAACATCTTTGGAAATGGTGCATCCCAGTTGCTTTAGAGTTAAAATATAAAGGATGAACAAGAATATGTCAACATTCAATATGCCCCTATCCTGACTATTGCAAGGCAGTTACAATATGAGAAGCAGCCCCCTGGAAATGTTTCTCTTGGTGCTCCAGAGCCCTGCACAGGTCTGCAGCATCTCAGATTGCACCGGGCAGCACCCAACCCAGCACCGAGGGGCTGAATGAGCTCCCCCACTACAGAAATGCAGAAACTCTTTGAAATGCAATTTATTGAGTGCCTTCCTGTGAGGGGGAGGAGAAATGCACACCCTGAGCTAAGAGGGGCAGGCCTTTGCATGTGTTTGGGTTCAGCTTTGTAGGCACGAGGTGTCTGAGGGCTGGGCTGATATCCCCAGATCCTAAGAAGCATCTTACAATTCATCCCTCTCCTGCTGCAAGTCCTTACAATACAGGAAAGCAGGAGAACGATGGTGTGAACCACCTGCCTCAATCCAATCCAATACACCATTATGTGAGAGGAGGCCAAAAATGCTTTGAAGGAAACAAGAGTCTGCAGTTCCTAATTTTATTGACACAGACTAGCTAACAGAAAATGCATTGTTATTCCATGTTGTGTTAAAATGAAATAAAACCAACACGTTTTTAATTGCATGAATGTCTCTTTTTAAGTGCCTCATAAGTGCCCCTGCAGGGTTTGCCACAGTTCTTACTACAACAGTGGGTTTTAGAGACCATGCCTAAAATAAAATAACAGATAAATACCTCCTGAGAGAGGCAACAGCCACAGGACCTGTTCTGGGAGGGACAGGAGGGGGAGGAGAACCCATTACCATCTCAGGAAGCTGAGAAAACCTATAAGCCTGTAAAAGAGAAAAATAAATATTTTCTGAAACACCAGTAGAGCTCAGTCAAATTGAAAAACAAAAGAAAACCAGAAATTAAATACCTGCTCCGTGTGCCAGTCGAAAGGAAGCTGACTTTTTGTGGCATCAATAGTAATTGCATTTATTTCAGAAGTTACGGTGCTTTGGTGGTTTTAGAATGTGGGAGAAAACCTGAACAAATGAGCTCAGAGACAAGATGAAGTCTAATTAAAATAAAATATATTAAACACTGTCTCTGTGACATTTGTAACCTGCTGGCAAAGCAGATTTGTTGTGATTATGTGAGACTTAACAGCTGCTTTGGATCATGGGAAAAAGACCTGAGTATTTTCACTTTCTCTAGAAAAATAAGTATTTTAAAGATGCAGAAAATATGCTCAGAGCAGTATGCACTGCAATGAGGCCACATGTGAGCAATCCATATTTCAACCTCTCCCTGTCAGCCTTCAAGAGATTAAAAGAAAATTTTTCACAAAACCCCCAAGTTCTGTAACTTTCCAACACAGCAACAAAGGCCTCCAGCAGCTCTGAAAAGGCAGCCTGATCAGGAACACTAGGCCCAAGCCATGAAGTCACAAAATTATGCAACTTGCCTGCAGTAATTCTCAATTTCACCATCAATACATGTGAAGGAGGAGTAATTATGTGCATGAAACCCATGGCACCCAAGAAATGATGTGTAGGAGAAAAGTGTTCTTCTAAACCCTTTCCAGTGCTGTAGATTAGAGGCCATAATTTTTCCAAACACACTTAGAGATAGAGGGATGATATCTCACTAGATGCTTCACTAACACTTTTCTTCAACACATCATGGGTGAGGGTTTTGTTTTCCTATTGCTTTTTGTTTTAGTGTTTGTGATTTTTTTTCAGTTGGGGTTTTTATGACGATGCTTCAGAGCAATGCACAGGATTTAAGATAAAATCAGAGCTATAACAACTAACACATTTTGGGAAGGGTGACCACTATCAAGACTTTGTTTTTTGACAAAAAAAAATGGAGTCCAGTGGTGGGACTTTGGGCCTCTAAAAAAGAAGTATCTGGTTTAGCCAGAAAAGCTCCTCCACAAAGAGCTGAGAAAGTTAAAAACACATTAGCATGGGATGAGTCACTCTCTATCTCCTGCCCAGAGAAAGAGCCTACAGGATTTACATGATTCTTTCAGACTTACCACCTACATTTAGTTTTGAATTTGGCAATATAAATCCCACACTATATATCAGAAAACACTGTCTTTCTGTAATCATCTTTTAAAATTACACATTTCGACCATATCCCAAATACCCTCATTCTCAAATACCTGCAAAACTAGGTTAACAAAGAGGAAAGGTAATTTATCAAACTGACTTTTGATGTGTCTCCAAGGGAAAAGCAATACAGACCAAGCACCTTTCTCTGCCCTCTCACTGCCACCCCTTTTAAAGTAGGTTAGAAACCCTCAAAGGCATGTCTCTGAAAATAAATTTTTCTTTCCTGCCACCTACAAAGTCTCCTAATATTTACTTTCACCATGCTACCATGACATTTAAAGAATTTCTACACTTAAGTGGGAGGGAAAAAAATCTAAAAAGACACTGGTACATTTCTTAGCCAGGGGTTGGAAATACTGATTTTTAATGAAAGAACTTCAAGGAAAAAACAAATGTTGCTTGCATCAAAGAAAACCTCAATTATATTTCTCCTAATAGTGCTGGATGGGAAGTGGTCTGCAGTGCCTCTTCTGCATCTCAAACGCTGGCAGTGCTCTCACAGGCTGCCTGAACACTCCCTTCTGGCTCCACAAGCCTTTCATCCCACATCTTGCTCTCAGCATGCATTTGTACCAAGTATGAAATCCTTTTTATTCCCCCTGTTTTAAAGGAACAGCTCATGAGATAATGTTTCAGAGTGGAAAGTGACTGCAGACACCGTTTAGCAGGGTAGGCAGAGACTCAGAGGAATTTCTGGGTTTTCTCTTGTGTGTTGTGCTTTGGAATATGGACTTCAAAGGAGGTATTTTAAGGGATCACAGTGAACAAATATGCTGTGACTTGCACTGGAAATTTTGGGGGAAAATGTAAAATAGAAAATCTAAGCCTTTATTTTGCTGCTTACACGGGAGATGAACAATTTTGAGCGAGTGGAAATATTTTGCTAATGGCTGGGCAGAGAGAATCCTGTTAAAAGTGAAAAATCCTGTAAAAAGATCTGCTACACCACACTGAGTCTGTCCAGAGGGGACAGGAGTGAGTCCTCATTGACCTGAGCTGCCATACACACCAACGTGGTTATGGGAGGGAAATCCAGTGACATTTCTAGACTTTCTCCAATGGGTTGGGGCATCAGTGTTTTCCTGCATGCCACATATAATAAATGGAAAAAAATAAATGAGGAAAAAAGCATTCAGAAGCTGAATGATACCAAAGTTTTACTACAGAGGCCTGTTACAGATTTTTATGAGCCCTCAGGCTCTTGGCTAACTGGCATGATTGCAGAATTAAAGTCACTTCACCACTGTGAATCCAGTCAGGGAAGCAAAAAAACCCAAAAAGCACAACCCAGCTGATTTCACAGATTTACCTAATTTACTCTTCAAACTGTATTTATCCTTTTAAAAAAATCTCTTCGGTCTCAGCAAAAGAAAAAAGAAACCAAACAAACAAAAACAAACAAAAAGCCCAAAAAGAACCAAAGCCAAAAAACTTAAGAAGAAAAACATTCTGCATAGGTTCCAAACTCTATTTTTTGAAAAATGAGAACTTGTATAATACAAAGGACTTGTATAATACAAAATAACAATCACTGGCAGAAGTAATCACACTTGAGATCCAGGGCAGACTGTACAGGCACCAGAGACCCCATGCCACTCTTTCAGGAAGAAATACCAGTGAAGGAATCTGCTGTGACTAGAACACAGACACTTTAACAGGCAAACCAATGAAGAATTTTAAAAAGTAGCTAGAGCTGATGCCTTAGGTTTAACTTTTATATTTTTCAAACCCTGCAGTGCCCAGTGTGTAACTCTGAAGTTTCCTGTTCCCTGTTCATTGCTGCTCTCTGTGCTGGGCACACACAACAAAGCCTCTCTGGGGCTGCTCTCCAAGGACACCCAGACTGTCCTGGGCCCAAAAAGTGTAAACCAAAAGCCTCTGAGGGGGGGGCAAGCTGAGGGGAATTACATCATTAACTGAAGCTTTAATTGGAGAATTAACCCTGCTATGCAAATGAACCAAACCTATAAAAGTGTGAAGAACTCGTGCCCTGGGCTCCATCTCGGGGCCCATCTGGGCAGCAGCCTCTGGCTCCCCAGGGGTACCTTTGAAGGCCTTTCCAATAAATCCCCACCTTTATTCCCTTACTCCTGTCTGGCCTCTGTTTCTAGGAGGCCTCTCAAGGCATCAGAGCAGTTTAGCAGAGAAACTTCAGCCATTGGACCCCAGACAAGAAATCCTTGCTGGGGTTTAGGATTTTTCCTGTTGTTTCTTTCTCTCAGGGAATTTGTCCTCTCCAGCTCTCTTGTAGCTCCTTTAAGTACTAGAAGGTGCATTAAGGTCTCCCTGGAGCCATCTCTTCTCCCAGCTGAACAATCCCACCTCTCAGCCTGTGTCCATAGGCCAGCACACAATAACTTTAGGCTAAAGCAGAAACTTTGCAGTTAGTTTTAAGGCTGCATTTCCCTAGTTGCAATATTGAGATATTTTTACCACCTCCCAGTTGGTCTTGGGTGAAAGTATTCTATGTTGCCTTCTAATTACAGAAACATCCATCTCCTTACATTTCACCATAGGAATTAAAAGGCCAGTGTCTTTGTTTACTCATTGAATGATTTGACGTATTTGATTATTGAATTGCAGTCTGGGAATAATGCAGATTTATTGATTTGGCTTTGCCTTTATAGCCATCCTATTTTATACAAAGTAGCTGTTACTCAAAGTGGCTGAATTTTGGTAAAATACTCCCACTTTACCTCTGTTAAATGAGGGGGAGCTCTGAGGATGTGGATACTTCACCAGTCACTCAGGCTCCAAGTGCTGGTCATCAGTGCCTGTTTATGGTGCAGGGTCTTACCTTGGGACCCAGAGCTCTGGTACTGTCACTCCTCTTCCAGAGCACTGAAGAGGAGAGATGGAAACTGGTCCAGCCTTGTAATGGAGAGAGCTTTTTTCCCTGGTCTCAGCTCTCCACTTGACTGAGCTGAGCAAATTTCCAAAGCTGTAACATGACCAACCAAGGCACAAAGCTGGCAGTTGGGCTGGTGCCACACCTGCAACTCCATCCTCCAGTCATAGCACACCAGCTGGATGCCAAGGACTCAGCCAAGTGTTACTCATCACGTTTCTGGAGGCTCCAGAACAACAGGGAGAGTTTGCCTTTCACTGGCTTTTCTCTGCCAGGAGAAGGTGTGAGCCCCATGTGGAGGAATCCTGTTTTCACAGGTCACCCAATGGACCAGTTGGCAAACAGGCATTCCTTCACAAGAGCTACAGATAATTTCAGTATTAATGTCAGCATGTACAGAAAAACACAACCAAACAAATAAAAAAAACCACAGAAGGCCTCAAAAGGGAGAAGAAAACAGAAAAGGAAAAAGAAGATGCATGCACACTCTGGAGAGATACACAAATGTTTGATGGGGGTACTAGCAAAGAAGTTGACTACAAAAAATTAAAGATCCACAATTTGGAGGACTCCTGAAGAAATATAGATCTGAAGAGTGGTTCTGGACCCCTCTGCACTTGTCCATCTAAGCAGGCAAAATGCTCTTGAATTTTCCAAGATGAAATTTTCATTTAC
Organism: Rhipidura dahli; assembly: GCA_013399225.1. Classification (NCBI taxonomy): domain Eukaryota; kingdom Metazoa; phylum Chordata; class Aves; order Passeriformes; family Rhipiduridae; genus Rhipidura; species Rhipidura dahli. Next base: position 45,625 of record VXAC01005501.1, on the reverse strand, counting down.
AAAATGCTCAGTATTTTGAATTGTAACAGCACTGTTGATGTTGACATTTAATTGCCACTAAGAATTTAATTTTAAGAAAGGGCAAAAATAACTAATTCTTCATTTACAGAAGTAGCAAACATCCCAATGCACATGTACCACTCATCCCCAAAGTTAGGGATATTTTCAATTCCAACCCTCCATGCCCCTGAGGACAAACCAGAAACTGGGGTGGGTAAAGCACAGTGCATATTCATGAAACTGATATGCAGAAAACCATGAATTACCCTCCCTTATCTAAAGCCCAGCAGTCTGTGCCTATCCTAATCTGTAGCAATCAACTACCTTCAGGAAACTTAACGCTGTCTTCAGAACACCAGAAAAATAAGATAAGCAAATGCTTGAAGGTCCCAAATATGCAGATGATGTAGGAGATTAATAAGTCTTAGAAAGAAAACAGTGAATCATTCACCAAAAAAAGTATGGCTATTACATTTTTTAAAAATCTCTCACCATATAATATTTTAAATTTCATTTTAGAACAATTCTTTGACGTGTCGAGGTAATTTGACTCTCCATTAGCTGTCTCTTACACTTTTAATTGAATTCTAACCATAAAATGTGATTATATGCTGTATGAATTTCATCAGACCAGTTTCAAAGTGCCAGAAATAACCTTTAGCATGATTTAAATAGCATCAACCTGAACCTTTGCAGGCAGTGCCACTGGCTTTCAAATATGTTCAGAAGAGTTCAGAAGCAGTATCCCTTAATGTATTTTTTATTATCATGGAAGAAAGTCATGGTAATGGTTATTTTGAACTGAGGACATTTCTCTGTATTATCCTCTTATTCTAGCCAGAGTAAGGGACTCAATTTGAAAAATATTCTTTAAAAAAAAATCATTTCTGATCAAAAAAAAAAGCCTTAAAATGAACAGCTTTTCACACCGGTATTGTTAGAGGGGCTATTTCTTATCTGAAAGCCATCACCTCGGGTTGAGATTTATGTCTGACATATAAGAAAATATTTTGTTGAGTTTCACATTAACATAAGTGGGAATTCAGGGGCAGTTTCATACATGAGGGCGTGCACAGTGCTGTCTAGACAGCTACAAAATTCCATTAACAATTTCCACCCATGGCTTGAAGTTCCTAATTCATGTATTACTCCTGTGAGGTAAGGAGGTGTTAGCTAATGCTTGAGGCTAGAAAATGAAGGATAAAGGGAATTATAAGGTCAACTAAGAGACCCATGGAATTAAATCTTCTCTAGAGTCCCATGCCAGTAGTTGTAAGTGCAAGATTGCCAATAACAGCCCACATTTCAGGTTACTCTGTGGTGGTGAACCTCTCCAGCGATGCAGAATTGTTGATGTTCCCTACCCAGATGCCACCACAGTTATTCCATGAAACCCCACTGCTTCCTAATATGCATTCTCTGACTAGAAGGAGATGTGCAAACAAGTTTTGGATCTATTGAAGAGCCTATTCTTTCAATTCGTTGTGCAATTTAGACAAGACAACCTTGCTGCTGAAACAGATATTTAGTCTTTCATGATGTATGTGTGTGGCTCACCCATCCTCCCAGGTGCAAGAGTCTAGGTTGGTGTCTAGGCAAGCACATATATATATATATTTATATTTATATACACCATGCCACACACACTTATTTACTGTAAGCACCTGGTTTTAAGCGTGCAAATGGGACTTCTTTAAAAAAAATACGGCTCAGAGTAGAAACACCCTTCTGGCATTACAGCGTACTGAAGAGAAGCTCCACTTACGGGCCTCGGCAAGCTGTACTGGTACATTTCTGGCCTGTAGGTGGGCACCCACTGCACGCCCGCCCGGGGCCGGGTCATGGTGCCCGGGGCGCTGGTCACCACCTCGGAGTAGGGCAGGTGCGGGGCCGAGCCGTAGGCATCCTGCCGGGGCTGGCCCCCGTGGCCGGCCGAGGCCAGGCTGAAGGCCTCCTCCAGCAGCATGTGCATCTGCTGCCGCACTTCATCGATGGAGGGCTGCGAGCTCAGCGTCGACGTCTCCGAGTGGCCCTTGGCCTGGCGGGACCTGCCGTAATTCCGGGGCTCGTTGACGCGGTCGACATTCGTTTCTTCTATAATTTCAGGCTCAGTCTGGTGGGAGCAAGAAAAGAATGTGTGAGAAGCTGGACAAGACGGTTGTCGCTGTTGCAATGCGGACAGGTGGAAAACCCACACAAAGTCCTGGGTCAGGTAGAAATGGCAGACTGAGCCCGTTTAATGGCTTTTTTTCCAAGGCTTTTATATGTTAATTCACAAAAAGCGAATTAAATGGCATGAAGTAATTGGTTCTCTGGCCATCCACCCCTTGAGGGGGTTGGCCCAACTCTAAGATGTCCATTCCCAACTGTTTTTCTAGTTGAAGCCATAACAATCCAGCAAAACAATTTGCAGGTGCAAATATTTATAAAACTGGTAACTTTGTTTTAGATAGCCTGCATGGGAAAGAGAGTTCTCACAAAATGCTAGAGAGCTGAAGAAATTCACTGCTGAAGCTTTTTCAGCATCCACAGAAAGTATTTGTGCTTCTTTACCATTCTCAAGAGAAGATGTGTTTGAGATGTAACTCATACAAACCAGGAATTGTGACAATGTAGATGCACAACGAATACTGGAAAGAAATTATATGGTGCAGGGGAGTATAACAGCCTTTTATGTTCTACATTGTTTGCTGGGAAAAGTAACAGGAACGCTCTGTAGCAGATTAAACTGTCAATGACTCACTTAAAAACAATTAGAATTAACGTCTGAATTCTTGTCTTAGCTGTGGTATCAATGGGAGTGCAACTGTGCCAGGAAGAGTATGGTTCCCTACATAGTGCCATCACTATGAAGGACCCCTCACAAGGGACAGCTTATTGAAGCTAGAGAGAAATTCCTTTGTTCATGCCGTCACATTAAGATTTCTGAAGAATTAAAGTTTAGGAGTTTTTCTGAACTTCCTAACAATGACACTACAAATTCAGTCCTGCCCGTTGCAGAGAACACCCTGGCCCAGCTCAGGGGTCCTACTCAGCCCCAAACAGGAGTTACAGAGGCATTTATGCAAAGCTAACATGGGAGCAGGGAATGAGGCACATATTCAAACAAGCAGATAGTGCTTGGGCAGCTTAACCTGGTGAGTTACTCCTGGGGTGATTCCTTCTGTACAGATGAGTACAAACAGAAATCACCTCCCTGATTATTTTTGGCTGTAACTCCGTGACAGAAACCAATCATCACATTTCAAGGGGTTGGCAGTGAAATACCACACTTTGCCTGTATTTTGTAAGATCAGCTTTACAGCCCAGAGTTTTAAAAGCATATGCTTTGAACCAGCAACTGATTCATTGTAATTCTTTGAACATCTGTAAAATGCATTGACTATGCCAGGATGACTGGGATGAGCAATAGGATATGTGCCTCCTTCTATATATAGCATGTGGTTAGAACTGTGCTGGTTTAAAATAGCCATAAATAAAACAATACAACAGGATGTTCTTGTTAAAAATTCCAGCACTATCCTGATCATTTGAGTGCTCTGTAGCTCCTAGTGGGGCATATTTTTTCCCCCTGTAATAGTGCTTTTCTATACCTGAACAGATAAGCGACTCTGTCCCCAGGCTTTTGTGAGCTGTAGGACAATCATAATATACATTTCTTCCTTTCCAGAGGGAAATATCAAACTGGTTTTCTTCTTCTGTTATCAGCCACTCAGAAAAGAGTTACATTGCTAGCAAAAACTGATAAATAAATCTAGGTAAAATATTAATTTGCTTTCTGTGTTTTAAGTATAGCTACATTTTGTATTTAATGAAAATACAGCAGGAAAAAAAGAGAAAAATTAAGATAAAAATTAAACATTTGCACATTTTAATTTAACCGTAATTTATACAGTTATGGTTATACAGTACATTATTTAAATTCAAAACCACAAACTTCCCAAGTGGTACACACATCAGACTGGGGGAGGGAGAATGCACCTGCACCAAATGATCTTAAATGGAAAAACTTTGTAGGAAATCTTCAGCTAAATACTTTCCCTAAATTCTCTTCATGCATTTTGATTCCATTGCTGTTTGTGTTGCTACAATAAATAAAAAATCGGGCACGTTTTAGAAACCTGACTATAAAATGCAATGGTTGTTTGTGTAAGTGCAGCCAAAGAGCCTCTGAAATCATAATGTCCTGACTGGATGATTAATAACCATAGTTCTTCTATTTGCTCATGCCTGTAAAAATGTGAGTGGAATCCACACAGACCTATTAGTACCCAATGCTGAAATAAATCAGGTTTTCTACTACAACTCACTGGTGAAGCCATTAGACCTCTACAGAATGTTTAAAATACATCATATGTATACAAAATACTTATTAGCAGCCAACATTAAGGCAGCTTTGATTTATCAGTATAAAAGCTGAATTGAAGATTTTGGAGGAGAGCAATAATCATTGCTTTTTCTCCTGTTTTAAAATTTATTTCAGTTCATGCTATCCCTTTCTGAGGTATGCCATTTGCTATGTTATCAACTGAAACACGTAGCTGTCATAAATAGAGGCCACTGTACATTAAGGCAACCATTAAAAAAAAATCAGACACGGTTACTGTACAATAGGTATGTGAATAGAGGTATGTGAAGAAGGCAAACAAAACCCTGCAGTGAGAGACAGACTTTATACACCTCTTGAATAATTCTGCTGCTGCAACTTTATCAGTAAAATCCTTTATTGTAAGCATTAAGCTTTTGGATGCATTGCATTAATTTAGCTATAGCAACAAAATTATGCCAGTGAATTCTTTTGTATATTGATCTCTTAGACATGTATAATAATTTTCTTTCTTTTGTACAAAAAACAGGCTAAATATTTTCTGCTCTGGTATGAAGCTCATTAGAGCAGTCTACAGGTTCTAGAGTGCTTCATTATGGCATTTACCCTGCACACAGTTGTTCATGAATTTGCTGAAAATAATAAACATGTTAATAAAGTCTCCTCAATCTAATTCCTAGGTGAAGGTGATGATAGTACACCCTGTTGGGAATCTTTAAAATGGAAATGAATTTATAAAAGACACTATAAAGGAAAGTAATATACTGAGAACATCAAACAGTAGAATGTACATTCCAAAATACTACTAAAAGCTGCATATTCCATATAGACAATAACTTTATCCTCATATCCTTACCAGTTTTTAGGTCTGAGAAACAGAACCATGATTCAGAGAAATATAATGAATATTAATTATAGAGAATGAAGTACTTTTAGAAAAGTATGAATGAAATTTAGAAATTAGAATTTAGAAATTTTTTATTGAAGGGAAACCTTATGGTTGGGCACATGAGTCAGGAATTCTTAAGGAGTTTTCTTAAAGAATCTGTGAGATCTCAATCTCTTTAAAAATAAAAATATTATTATAGTTAGGAAGAAAAACCTCAACATATAACCTGGGTGCACTGGTAACAGCTCACACACACACGAGAATACACGCATTTTTTTATGCTGGAAAAAAGCCTCATGACATGAAGGCAATAAGAACTATTTGATTCATAAATTTAATTATTTGGCACTGCTTATAAAATGCAAATTTCACTATTCTTTGGCAGGACTTACTGCTAATAACTTGCTGGGAGGAAGAGCTTAGCAGCAGTCGGAGAAGGCTGGAATATTTTATATGACAAATCGGATGTCAAAAATGGGTACCAGGTGTTGCTGTGTGCCACAGAAAGGCCACAAGGGTCAGCACTCAAACCAGCCCTTTCTCATCCATTTTCAGAGGTGAGATTTACAGAGCTGTTTAGTTGGTGAGATCCATGAATTCCATGGATGCAGCCTCAGTGCCCACCCGTGGGTATCCTGGGAGACGAAGCCTGTCAGACGCTCGGCACAGCTCCGAGGAGCCTCAACCAGGAGCGAGGGACCAGCCCACGCTGCAGGCTGAGGCTTGGCAGCTAAATTTCAGCATCCTGTCCCATTTTCCTGGTGGCATTTCTGTGTTTTCGGATTGGAAATGCATTGCCTTCTCTCTGGAAGAGGTGCGCTGCAGTGAATCCCTGCAAAGGGATTTTATGTAACTTATCAGTAAAACACTGTGCCAGGGACAGGTCACCCAACTGCAGCATCAAAGGCAAGGCAAATGCAATTTTTTCTGTGATGTGCACACATCTCAGAGTTTATAATTACTCTGAGGACACTCCAGAATCTGCATAAGCTCGTTAATCTACTTTCAAGGTTTTTAACAAATTTTCTTTAAAATATGTTTTATATAGAGTATACACAATCTATTAAAATACTTTTTTAAAATCTGCTGCCATGCCTGCTCCCCGAAAGTTTTCAACATTGATTTCCAGGAAAATAACCCCTGTGAAAAGCTAGTTTTTATCAGCATAGTACTGGTATCCTAATTTTTCAGAAAGCAGTGTACCAGTCAGCCCACTCACATGGCCCCACAGGACTCCTGCAGTCTGACATGAGGTGTCCAAATGCAGGGAATCACTTCAGGAATCTGACAACTACAACATGCCCTGAAGAATTTTGTAAAAGGTTTAAACTTTACATGAACACATCCCCCCAACCTTGGTACTTTCTTTCACCTCACTGAAAACACATTCTTGGCAGAGAGAGGGTTGACAGTGAAACGCCTCCCCCCAAAAATGTTTTTCATCTAAATTGTTTAGAGGATGGGCAACCATAGGTGAATTTCCTTGTTTTCCAGAATGGTTCAGACTTTCTCTAGGGACTGATCTTCAGGGCTGGCTGAGCTACAGCAGTTTGTACACGTGACAAAGGATTGAAAAACTCGACATTGCCCCAGTGAGGGGGCTATTTTTATTATTCGTCCTGGGTTCACACTGGGTGTCAACTTGCATCCAGGGTTTGTTCAGACTGCACAGACAACTCCTCTGCCTTGTGCTGGCTGCATGAACTCCTTGGACCATAAAGCAGCATCTCCTCTGGCTGGGTTTGACATTTACCTACACAAAACCCTCCCATTTCTGATGGGAGCAAGAGGACGATACCCACCCCTACGGGATTTCCACAAAATATTGACATTGGGACATAGGTGAAAATCCCAGAGGTTGGTTGTTCATTCTTCTGAATCAAGAGAGCAGCTTCAGGCTGTTCTTCAGAACAAACTGAGGATTTTAATTGCAATGAAAAAAGCTCACTGTTAAGTAGCTTAGAAGATCTATCTAAATTCAAGGTTTAATAGTTTGGCAAACAATGGGGTTTGGGCAAACATTTTGTTTGCATTTCAGACTGTAAAATGATGTAGAGTGGTGAAGCACATGGAAGAGTCTGAGCTTTTTTCAGGATTCTCAGTGCACATAAACTCCTGTAACATCAAACATCTCATGGCACTCTGGCTCGTGGCTTATCAATAGTTGCCTGGGTTTAGGAGCAAGGTTTTGCTGGGCAGATTTCACTGCCTATACCCAGTGAACTTACATCATATCCACTGTTCCTGATCCCACGTCTCGGCCTTTCTCGAGTCACCAGAAGATCCATCTCTGTTTCCCCTGGGCTGGGACTGTTCAGAGACTGCCTGCTTCTGTACACAGAGTTCTTCAGTGGCTGCCTAGAAAACATGAAATGAGAAAACAGTAAAATGAAAAATAAATTAACGACAGGAAGCAGATTTCAATACTCACCTTTATTCTTAAATGATGATGTTCATAAAAATACCACTTTGTTACAGGATATTCTTTCTACACATGTGAAGTGCTAGAAATCAGCAACCTTATTGAGAGATGATTAATTGGTTTTGTTTTTTATGGTTTAAGGAAAATAACGTTATGTAAAAGACGTGGACATCATATATGGGAGAATGAAATCAGATGAAATATGTCCCAAGAAGATACCAGGACCCTTTTAACTTCAGCTGATATGATTCAAATCCATTTTAAAAAAAAGAAAACATATTAAAAAGTAACAGGATCTCCCACACACACAGATGGGGAGCAGAGATTTTGGTTGCTGATCCTGAGTAATGAGAGAGAAGCAGAAAAACGCTCCACTGAAACAAACACCCAGCAAGGGAACGGGAAGAGACACAGTAGTAGGAGGAAACTGCTTGCAAGATTCTGTTTATAAATAGCCAGTTTGGTAACTGGCCACAGCTTTCTCAGAGTGATGTGCTTCCCAGGATTCAGCTGCTTCCAGCACAGCTCTGAGCAGCACTGGGACAAAGTGCTGCTCATCCCTGGGCATTGAACTTCCACTACTGGGTTCCCCAAACCATGGGGAAGCAAATGCAATAGAAAGGCAGAATAAAAATGAATATCCAAAATACCCAGGAATCTCATCAGCAAAACCATTTCTGCCCTGGTTACTGGTTATACGAAAACAAATGCAGCATCCCTCTGTGAAATGCAGAACATATCTGTGCCCATCTGCAGGAGGGTTTGCTAAATGGTGATGCAGGAACTTCATGCTTCATCAAGCTGCATCTTTTAAGAAGGCTACTTCTACACCAGCAGAGTTTATGAGTTGTTTTCATACTGTGTCTGGCCATTACTCATTTTTTTGCACACTCCAGAGAAGCACTGGTCCTGATGTAGATCAGTAACAGATGAAATAATGGCATGCCAGCTTCATTTATTAAAACAGTAATTACACTGCTAGAGCCTGATACAAAGTTGTCTTTGCCTAGCCGTGCTATTTTTCTGCCTGGTGCAATTACTCCATTCAGACTATTAAAATTAGATCAGGTCAGCTAACACATCTCTCTGCTGCTTATTTTACACAGGGGACCTGGCAGTACTCATAGTAAAGTAAGACAAGTTGCACTGTTAGTCTGAAGTCACACTTTCAAGTCACTTCGTAGTTTAATGTCTCAAGAACCATCAATGAAATGAACAGACAAGATAGTCCAAATTAATTCACTGATAAATAATTCTTCAGTTATTCCAGATCTTGTTAACAGCCCTTTTTGCCTTGACAGATTAGAGCAGCAGAAACTGGTTTGCAGAAATCCAGAAAGTAGGACATTTACATGATCAGACAGGAAAAAAGGTAGGACAAAAACATAGCAATTTCACGCTTCTGATTAAATAAATTACTTAGGCATGTACTTAGTTTTAAGGCAACTTTCAAAAAATTCGGTGTGACCTTTGATCACAAATCACCATGCTTGTGTCTGAAAGTCCCAAATGCACTGCTCAAGCAGAGCTACTGGAATAAGTTTCCCCAATAAAAATAATACTGAATGAAATGTTTCTTCCTATATAATCTTTCTCTGACTTTTCTCTGATATTACCAAAAACAGGGTTATGCACAGGTCAGTCAGAGCTGATAATCTTCATTTTCTTCCATCAAAGGTCTCTAAAATTTCCTATGTTTTACAGCAGGTCCATAAATACTTAGTTGAGGCAGTTCTGATCTATTTTCTAAGGGATTCAAACGTACAGCTCTGTAAAACATGCAGCTTCTTGACCTGATTACAAACTATTAAAGAAAATCCAAGAATAGTGCGTATCATCAGTAGGCTCTTAAAAATTACCTTGAGATTGCCAATTACCTCATTTAAGAGAGTTTTACTAATGAGAAAGGAGGTATGAATAGGAACAACTGGCATTCAACTGGGTTAGGAAGTGCCTTCTGGGAACACAGCTGGACTGTTTTAAAACATGGGTATTATGGTACTGATGACTGAAAGGTACCTAGAGCACAAAGCTCTTTGTTCTGGAAAAAAATCAAATCATTTAGAAGCCATGCTTTGCAAATCACTTTTAAACACAATTTTAAATTAATCCAAAATATAAAGGTAACCCTCAGTAATCAACAGCATCTCTATTTTCTCATACGTTTTGCGAGTGCTGTAATAATGTGACTTAAGTTAAAGGAATATATACAAACCAAAATGGCGTAGAATAGACCTTTTCCCTCAAAACTTTGAAATCTTTGACTTAGTTTTTAGTGATATCATCTTAAAAATTGCAATTTTTCAAGTTTTAATTGATGTAACAATGATTCAAAGAAGAAAAGGTTAGAAATCATTTTTTTTCAACTGAATGCTTACCTAGTTTGCTTTTAAAGCAATTTTATTTCATTACAGAAATACAATTTTATTGATTCTTTTATCAATAACCAAACCCCACATCACCTTGTAGTATTTTTCAAGGTTTTACTCCAGCTGAGTGACATTTTAGCCATCTTATTTTTGTTAGAAAAAAAAGGACAATACTTGTCACATGTTCTGCAGCATATCAAGTTCAGCTCCAGGTTGTAGTATGGAAATTTTAGCATGGAATTCAGAACTGGTTTGTTTGTAAGCATCTGTAAAGTTCATTAAGTGTTCTGTGTCTTCACAGAAAGTGCATCAGAAATGGTTCTCTCTTCCCATGGAGGGATACAGACAATAGATTTAACAAGTCAGTCCAGCAGCAGCCTTTTATGGTGCAGCTACACATGGGAATCGTTCCTCCACAGCAGTTTACCTGCCTCCCAGCAGTTTATATCATGCCAGGGATCACTGTCTCAAACAGACTGTGACAGGTTTACACAACACACTGGAAAATATGCAGGAAATATATATGGGAGGAAAAATATATGGGATCTTCCCACACACACAGGCACAAACAATCACCATTGTATTCAACAAAGAGCACATGGCTGTGTTAAAGTCTCAGTTTAATGTTTTAAACATTTCCTATGAGCCATGTGACACATCATGAGCATCCAAATTAATGCCCCAACCAGCCACTGTACCTAGAGCACGTGGCCACACCAATGTGTTGAGGGAACTTTCCAGCTCCCTGGATAAAATGTAGTCCTCAACAAGTGTTCCCAGTGCTCTGTCTGTACCTCCTGGACAGACTGTGCAGAGCAGGGCTCCCATGTAGGGAAGGCTGCACTTCTCTCCTTTTCAGTGCACAAAGCATTGGAAAACTGCTCAAGGAAATGGTGCCCCAGGGCCTCCAGCAAGGACATCACATATGGCTGAGTCAGCATCTTTTCACTGACCAGTGCAGCCCTGGGAAAGAGCTCTGCCAGGGCAGTATCCCTCAGCCACTGAACTCCAGACCTATAGAAATTAATCTGATCACAGCTTTTGCCCATGTTCTGAGCCAACAGTGCATTTCTAATTCCCATTACAGCCTTTTTCATCTCTGTGCCCCAAGGGTGATTGCTGAAGTTGTGCTGCGTGCAATGCCTGTGTCACCAGCCATGCTTTGATCGCAGTCGATTTAAGCTCATAGGAAAATTTTGGTCTGAACTTTGCAGAAAATGGGCTGCAAGACTGCACCTCCAGGCCTGAGGGCCTTTTCCAGAGGAAAGGTGCTTCAGTATCCCTTTTTCTCTCATGGATCAACTGATGCTTGTCCCTGATCACAGTAATAACCAGAGCCCTCCAGCACAAGGTGCAAAGGCAAACACACTCTTTTACAATCCCTCACACCTCCAGAACTTCCAAGGAAGAGAAATCTGCACACTGGGCCGTGCCTGGGGTAGGACTGGTGAGATCTCCTCCTTCCAGTGTGCCAGTTTGTGTTTCAGAGAGCACCAGCAACAGAGCACCCACCCACAGCAGCAGCTCAGGCACAATCTGCACATGCACTCCCCCTACATTCCTAAAAAGGGGAGACGAATGCTGCTGGTGTGCCATCCTCAGGAGACAATGAAGTGTTAATCAAACATTAGTAATGTTATACAACATGCCAGCTTCACGTGACAGATGAGCAAATTGTGAATTTCTCTGTTAAAGGCACAGGAAGTTCACCAGTAACAGGCACACACAACACCTTACAGATACCATCCCTTGCAGGACTTCACGGACAGCACACTGGTTCTGCCACCTCATGCCTACTGCAATAGCTACATTTAGATTAAAATCATGACAAAATAGTAACACCAATGTATTTTGAAAAAGAACCAATTCAGATGCTAACTTCCGGCCTAAAGTCTGCTCTGAGTATCACCAATAACATTACTACCACTTTTCTGTTTACCTTTGAGAGTGACTCACAAGAACTTTCACCAGCCTCTTCCCTTAGGTTTTTTTCTTTCCATTTGTTTGTTTTTAAACACACTGCAGCTTTACCAGAGGACATGCTTTCCATGGGATGGATGAATTTTCTTCATAAAGCAGAAGGGACCAGCGACCATACAACAAACAGCTGTCTCATCAAAACAGCCCCTCTGACTCCCAGGACAGCAACTCTCCTCCCAGATGAAGAACTGCATGCAACAAAAAAATCTCACCTGTTCTTAGGCTCAGCAAATGGAGATGAGATATCTGCATCTGGATCCAAAATGTGGTCAAGTTCTTTCTGGTTTTTCTCGTACATCCTTTTTCTGTCTGTCAGCCCCTTGCTATTATCAATCTGTGGGAAATCATAGTACCCCTTCCTCTTGGCTTTCAGGCGCAGCTTGTTGCGGTAGTGCTCTATGTCAGACTTCTGCTTCAAAGCCTTGTTCACCTAAAAGGCAAGAAGATGTTTCACAGGGCTGCTGGTGGGCTGGCTACGTCCAAAGGATGTTGTTGGCGCGTGTTTGATGCGGTGCGTGTGTCATCTCCCTGTACCACACCGTGCCATCTGCAAGCAGCGAGGAACTGCAAGTGAACAGAGTCGCTGCATTTTTATGGCTTGGCAGATGGTTAAATAATTTTAGCCTAAAAAACCGTGTGCCATTACAACAGTGACTCAGAGACACCCACTGAGGAAAAACATGGGTGGTGTCGGCCAACTGGCGTGACCCAGCACCGCGTGCGCTTCGGGACACCACGGGCACAGCTCACCCTTCAAAGCTCTGCTGGGGTACAAATGATGCCTTACGTTTTAACTTTATATTTTTTCAAAATCCCGTACAGCTTAGTGTGTAACTCTGAGGTTTCTTGTGGCCTGTTCATTGCTGCTCTCTGTGCTGGGCAGACACAACAAAGCCTCTCTGGGGCTGCTCTCCAAGGACACCCAGACTGTCCTGGGCCCAAAAAGTATAAACCAAAGTGCCTCTGAAAGGGGGCAAGCTGAGGGGAATTACATCATTAACTGAAGCTTTAATTGGAGAATTAACCCTGCTATGCAAATGAGCCAAACCTATAAAAGTGTGAAGAACTCGTGCCCTGGGCTCCATCTCGGGGCCCATCTGGGCAGCAGCCTCTGGCTCCCCAGGGGTACCTTTGAAGGCCTTTCCAATAAATCCCCACCTTTATTCCCTTACTCCTGTCTGGGCTCTATTTCTAGGAGGCCTCTCAAGGCATCAGTTCTTTGGTACCCCAGATGGGACAAGGAGGCTTCCGAAAACCCTCTGGGACTTAGGAAGATCCAGCTCATTGCCCCTGACTACACAAAACCTTAAATAAGTCACCACTGATGGCTGGGGAAGAACTCCAGTGAAATGACATCAAATGTTTCTTTTATTCATATTATTTCTTACAAATCTCTTACGGGCTCCTGTCAGAGAGGAGCCTTAAAAAAGGAGGTATTTGGTCTGTCCTGGTACAGCTTAGTCCCATGGTTTCACCTAAATACTGAAAAAATTTCCCTCCTGCTTCAAACTGCAAGTTACTTGGAAATCAAGAATTTACTTGGGCTTTGTGCTTCCAGGGTCAATTTCTACAGTCTTCTCACAAATTACAGGAAGTGTGTGTGCAAGGGTGCACACAGCACCAGGAGTGTCATCCTGCTGCCTTACAGAAAAGAGATGCTGAAAGCTAAACAAGTCTTTCTCTGAGTTTGGAATGTACAAGGCACGTCAGGACTTAAAATGCAAGTACAAAGTGGAGCACAACAGGCTGCAGTAATGTGGGCCCACATGGGAACTGTGATGACACTGTCTTTTACAGTGTCCCTGGCAGCAGCCCTCCCTGCTGCTTTTAAACTGTTTTTAGCTGTTTAAATGACTGCTGCAGTGTGAGTTTGTAAACAAGGCACCTCTGTGGCTTGTTCCCATTATGTTCAACAACTTTATAAAAGCCTCAGTGTTTTGTAAATGGGTGGATCTTGATTAAACCCACATCAAGACATGAATGTAAGTGTTGCAGTCAAAGCATGTTTTTTGGCCAGCATCTGCATCAGACATTTGTGTCATCCCACTTTTTTCTTTCAAAACATCTGCACCCTCTGTGCACAGGCTGGAGCACAGAGCAAGGCCAGGGTCCCATTGCACTCCTTCTCACTCTGAATGAGATGTATTTCTCAGTATAGAAAGATCATCTTGGCACCCAGATGATCTATAATATTTGCATACCCAGACACAGAATTCATGTAGGAAAAGATCTTATTCTGCTTTCTGCCTTCATGACTCACTTTTTTAAACAGGAGAGAAGGACACTGGGAGGGTAGGAATATAGAAAATTGCCTCTTCCAAGGTTGCAGGCACTCACAGGTGCATTGTGAAAGAGCAGAATTTGAATTCTCAGATCTCTGAGCCCACAGCGCTAATGGAACTTTATACAGCATAAAGGTGAGAAGCTCCTGGCAGTCCTCAAATCTAACAGGCTCAAGATCGTTCCACTTGTGGTGGTAGCCAAGGAAACACCTGGAGACGCCCTCAGACAGTCCTCACCTCTCCATTGATGATGGCAGACTCCTGGCTCCTCTCGGAAGCAGCGTGGACAGCAGGCAGGGCCACGGGCTTGATGGCGATGAGCTGCACGGATCCCGAGGAGGTGTCGAAGGGGTCGATGGCAGACTTGGCGATGTTATCAAAGAGGATCCCTCCTTCCTCGTCATCACTCACGGCCACTAGAGCACATCAAACCCACTCAGCATAAGGGCACAGGCATTTCTGCTGCATGCTCAAGGGGAAATTCAGCAAGCAACACGATTTGGATTAATGACGTGCTCAGTGCACTCGAGGTGCATGCCTGGGAGACTTTTACACCAGGAAAAACATCCCATTAGACCACAGAGAACATTGTGTATGCAAAGGATTATCTGTCACTTCCCCAAAAAATGGTTGATTTCCAATCTGCACTAATAAGATGGAAAAAAAGAAGTATGAAACAGGAAATTGTATGAAAATGCTGGTGAAAGCTAAAATACCTAGGTTTCACATGAAAAGTGAATGTTTTCCTAGATTTCACATGGAAACACGCACACACAAGTGCCCATGTGCCAAGGGGACAGTAGCTACACCTGACCTAACCCAAGAGTGCAGCTTTTTTTCTGTCTTATACTGCAAGAGCAAAAATTACTCAAAATTTACAAAAATAAGTAGGTTTATTCTTCAAAACTTAATTATGCTAAAAATGCCATTTATTAAAATAAACACTTTTTTTGCTGTGTGTTACAAATGCTTAAGAAACTGATGGTATCTGATCTTATGTTAATGATTTGCTTTGCAAGCAGTAGGTCAGGTCTCTGTAAATTTAAACTGTTAAAATTTCTTAGGAGTCAGAAAAAGGCTTCTGTAAATGGCATGGGCAAATATCTTTAGTTTCAGATTTCTATAGAAGTTGATAATTCTTTCACATGCAATTGTGCCCTTTCTTCTCCAAATTTTCTTTGCAAACCTGCATCACCTTGTCAGCCATTGAATCTGAAACCTCTCACCCGCATTTTGAAGGGAAAGAATGACACTAAAGCATGAGCACAAATTCTACAAAGAGATCCTTGCAAACATTTTTGAATAATTATGCTATTAGAGGGAAGAATGCTTGCTCCATCTCCTCCCTGACAGGAGCAGAGATCTTCTGCTGAAGAACAAAGTGGTCTGCTCTAAATTTATTTCCTCTGAAAATACACTCTGCTTTAATATTTAATCACTGCACAAATTACAATGGACTTGTATAAACTCAGCAGTTTAGACAGCCAATGATTTTCGTAAGGAAATATTTGACAGCAGTAAGATAAAAGATGAGCCCTCTGAGTAAGCTCATTATCTCTGGCTGTGCTCAGTGTGGCTGGAGCTGGCACCACTTGAGCTTTTGAGCAATAGATGGGTTAAGTCACTCTGCCATTAAATATTGTCCCTGCAGCTCCACAGAACTGTCCAAACACAACAGAGCCTTTGGTGGGTCTGGAATCCCCTTGTCCCTCCTAGGGCTGTTCAAACACTCCAGATGTGTTTGCTCAGAGGAGCTCACAAGCCAGGCTCAGTGACTGCCAGGGACCACCAGGACACCACAGCAGCAGCACCAGGGAATGAGGGGATCCTCACTCACACATGAGCAGGGAGGCATTCACTTTACAATGAGTATAAAAGTGAAGCATGGATGCTCTTCCCTGGGGGGTTTTGAAACCCAACAGCCACAGAGAGATCAGCGTGCTGCAGATGCATGGGGTGTCCCCCCAGACCTCGTTTCAGGATCCGAAACAATGAGTTTTTCTTAATGAAACAGAATTGCTCTAGGACTCATTCAAGAAAGAAAAAAATTAAGGGTAAAAATATCAGAAATCACAGATGATAACCAATTCTGATGTGGGGCCCTAACACCACAGAGCACCCTCAGCGTCAGCCCTCTCAAAGGTGAGCGCATCTCCTGCACCTACTGCAGTGCTACCTGCATGGTAGAGAGCCAAATGGGACTAGAAACTGGAATTTTATTCCGCCTCAGCTTTGAGTTTGTTCATTAACTGGCATTTATAATCTAAAAGTCGGGTTTTTTTCCCCATTGCCTCTTTTTCACTGGTAGGTGATAAAGAGAGCCTGTGATCTGCAGTCACTGGCACACTGCTATGATATGTGTTGGCAGTGAATCATAGCAAGCATTGGAATTTCATTATTTTCTCCTATCCATCACCCAAGAGGATTTACAGCAACCATTTAGAACATAACTGAACCACAACAACCTCCAAACTTCGAGGAACAAACCAAAGGAAGTTCAGAGAAACCTGGGAGGACTCCTGGAGTGTTTTTTTCTGCCGTGTACCCCTGCTCTGGGCCAGTCCATCCATACCAGCACCTCAGCTGGGTGAGCAACTGGCCAGCATGGGAAACTTCAGGAAACTGCCCACACACTCTTTATAGTCACTCACAATAAGCACCCTTGCTTATTGCAAGTAGCAACATGGTTTAAAAGTGATGTTTTGAATTTCTGTATTCAAACAGATGCATTCCTGCAATATTGTGGGGTCGTTCTACTTGTGCCTCTGTGTAAGCACAGGGTGAGACTTAAATATCTCGTGCTGGAGAGCTCATGCCACACAACCCACTGATATTGAATTACTCCTCCTGATCTTTCTGTGACTGCAGCACATGAAGATCTCTCCAGGGCAATCATTTGTTCGGGTTGAATGCCAGTTGCAGTGACGAGCAGCATGGCACTGGGTCTCTGAGAAGCAGGACCATCCCTGAAGCTCTGTCTCCACACCCCTGCAGCTCTCAGCACACAGGATCTGCCTCACGCACGCAGCCCCAGGGATGCTGTCCCCCTCCCATTGCCGTGCAGCTCTGCGCTACTTCCAGCCGGCAGTGCCAGCAGGTGGTGCTACCCACTCGTGAGCAGCTGGTCCCATGGAAAAGGGGCTGTGGAACTGCCGTTCTGAACGGTTAAAAAAAAACCAATTAGATAGGAAAGTATTCTATTTTTATCTCGTTAATAATTCAGAGTAAAACAAAACAAAAAAAAAATGATACTTTTTTTAGCCAAAGATTTCAATGAGGGCCACAGAAGATTCATTGTCTCCTCTCTTTCCCTCTACTTTGTCAATTAAATTCAATAATTAAAAAAATTATTTAACTGACAAGGATGAACATACAAAAGATAGGGAAGGCCTGAGAGCCCACAACAGAAGCTTCCTTAAGGAAGTGGTATCCTAGGAGTTTTAAAAACCTTTGCAGAAATTGTTTTCTGTTTGCACAATAAAGCTGTACATTTGTCTTCTTCAGTGCTCACATATTACTGAAAAAATCTCAGACATCCAGACTGCCCCTGGAGCTGATGGCATCAACATCTACATGCTCTTTACACTATTGCTTGGATGAAAACTCCTGTCAGGCTCAATTAGTGGCAGAGTAAAGGTCAAGCAGAGGGGAAGGCAAACATGAATGAAGAAATATTTATTTGCGTGACTGATGCCATGATGATTTTTGTCTTTTCTTTTATACCCCTGTTATACCTTTTTACAATTTCTGTATTCTTAGTGGTTTTTAGCCCAAATTCTTGGGCTTGTTTGTCAAGCTGGGAGACTGAACCTTTGAGAAGCTTTGCAGTGAGGGATCAGTGTGCCCAGAGCCCAAGGTCCTCTCCAGAACACATTTTGTAAACTGAGACAGAACCATCCAGGGGAAGGTTCCTTGGGGAGGGGGGCACATTTGAGCCTCTCACTGGGGAATTTTTGATAGATCTGCTAATTAGTAACACCTACAATGTTATATTCAATCTATTGATTTGGGTATGCATTGTGGTGTGCATTTTGGCACATTCCACCTGGACGTGGTGCACCTAAGGATCCTTAAAATAAATACAGAGGTAAAATCCCTTTTTCCCTTCTAACCATGTTTGATTCTTTATTTTAAAACCAGGAAAAAGCATCATGACCATTTGCAGATCCCAGATCCCAAATCCCTCAGAGATCTGCTAAAACAGGCACCTTAGCAACACAGCATGCAGAATTTTCCTACCATGAGAAAAACAACCAAAAAGACGGGGTCAAAAAAAAAAAAAAACCAAAAATAAATGGTATTGAGTAAGTCTGGAGCAGGATGTTAGCAGAGTCACAGGGCTCTCACTATTTAAAGCAAATAAACAATAAAAAAAGGGCAGCGAAAGAAATGCAAAGAGTAAGGGGAAGAATTAGTCTGTGTCACACAAGCTGAAATCTTGGGAGAAGACAAAAGGGAATTGAAGTGTGAAGCTTCTGGGAGGTTCAATAGCAACTGGTGCCAATGCACACGATTTCAGCTAAACAGGTGGATTTTGTGTATTCTTGGGGGTTTTTTTTACCCCCCTGTGGTTAAATGTAGTAAATTACTCCAAAAGGCCTAGCAGTTTACTGGGAGGAGGTGAAGAGCCAGATGAAAGCCCCACTAAACACCATTTCTGGGGCAAATGAAGCTAATGCCTGAGAATGAGGGAATGGATGATGAAAAGAGGAGACTCCTTTCTCTGCACCATGGATTCTTCCCAACACTCTGATTTCTTAGCCTTTCAAAGACACAGGCATCATGAAAGGGAACCATCTCACTTCATCTCTGCACAGGTGCTCCAACACAGTTGTCAGGGCTCCTTTCTGACCGGGTCTTACCTCCAGAGATCTGTCCCAGCTGGCCATGACCCTCTGGAAGCCGCCCTTCCCACTCTGACTCGTACTTCACCCAGCATAGAAAAGGCAGAAGGAGGGTGCTGGATGTTTGGTGGGATCCAGCAGCTCCCCAAGCTAACTCTGTGCCAAGCTGCTACATCCCTGCCACTGGACAGCGTTGCTGTTGCCACATTTCATTTTGTTTGGAATCACCACTGACGACTGCTCAGAAATTCGGAAAAACAGGCTCTGATGCTGAGCTGCCACATCAGACAGAGTGAAAACTAGTGGCCCATGCTTCTGGAGAAAAAAGGAGGCAGTGTGTCATAACTTGGCTGAGTTACATCCAAAAATCCCTTTGATTTTAGCTGAGCCAATAATACAGACAAGTTTTTCCCCCTGCTGCTTTGCTCTTGCAGACAGCTCTTGCCTGGACAAAGGAAATTATACACTTAGAGATTTTAAAAAGGAGTGAGGTCCTTGACTGAATGACTTCTTAAAAGTTACATCTGTTTTCAAAGACAATATCCAAATGATTGGAAAATGAGAAGTTGGTCCAGTTTCTTACACAAGGAAGTTTGACTCTTTGGGAATGCTGCTTGTTCATCTCCACCTGTGATGATGTTTAAGTACAAATCTGAGCTCAGCTACACAAGTTCTTAGCCCAAAAGCTGGGGAGTCATATGCTTCATTGAGAATTGATAGCAAATCACATTTTTTGTTTTTCTCTAGAAAAATAAACAAACACACTCTTCCAAAGACACTTAAAGGTTGAAAAACAACCTATATCAATATCATTGGCTTCATTTGGTGAGGAGCTGGTGAAAGGAAAGGTTGTATTAAGGGCTGCTTTAGTTCTCTAGGTCTGAATGAGTTCAGCCATTTGCTCCTCCCTGAATGATGTTTGGCCTGATAAATGATAGGTAGAACTGCTCACATCCTGTTATTCTCTCCCACAGTCTCTTTCAAACCCATCTCAGAAACTGCCAATATCTCTGTTGGCTGATTCATCCATATTACAGTCCTCTAACATACAAAATTTGGCACTTTAAAAAAAAAATGTTCTCATTTTTTTAAATGTCTAAAGTAAATTAATATAGAACTCATCAACTTTTAGAAAGAAATTTTTCTATTAATATAATAATGTGTTCTTCAAGAAAAAACATGCTATTATCTTATGAAAGCTTATCACTGTTTATTCAAGCAGATATTTTATGTTTTCTGTAGGAGTAATGCTCAGCTGAAGAGTTCTCCTGATCCTCCAAAGCATCAGGTCCTGAAGGCAAGCCTGCCAGTCTGTGCTGGTTTCCCATTGTTCACTCACAGCCCTGACACACTCCATGTGGAGTCAATTTTGATGCAAGCCATATAGAATTTACGTACTGAGGTAACATCCAGTGCTGTCATTTCTCCCTGTAACTAAATGTCAGCAAGAAACAGAATCTAAAATTGGTCTGTAACTATGGCAACTAATGAGCCATTCTGACTTGGAGTCCCCAAATCCAACATGTGACCATCAAGGGATTCATTCCAGTTTGAAGATGCTGCTTCTCAGAGAAGGAAATCTGCCACTGCTTTTGCCGGTGCGTGTGCGAGAGCCGCCAGCCGACAGGGAGGCTGGAGAGCTGGAGCAGGCTCAGGCAAACAGCTGAGAGAAAAGCAGCTTCCTTCCCAAACTGGACAACTTCAAAACAGACAACTTTTTGTGGGAGCTGATCACACTGGGTAAAGGTAAAACCCTGCAGAAAGAACAAACTTGCAGAGCCAACAACAGCGTTCGTCATCACAGCACGGGGGAGCAAAGTGCAGGGCCTGTGTGGAGGAGGAATGGGTGCACTGAGGCTTTGTTTTTTAATTTCAACTTCAATAGGCATGTGGGATCACACTGCTCCAAGCTGAACTCCATTAATTCTGACAACGGGAGGTCATTTCATCTCTCATGACCGCATCCTCCTCAGAAGCTGCTCTGAAAGGCTTGTTTGAGGAAACTCTCTTAAAAAGATATGCCTACAGCTAAAACGTTCCTACCTCTTTACCATGGAACAAGGTATTTATTCCCCTTCAGATCTGTGCCAGATGACCAGGTGACCCTTTTCAGGGCCATGGCAGTCGAGTGAAGAGATTTGCCCCACAAGGAGCTGCAGTCTCTACCAGGAGGGCTCTGAAGATGAGGTGTCTCATGCATACGTCCCTCCTAAATTCTAATGAAACTAATATTTAAAATAAAGGGTCACTGTTTCCTTATACTACATTCAGGGGTTTATTTAAGTAGCATGTGTATGTTCTAGAAATGCACTACAGTCCAGATCAGAAGAAAGGATGTTAGATGCTAGTCAGTTCTTTTAGGAAAAACAAAAAAAACCTGAGTTCTTACCAATTTTCTTTGAAGATGTAAAACCTAACAAAACAAAAAATACCTTCACTAGATTGTTTTGCCTACCCATGTAAACAGCACCTGGCACTGGTTTGGAATATTGGCTTTCCTGAGTGGGTAAGAAAAAAGGCATTAGAAATTACAGCTTCTAGCTGTGGAAAACATAAACGTTGTTGTCTTGTAAAGCGAGCTACATTTGGTACAGTGAAAAAATAATTAACCCCCTTGAAACTTAGAACCTGTTAGCCACTGTTTTCTATTCATAAGGAAAACACAGCTATGGAAACAAAGCTATAACTCAGGAAAAATAAACAGAGAGAAGAAAAGCAAGGAAGAAAGGGGATCCAGCACTACTTTCATCAGATGCTCCTGATCCACCTTGAGTCACAAGGTCACCACCATCAACCAAGGTCTCCTAAGAAACATCCAGCATGACATCCCAGGTGCATCAGGAAAGACTGACAGTAAGTGCTAATGACAAACAGGTGTGCCAAGGATGTGAAGAAAGATAAAGCACTGCATGTTTCACACTTTCTCAAATTAATGTTTATCTAATTAATTCAACAACATCAGATCCGGGCCAGCTTAGCAGCAGAAGAAATTAATATCTTAGGGATCTACACAACAAAAAAAAACCATGTAAACCCTGTCCACATCATGTCTTCATTAGTTTACTGGCATGTCAAAAAAAAGGAAAAAGGGGGAAAAAAAACCAAAGAAGCAAGAAAACTTGCAAGGGCCCACACAAAGAGCAAACACCACAATGTTCCATGGGATCTGGAGAAACAGTCATAGCAGTAAAGGAGAAGGAGAAAACCCAAAAAATGAGCCACACATACACACACAAAACGCCCAGGGACTGCTGAGGGTACAAGAAATTGGCTTCAGCATCCCTGGTGCCTGTGTGGGTATGGCCACACCAAACACTTCTCACCATTCCTTTTCCTTCCTTCGTCCTTGGCCACTTTCTGCGGTGCCATCACTTTGTGCAGGGAGCTCCGGCCGGAGCTGGGCTTTCCCGACCCATTGCTGAGGATGGAGCCGTTCTGACTTGGGGACCGGCTGCAAGTAACCATAGCAACAAGGCAGGACGTGAGTTCTCCCTGCTAAACCTCATTCCAAGGTTATTTCATTTGCACAGTTTGCATCACTGAGTTTTCAAGTCTGATTTGGTACCAAAAGGAGACAGAATATAAACAGCACACAGCAACACAGTAAAGGCAGGAGCAGAGTGATGGGAGGTGACCATGACTTTCTCTATTAGTTCAGGGCTGATGGGCATCTTGGTGGCTTGGAATGAAACTGCTCCTCGTGCACAAACTCCACAATGATACAAGTGCCTCCACAGAGGACAAAACGTCCCATTATCAATTCAGTGTCATTAACCCAGACAAAGTAAAGCAGACCTTTGTTTTTGGATGTATGGCTAAACCAATTCCTTTATTATTCAGCCTGCATTTACAGTCAGCTGTTGTCAGCCACAATGCAATATTCACCCACTCACTTTGCACATATATACACACACAGCGTGATAAGAAAATCCTCCTTTTCTCCTTTTGGCACATAACCTGGTTTAACTGGCACAATTATTGGCTGAAACCCTGGAGAAAATTCTTGTTTTAATCAGCCATTGCATATCCTTCTCCTGAAACTGGTCCCTGCCCAGGGTGAGGAGGGAGGGCAGGGCAGAACCTTTGGAGAAAGGAGCAGGGACAGAAATGATCAGCACGCTCCCACCACAGCTTCTCTGCTTTTTGGGGTGGTCAGGTTACTCAAATCCTAATGCACAGTTGGGAAAAGCAGGCCAAAATAAAAAGTAGTACATTTGGTGCTAGTCCACATCCAGACACAGACACATTTTTTTTACATGTGAAATTTGCCACAAAGGGAGTGAAAACTCTCCACAGGACCTGTGTAGTTATTCACAAACCTATCTGCAATCTACCACTGAATTGTCATGGCCAGTAACAGGGTGATGTAAAGAGGTTACATTAGAGGAAAAAAATGGGCCTAGTCACAGAGGCTTCCATTTACAGAGAAAAAGAATCAAATCCAATTCTATTGCACTGGTTTTACAACCAGAATGGCTACAAATGGTTTTATAACCAGAAAATCGTACTAAAATAAAAC
This sequence comes from Rhipidura dahli, assembly GCA_013399225.1. Lineage (NCBI taxonomy): Eukaryota > Metazoa > Chordata > Aves > Passeriformes > Rhipiduridae > Rhipidura > Rhipidura dahli. The sequence continues at coordinate 21,993 of VXAC01005501.1, read as the reverse complement.
TATTGTCAAAACCAGCCTGTAAATCATTTCCAATACTGTATCATCTGCTTGAAGCCTTCATTTACCTCCACATCTGGCCACCCTGTCTGGTGTAAACAGAAGGCATTTACTGTGATCAGAACAGCAAGGAACAAATATGAGAAAAGCAATTCTTGGGGATTCCCTTTCGAAGATAGCCTATGTGGAAATATGTATAATTTGAGACAGGCTCTTTCCAGCTACAGGGCTCTAGGAGAACTCAGCATGCAACCCAGCTCAGTCCAGCCTGAGGGTTTCCTTGTGAAATTCTACTGAAAATATTCTTGAGAAGAGGGATTCCTCCCCTATAAACCTGTCTGCCTCTGCTAAATGAGTAATCCCAGACGAGTAAAACAAATTCATCCAAGGACATACCAACACTTGAAGAAAATCGGCTCAGCTTGGGAACACAGAAAAGAAGTGAGCATGGATAGCTTGCACAATGATTTTTGTGGTGACACTAATCTAAATAGTCATCCTTTTTAAGTGGCCCTCATATTATTAACTAAGTTTCCTTCAGTGGTGATAGCAGAGAAGATACTCTGATCAGTTACCAGCCACTTCATGGCTGTCTGGTTTGAATTGACCTTTCCAGGCTGTAAAGTACCCTGAATGAGAGAGCAAACACATAAAGGTCAAGAAATATTTCTTCATCTTCAGCAACCATTAAATTCCATTTCCAGACTCAGCTCCTGGGAATGAAAAATATTGAAATTCTACATGCTCTCACTTACTCAGGCAATCACCCCGAAGGAGGAAAAACTAACTCTTAGTTATTCACTTGGAAGGGCACCAAGGTTCAACACATTTGAGAATAACTTTCTTGGATCAATTTTGCTTATCAGCATTTGTTTAAAATGCAGATTAAGTGGAGGATTTCTGTGCTCACTTAAAGGACTGAGTGAAGTGCTTAACCACTTTGGTTAGAGGATTAATTCATAGGACTGGTCTACATTTTTTATGTGTATGTACACTTGGCTTTGGAGAGGCTTCAAAACATTTTAAAGAACAATTCCTGCAAAGACTTGACCTGCCCAGCAACCACTGCCAGTGTCACGGTCATCTTCCATTTGTCACTTCTTCAGAGGATGGAAGGCTTTGAAAGGGACAAGTGCTGTTTGTTTCACATGGACTGTAGAACCTAACCCTCACATTTCAGTGATTTATAGCCTGAACAACACCTCACTGGCACTGTACGGCAGAATAACAATTTACATCCAAATGCAGCTGGCTCACCCTTTACTGTGCTGCCTGCAGACAGCCCTTTCCACATTCCAGGTGATTTACTACACAGCCAAAGAAGTTAAACAAACCAGGCACCAGCTCAGGGTCCTTCTGTCTCCATTTTTCTGTAGGGACAACCTTAGCTGATGACCACTGGGGATGTCCACCCCCAAGAAGAGCAGCAGTGTGAGTTCTCCAGACCCACACCATACTGGTTGACACCTTCCCCTTCCAGGGTGTCCCTGTCACAGTGTGCAGCAACACTCTGCTGAGTTTTCCAAGCTTTCCCATTATTCCAAAGTGGGATATATTGGACAAGATGAGGTGACCCAGCTAGGAAGGCTTGGTTTTCTCTAGAATTTCTCTGCACTAGTCAGCTGCTTTTCTTGTGTGTTATCAAATCCCTTCAAGAGGCCAGGCCTGTGTAATTCCTGTGAGCTACACAACTGTTACCTCCTTTCAGGCTGTTTACCTAACCTCTTTATTTTCCTCTCTTCCCTTCAGTACCATTCCTCAGCTCCACTCTAATTTAATACCAGGGAGAGTGGGTCAAGGAAAAAATGGCCTCAAAGCATGCAAAACAGCTGGGATAAAAGGATAATCTGCTTTCCTCACCTGCAAGGACCGAGACAAGAAATAATGACCCTCTATTCAGCTATTCTGTGGATGGTTGAGGGCAGACATGAGGTAAAACTTCCTGACAGGAAAGGCAGGAGAGAACAGATTGCTGGAGGAGTCTGTGATCATCCCACCAGTGGAAGACTTTAAAATAAGGTAGATAAAGTTGTTAGGGGGGTGTTGGACCCTGCAGCAGAGAAGAGGAGCCATACAGCTTCCTGGGGATCTTGAATCCATGATCCTACAACCCTAGAGACTCCATAGGAATAGAGTGCAAACCTGGGACACTTTACCCTAGACACTGACACTATCTAGTCTATTCTTACACTTCAGAAGTTTTGTCCTGCTGTAGATGTTTTGAGTCTAGAGGTCTTCCACAGTTTAGTGGGTGTTCAGGGTTTTCCTGTCTACAGGTGAAGGCATTGGGTCCAATTCCACAGGGACAGAGCCTGCCAGTGGAGTTTCAGAAACTGACAGTGGCTAAGGACCTGTCTTTTGGTTCCTTAAGAAATTATCAGTGTTCATGCTACAGGTCTTGTGGACACTGAGAAGCTTTTAGCAGAGAAATCTTTCAGCTTTCTGCACCATTTTGTGAGAGCTCTGTCTTTCCCACGCAAGCTCTCTCAAATAAAGTTACAGTTTTGTAAACACTGGCACCTGCAGATTGTTTTGTTGGATTGTTATGGTCCTAACTAGCAAAATATTTGGGAATGGATGTCTTAGAATTTGGCCAACCCCCATCAAGGGGTGGATGACCAGAGGACCAATCATCTTATGCCATTTTTAACACACTTTTTGGGAGCTAACATATAAAAGCCTCGGGGAAAAAAACGTTAAATGGTTGCTGCCATTGATACCTGACCCTGGACTTGGTGTGGTTTCTCTACCTGTCTGCGGTGTGACAGCAACAACAGGTCCCATGTTTCATTTGGGCTCATTGCTTGTGCAACACCAACATCCCTATAAAAGCCACCTCACCTCCTCTGTGAAGACTTCACTTGGTTTTATCTCGTATTTTGCAGGAATTTTACACATCCAGCACAGGCCAGCCTTATGCCAAGGATACATCATGGAGCAGCCATCTGCCACATGCAGAGCCTGGCTGCCAAACCTTAGAGCACATATCCTGTCAAACCCCTCTGTGGAAAGATCCCAGATGCCAGCCCATACCTTTTCCTGGTTTCGTTGGATTTGGCAGTTTTGATGGTGCTCCCATCCTGGGTTGTTTCTCTGTCCTGGGAGGCAGGAGCATCTCTAACTGGAAGTGGAAGTATGACAGTCTCCTGGGTCACAGGTAAAACCTCATCCTCTGCTCCCTGCTGACCCAAGTGTTGCTTGGCGTAGTCAAAGCCTTGTACTGGCTGCAGAAAAATAGGAGAAATAACAGAAATTTCCAGCCTGTATTAGATTTAATATAAATTTTCAAATTCAATGTAAAATTTTTCACTACTCCTAGACTTTTTTAATTATGTGACAGGTAAAAATATGTAGATTACCATGTGAATGCCCAACAAGAATCCAATTTTCTGATGGGATCTCCATTCCACACATTTTAAACATGATTAATCAGTATAAAATTGATCTTGGCTAACCTTTCTTACCCTGTTGTAACACCCCCAGAAATTACTTTGACAGACAGTGGAAGAATGAGGATGTGGAAGAAAAAACTAGGAGTAAAAAAAAAAAAATAAAACCACACAGAAAACCTTCTCTGACAAAACCCTTGTGTTTCCAAAGAGGTTGGGAGTAATTTAGTCCCAGTCAAGCCAAAGTAAAAAAGCCACACACCAGGAAGTTTTACGGGCAACATTTTCCAGAAAAGAATCTTTTTCAGTGAAATTGTATTTCCCCTGGCTTGCCTGTTGCCTACTGGGAAGGATATTACTGACTTCACTTGTTTCTCTTGGGAAACCAGAGCCGTGCAGCAGGACAGTTCTCACCCAGCAGAACTAACACATGCCTTCTGGGCAAAGCAGCCAAGGAAAGGTGGATTTTCTCCATGGAAAAATTAAACTTTTAGACAAAAACTTGACTTTCCAAACTGCATTTTCAAGGAAGGAAAAGAGAAGGGGAAAAAACCCCAAACCAACTCATGTTATCTGTTGGAAAAAAAATATGGCAAATAAATAACTCAAAGAAATTCCTGACTACCTCCAGAAAATATATTCTTGCTACACTAAATGAAAGCAATTTACCAAAAACTGGAAGGTTGCTTTTCCTGAAGCAAAAAGACGATTGACAAAATGCTAAAAAAGGACCACAAAACACTTCAAAGTTGAGAAGTGGTGATTTTAAACCTCACACATACTTTGGGAAATGCTTTGGAATTAGTTCATGACTGATTAGTCTCTCCAGATTCCTGTCATGTCTGAATATTTTAGTTCCAGAAGAAAATCAGCAGGTGAAAAAAAACTGCTGTTGGCACTGAAAAAGAGAGAGCTCTGAAAAGTATTTTCTCTTGTTGTGTCCCTTACTAAATCTGGGCTGCAGCTCTAAATTCAGATACATTTCACAGGTGATCTCAGTCTGAAAAGAATGGGGCTGTCTTTTACTTTTTGATACATAAAACGTGCTTTTTCTTCATGAGGATCTGCATGGCGTTCCCAATCTCCTGTTCAGACTGAGGCTAATGGTTCCTAATGTGTTTCCATACTTCAGCATTCCTCTGATAAGGAGCTTCAGCACATTAAGGAGTGGGGTAATGCTGATACGGGAGAGCAGACAACTCCACAAATCACCCCTGTGGAACTTGCAACGTATCAGAGAAATGCCAGTTCACCATCACCCCTCCATGGCAGGCAGGGATCACAAAACAGCCACCAAATGAGCTACAGAGGCAGCAAATGAAGGGAGGGAAGCAGAAGCTGTGTGAAGGACAGCTGGGAAGAAATACTGCACAACATCCTACATAATAATATTGTTAACCGAAATATTATTTTTCAACCTCATTATAAATATTAAGTGTCAGTTAAGACTCCCTCTAGATATTCTGCAAAAAAGGTAACAAGAGAGAAGAGGCAATTAAATCAGTTATTTCTCCCTCCATGCCTTTGAAAAGTAAAGCAAGTTTCAACTTATACTTGATATCTTATTAAACAAAAAAAAAAAAAAAAACAAACCCAAAAAACAAAACCAAAAAACCCCTCCAAACAAAAACCAAACCAAACCAGAAACAGCAGGACATGAGAATTGCTAAAGAATTCTTCAGTGTCCCAAGTCAGATCTGCCGAAGTAAGAAAATGAAGGATTATTTTAATCAGAGTTCTACTTACCACCATGTCCAGTAACACACTGCAATAAAAGGAGAGCTGAGAAAGTCATCCTCATCAGCAGACATATTGCATTAAATAAAATTTGCTCTTGGATCCCTGCTCTGTGAAAGCCCACAGGAGCAGATGGCTCTGCCACCCCTGAAGGGAACTGGCAAGGCTAAATCACGATCAGGCACTGCAAGAGGAGATGTCCAGTACATCCAAAATACTGACAAAGACTGAAGGACTGAGATGCTAATATTGCTTTTGAAATAATTAATGGATAATGAGACTTCTAGATTAAACTGCCTGGCAAAGAGCAGACTGAATTTGGAGAGTTGTTTCTGGGACTTTTTTCCTCGCAATGATCATGAAAAAGACACTAATGACCTTTAAAAAAAAAAAAAATAAAAAAAGGAAGGGAAGGGAAGGGAAGGGAAGGGAA